>JAUIMM010000635.1:0-535000 GCA_031769625.1 Taudactylus pleione
AACACGCACAACAAGAATCGCAACACACAAACACAGAATGTGCTCACCGGGTATGCTCTTGTCCCCTTGATGGGCGGGTGGTCCTAATCACAACCCCTGCAAGAGAGCGCAGCCTACTGCCGTCTGAGAATATACCTACGACTTAGCGCTCGCACGGTGGCGATACAGTGGTGCACAACAGCCTAACAATGGAGTGCAATGGCCTCGGCCTAGCGCCGGACGGTGGTGGCACAGTGATGCACAACAGCCTAACACAGAACTACAATGGCCTCGGCCTAGCGCCGGATGGTGGTGGTACAGTGATGCACAACAGCCTAACAATGGAGTGCAATGGTCTTGGCCTAGCGCCGGACGGTGGTAGTGCAGTGGGTACAGTGATGCACTGCAGCCTAGCACAGAACTGCAATGGCCTCGGCCTACCGCTGGACAGTGGTGGTGCAGTGATTCACAACAGCCTAACAACGTAAGAAAAAAGGGGCCTCACTGAGGGCTTACCTGATCCGCTGACCTGCGTCCTGGACTCCTTCCAGCGATGATCCATCTGCTCCGGTAGCTCCCGAACACCTCTCCCCGCCGGGCCGCATGCAGGGGTTGATTACGCGGCGGGCCCCTCATTGGTCCGTGGGGTCCGGTCTTTGTCGGCGTCTTCGTGGGAGGAGGGGCCCTCTGCCCCAAACCTCCCACAAGCGTACGCAGGGTATCCGGTCATTAGGTCTGCAGTAAATAGGTAGACAATGGATGTTAGACAGGCAATAGGTGGACAGGGTCCGAAGTTCAACACACTAAAGGTCGACTGATAAGAAGGTGGACAGGTACTGAAGGTCGACAGGGGTATTAGGTCGACACACAGTCAACACATAAATGGTTAGGCACTTACTCTGACGGTTAGGGTTAGGCACCAAGGGGAGGGTTAGGGTGAAGATTAGGGCAAAAAAAAGAAAAAAATGTGTCGACCTATTGACAATTTCGACCTTCAGCACCTGTCGACCTTCTTAAGTCGACCTTTAGTGTGTCGACCTTCAGACCCTGCTGACCTATTGCCTGTCTAACTTCCATTGTCTACCTATTTACTGTATACCTAATGATCCACACCCCGTACACAGTGATGCCTCTAATTTCAGACAGATCACTTGGACCAAGGATTTATTTCTGAGCACGCAATGAGGCTACAGATGCAGCACACTGTGGGCCTGATTCAGGCATCTTTATGCTAATGCCATGGCCGATAGACTTCGTACAGAGACGCTTACAGATGGCGCTGCTGTGCGCATTAAGACGCACATACCATTGACCGCACCACGGAACATTGCACCAGCCCTACAGGGCACTGATTATCTGTCTGAACATAGCCACCAGTCTTATTGCGACAAAACATACAGTCCCTGACCATAAGACGCCCGTGTCTGGTTAGCCACTTCCCTGTTACCACACAGAAACACTGAAATTGACTCTCACTGCGTCCAAATTCGTTCTGCATCTCCCGGTGGTAACCATCAGGTCACATGTGCAGTGTAAATCGGACGTATGCGCAGACTGAAAATATTGGCCGCTTGGGGGCATCCTCGACGCTGCGTCTGCCTCTGCTTTAGGCCCTGTGTGTTTTTGTACAGTTTGACGTACAATATTATTAAAACTTTTCTACGTTCATAATTGAATAATAAAAGAAAAAATCATAACCATGAATATAATTATGCTTTTATAATTGGGACTATTTTAATCTCTTGCAACAGCACATTTTAATTTAATCCTGATGATGACTATAATACAATTTTAGGTTTATTCCTGATCTGATTTTGATATAAATCTTTTTCTTGCTGTGAGCTCCCTCTTGGGGACAGTTGGTGTATAGTCCGCAAAGTTATGTATAAGTAAAATATAGTCTTACTAGTGAGCATCGAATTTATATTGCTCACCGCAAAGCCAAATGTATTGAAGGATTTGAGTAAATTTAGCCTTTGTTTTTTTTTTATATAATTTGTGGTGTTTAAGTTATTGTTGCCTAAGGTCTGGGGACTCTCTAATTAAAGTGAAAACTTCCCAGAGAGTTGGTTACCTGCCTCCAACATTCTGATCATTAAATGCCCATTTGATTATGTGAATCGTGCCAGGAAGTCATGCCCATTTCTTCTTTCATACCTCTCCTATGCCTCTACCAGTGGGGAGGTATGGAATGTACTATAGGCAAGTATGATAGAAGTACAGTGAGTTAGTTTATCTTTGTGGAACTTTAATAATCAGATTCAGTCTTTATTCAAAAGCATGGTAGTGCAGGTCTCCTTTTATGAGCACTTGCTAGTAATAACGTTGAACTGACTGTTATATTTCCCTTATTATGTAGCCTATTTGATAAGACATGGCATTTAGAGATGAGCAACTCGGACCCAGAACGCAGCATTTGCCCAATATTGGCAAAAACAGTATTGCGAGGTGGTTCAAAATAGACTGGAAATTAATGTTATTGATGTTAATTATACTATAGGAACAAAAACAGTTTCAAGTTAAATGATTTTAGCTGTTTTTATACAATTTTAAAGAAATCCAGAACCAAAACCAAAATATAGGAGGGTGGTTAAACCAAAACACAATGATTTAGAGCCAAACCAAAACACGAGGGTCTGCGCACATCTCTAATGGCAATAGAGCTGGTTTTTATGTTGTCACTTATCACAGCAATAGAAAATCACCTATCGTTCTGATTTATCAAAAATCTTGTCTAGACAACTAAGTATTGGCGGTACTGGATGCTAGTGGTAAGGCTTACTGACCGCTTTGTCTGGTCAGTCAGCCCCAAATTCTATTAAGTGGCAGAAAATAATAAAAAGTTTAATGATAGATTCAAAAATTGTTTATACATTTAAAAAAAAAAAAAAAAACATATACATTATATGTATAGTGTGTTTGTGTATATTTCAGAATAAAAAAAAAAAATTTTGTTTACATAATAAAGTCAATTTTAATTGGTTTTCTTCTGCTATTGCCATCTTTGTTAGATAGCGTGGGGAAGATGGTTGGTATCTGGTCATTAGGTCTACAGTAAATAGGTAAACAATGTTTGGATAGACAATGGAAGTTAAACAGGCAGTAGGTCGACAGGGTCTGAAGGTCGACACACTAAAGGTTGACTAGTAAGATGGTTGACCGGTACGGAAGGTCGACACTTTTTTTAAAAACATTTTTTTAGGGTTAGGCATTTACCAGAGGGTTAGAATTAGGCACTTACTCCGACGGTTAGGGTTAGGCACCAGTAGGGAGGTTTAGGCACTTCCCAGAAGGTTAGGGTTAGGCACTAGAAGGGATGGTTAGGGTCAGGCACCTACTCCAACGGTTAGGGTTAGGCACCAGGAGGAACGGTTAGGGTTAGGCACCAAGGGGATGGCTAGGGTTAGATTAGGGATAGAAAAAAAAACATGTCGGCCATTTGTGTGTCAACCTAATGACCATGTTGACCTTCTGTACCTGTCACCCTTCTTACTAGTCGACCTTTAGTGTATTGACCTTCAGACCCTGTCGATCTATTGCCTGTCTAACTTCCATTGTCTACTTTTTACTGTAGACCTACTGATCCACACCCGAGCTGGTTATGGCCTTTCTACCTTTCATAAACAGATTTATACATTTATAAGAAAAAAAAATTGTGTTTACAATTCAGTTTGAACAAACAAACTGTAATCAATATGTTTTCCTTAACGAAGCATTCCCTCTAGCATGTATGGGGAATAGTGTACATGACTGTGCAGGTTCTTAGCTACAAGAGTTTAATATTTTATTTATAGTTTCATATTTTCCCAGAATGTCTGGAAGACCCCTGAATTAGGGCAGGACCCTATGAACTCCTGATATTGCACTTACCTATAGCAAAGTGGGCAGGGATATGACTCAACTCATCTTACTACCTATAAACAAAAATATGGCACAATTCTATTTTGAATGAAAGATTTACACAATTTTAGTTTTGTAAACTCCTCTATTTTTGCATTAATGACCATTTCAAATATAAGTACATCATTGTGACAATCTCACAGTTACACCTTGGTCAGAGACCATGTCTTTGGCCCATTTATCATTGTATACTTGAATATACATTCGGGGGTTAACCACAAATATTAAGTTTCCCCGGATGTATGAAGGAGAGGACCACAGAATGTATGTCCGATACCTGCTGTGATACCTCCATTCCCGCAGGCAGCCGCATCCCCCATAGGTTTCTACGGGGGATGCGATGCTGCCAAATTTACTGAAGATGGCGTTAGGCTGCAACTCCTATCGGCTACACCGGAACCCTCCCTGGCAATGGTGGCCGTGCATGTGCAGTCAGCTCTCCGGGCACATCTCAGCGACGGCTCCTTTTGGAGCCCGTGTCCCTACATGTGCCGGGTGTTACATCCGGGCGCCATGAATGCATATTGCAATGCGATCATGGGTGGTAATGTCATGCCCAGATAGCATTGTAATTGCGATCATTAATAAATGGGGGGCCATAACTAAAATCACGTAATCAAGCCATTGTCACCAATGCATTCTGTTGTCCTTATTGTATGATAAACTCTGAAATGCAGATTTTCCTTCTGAAACGATGGCTTAAGCTTAACTGGAGCCATCAAACCATTTTGGAAAAACAAACCTATGTGAAAGCCTAATTATGATGAATGTGGAGCTCAGGGGTTAAGGGATAGAGATGGTGTTAGCATCCCAGTGAAGGGCGCGACCTTATAATAATGACAGTGAGAGATTGCTGGAGATCCTAGTTCAAATCCCAGTGTCAGCTCCAGGTCACCTTGGACAAATCACTTTTTATCTTGCTGTTTTGTAGGCACAAAAAACTATATTATCTGCTCACAGTGCTGCAATAAAACTGTACACACTATATAAATAAGCAATAATGTATAGATATTGAATTGTCCCACTTTCTTTGTTTTGTCGGGTGTCCTGACGTTAAAACATGCTGTGACACTGATCTCGTGTCGTCGTCAATGTGTTAAAAGCTGAGAGATGTCCTACAGATTGATTCCGATCACTGTAGCGCTGTAAAAGGTTATGTCACGTAGCGCTGTATAAGGTGAATCTACAATAAACAAAACCACCAGTTTAAGTAGCCTGTTTATGTTACTTTTTATGGTTAAATGTGTAGTTGTATGTTATTTTCTTTAAATCCTTGAGATTGCAATATAATATATTTTGTTTTATATATTTCCATGCAGGTTTGTCTATGTCTAGCTGTAATTACAGTAGGTAAAGGCAGAACACTTATTTTGTGCGAGTAGTAGTTTGTGTGCTCAGTGGGGGAAGCCATTTGCTTATGCCTGAATCTCCTCCTGAGCGCATTTTCAGCAGAGTGCTGTGGGTGAAGTTGCTGTAGTTTTCGGTGGAGAATGCTGGAAATCTTCCATGATAAATAGTGACAGTCACACACAGAAACACATAATTTGTGAGCTCATCAGTTTAATTGTAATTTTCTATATAAGGGATACAAGCGTTATTTCATCAATAAGAACAGGGTAGTGTATAAATCCCCTTCAGTATTTGTACCTGGAAGTGACGCGAGTGAGGGTGGAAGTGCGGTTCCATGCCCATAAAGACCACCAAAAGAAGAAACATTTCCCCTTGCGGGCTTGCTTCACTCACCACAGGCATGTTCCCCCTCTATATCCACATGGATAGTAGGGAATGACGTTGGAAAGTAACTGATGACGTCAAGGTACATCTACGGAAGGGGATCTATCCACTACTATATGGTGTATAGTGCAGTATATATAATAGTGTAGTATTTAGCTTTTGAGTGCAGAGCTCTGCACCATGTTTGGGTACGCTAAGCCCTGGCCTTGCCTATTGCTAGCAGTGGTAAATAAATCTAGTGGCATATACAGTGTGTAGCAAAGAAGTATAATATAGCTTCATTGCAAGTTTTATTAATTTAAAAACTAAATGTATAATATAAGAGTCATGTTGTTGCCAGAACCAAAGTATTAGAGGTATTAAAATAAAATTATAACTATATTGTACTCAACAAAAAGATACATAGAAACAGTTCTTAGTGGGCAGCAATGATAAACTGCAGAATTACATAAATACCAGTTGCATGTACAAAGAGAGGAGTTTGAACGCTGTCAGTCAGCTCCTGCTGTGAGAATCTGCCCACACTTATTACAACCTTTCATTACATGCAGAATGGAGAGATGTGATGTTGGACTGTTTGCTAGTTTGCCACTTGATGGCGCTATACTGCATAAAATTAACGTTCTGATGATCATTAAAACGGAAGTTGTACAAAGCATTCATGTAATGCTGGCCATACACGGGGCGATTTGAAAATGTACGACACCTCAGTACGTTCTCAAATTCCGCCCGATGCATCGCATGCTGCTGTGAATGGTAAACGATGCATCTTATGGTGCATACACACGGTCAGATTTTTCTTCAGATCTGAACGATAACTATTTAAAAAATCGTTCAATCGCTCATATCTGAAGGAAAATCTGACATATCTGACATGCCTTAATGATGAACGATGCGCGTTCCCGATGGTCAGATAACGATATCTGACATCTGATGTGTTTGCAGTCAGACTTGGACGATTCCATTCATTTTAATGCAGTCAAAAATCGTTCAATTGTTCAAATCTTTGGTAAAATCGTTCATCTGACAGATCTGACCGTGTGTATGCACCATTACGAGATTCTTCGTTTACCTATTTAACAGCATGGCGGATCGCAGATCTTATGGTTTTTCCATAAGATCTACGATGCCGATGTACGACGGCGGGGACACGCATCGCCGTCGTGCAGCATGCCAAACCACACACGATATGCACGATTGATCGTTGCGATCGATCGAAATCGTGCATATCGTGTGAAAAATCGCACCATGTATCGCCGACTTAAGAGTACATAATGAGCTTGAGACCATTTCAGTCGCACAAATTACTTGTGCCCATACTGTGGATATCACTTTTATTAGTGTTTTTGGTTGATGTTTTTTTTACAAAGTAATTGTGTTTTATTTCTCAGTCAGCGATGTTTTTGCTGTGCAGGGGTATTCATACACCCCACCTGCATGATCTCTTACATCCCCCTATGTTTACATATAGCTTAACCCTGCCATCTGATGTATATTGTTGTATGGAAATCTTTAATACATTGGCCCCCAAAAGTGATGTCTTTAAAATCTAGTTTTAGTTTACAGCCTTAGCTTGCTATACATACATAATAAGAACAAATGCACAGGGGGAAGGTGTTTTAAACATTGAAGCTGACAGGTGGTTTTTTTACATATTTTAAAAGTGCCTTTAAAATTACTCAAAAACCTACTTACAAAAAGTGCTTCTACCACCCATTTGATACAATTTAATCACCAAAAACCCTCGATTTTGGCCACTAAAAGGGCCTATCTATTAAGCGACCTGAAAAACTGAACGTCTAGCGATCAGTCCTTCAGTGCGGGCACCGCACCCAGCGACCTGAACAGCGTTCACTGAACGTCATTCAGTGCAGGAGACCGACCTCCTATCTGAGAACATGTGGAACCTGACGATCGTCGTCAGGTTGATGAGCATATTCCACAGATAGTCGGGGTCGGCAAGGACCCAACGTGCACGCACATCGCTGGTCCTTGCCGGCTACCTATTACACGACTTCCTGAACAGTGCGACCAAAACCTCCTGGTTTTGGTCGGATCGTTCAAAAAGTTGTCTAATGGATGGGCCCCTTAAGACTTCTATACTGTTAGCCAATATTATTTTACCTTTTTTTAGGGTACTGGCTGATTTCCCCATTTTCACCTGTACTTAACGCCTGCCATCCCTGAAAGAATTATCATGTGATTTCCCGCAGGACACTCATCAAATAGATCGCCGGATAAACAGGAGTGCGCATACAGACGATAAGTATATTTAACGGGCGATAGCCTTTTTAAGTTAACACTGGTTAACTTAATGATTTATCGCCTCTAATTGAATTTCCCCCAATGTACCCAAGTCTCTGCTTCCATTGTTTCTGAGCTGCGCAGATTACTTGGCAGTGCCGCCCATTCGTTTCGCTGTGGTAGAAGCATAGATGTGCCCCTCTGCTGTGCAGGGATTACAGGCATTACTCCGAGACAATCACTCTGCCTGCAGCCTCCCAGCCCTGAAACCAGTCTGTGATTTGTAATGTCCAGTATCACAGTCTCATCGAGTGGATTGGCAGGTTTATTCATGAGACTAGATATACCTCTCACACGATAAATCTCTTCAGGGTATTACATGGATATCTAGAAGCAGCTGCTGCCTCCAGATACTGGCAGCTCAGACCTCTCCGTGCTTTGTCCCTCTGGTTTTTAGATTGAATTTAATTTTTTTTTTCTCCTGGTGGTGGCTGAAATTGCCTGTCAGTCTTTTCCCAGAGGGATGTTTTGTAAAAAAAGATAAAGGCTTTAGGGTTAGCAGAGTTAAATGTAAGGAGTATTGTATCACATTGCTATGACAGGATTAAAGACAAGGTCCGGTTAGCCAGAGTTTACCGTTCTCTTAGCAACAGTAATGTTTAATATATTAAACCCTCTAATGCTGGACGTCAGACTAATATGGACAAGGGCTGCAGGATATGCAAACTGTCGCCCTGGCGTTTCTCACGGACCCTGGCGTGTGCCATTCTATCGAAGTTCTATTACTTTTGCTCCATTCTGACCAAATGACCAAGTTTCCAAACCAATACGTATTTCCTGCCTTAGAGAATTCCTTTCCCTCTTAAAGGCTTGTTGCCTTCCAATGGTGAATAATGTACCATTTACACATTATTTTGTACATGAAGACACAATAAAAGTAGAATATTAGTTTAAATTGGTACAATTCTACGCCTGGCAGCATTCGCAGTTGGAATTTCAGGAAAGATTATGCCTCATCCCTGATCCTCCCACACTGCTCCCAGATCTCCAGAATTATGAGAATTTCAGAAAATACCATTTCCCTTTACTAGCAATCCGTTCCCTTTGTGTTGCCGGAAATCTGTACTGTTGACTGGTATGAACTCCACACTATTGCTATCTAAAATTTCAACACAGTGATTACAATTTTAGAATGTTGCATTATATCGTGTCATTGCCGGTACCCCGCTGCACAATATCATGAATCACAGCAATGCGAAGCTGAGAGTATGGTTATGATGGCGCAAATGGTGCCACGTGCTCTTTGTTCTTGCCCCCTGGACCTTCCTTCCTCGATCTCCAGGAGTCCAGGTAAAAAACAGCGGCGAGTATGTTTTTAAAAAAAAAACACATATGGTTTTAAAGCATGTTAAATGCTATAAAGAAATGAGTGTATGTGTGTGTGTATATATATATATATATATATATATATATACTGTACTTAATCCACCAGTAAAATCATAGCTACAAACGTGTGGTTAACACTGGAATATGATACACTGTACTCACTGGAAGGTGACCGGCACAGATTCGCTAACAACCGGCGTAACCACATACCTTCTGAGGAAGGGATCAGTATGATTTGCAATCCCGACAGCGGAAGCCCGGTAGTGAAGATCCCGACAGGTGAGTATTTTTTGTATTTACTAACCTATCCAACCCCCCAACCCTAACACCTTAGGGGTGCCTAACCCCCCTCTAAGTGCCTAGCCCTAACCCCCCCTTCCCCTAGCCTAACCCTAAGTCCCCCCCGGGAGCCCCTAACCCCCACCCCCACACGTGGCTGTCCGCACCCGGCTTACCTTCGATCGGCCAGACGGGTGTCTGGCTCCTGGCATAGGTCTATTGACGGGCGTTGGGATTTTGACGCCGGTCATTAGACACTTACCGGGATTAGAAAGTCGGGATTTAGACCGTCGGCATCCCGACTGCATCCCCTGAGGAAACTGGGGTAGTAACACCTGGAGAAACGCATCAAGGACGGAGAGAATATCCTGCTCAAAGCTCCTTTTTATTCCTTCACGCTGACCTACTGTCCATTGCAACCACTCGATACGCTGGTGGAATACCTGGGACTCTATTACTCACCACATAGTCTGGCTGCCGCACCATATTGAACGGTGGAGTGGCAGCTGGAGTACAGGAATCAGCATGCTTCTGCTGACAGATCCAGACCGCTATCCCTATGTGATCCGGCTGCTGTGCTATAGATACGGTGGAGCCGTAACCAGCTTGCTCCCGCTGACGAGCAGTTGTTAGCGAGTCTGTGCCGGTCACCTTCCAGTGAGTACAGTGTATCATATTCCAGTGTTGGTCACACGTTTGTATCCATGATTTAACTGCTGGACTAAGTAGAGTGTTTAAGATCTTAACACTTACTGGTGCCAGTGATTGTAATAACCAGAGATACCCACATATTCACTAATGTGTGCTTAAATATTTGGGACTTGGAAATACCAGTATAACAATAGGAACCGACACAAAAGAAGATTGATAGGAACATACAAATCAATTTAACCTTTTGGATAAAACCATATAGCTATAACATCATTCATGGATATCTGATTATGCTGGACTGATCCATTATACCTTTATATGAAAAGGGTCGTGTGAAATAAATTTACTTACAGAGCTTGAGCAGATTAATACACTATTCTGTATTTATACCTATTTTTATTGTTATGTACATACTGTATTTGCAACAGTGATTTTAAATTACAACATATTTTTTAAACATCTTTCTGTGGTTATTCAGACAAGCGGTCTACCTCTATATTTCTATATCCTCTATCTTTAGCAGGCAGCAGATCCTGCCAGTTGAGCTGCCAGTCTGAAAACCTATATACTTATATTTATGTACTAACTGAGTGAGGAGCGCACCTATCAATTCCTGTTGTTCTGTATGTAAACATGCCTTATAGAACACAGTATTTTCAGCATTTATGACACTTTTGGCTTATACTATGTAACAAAATATGATGATAATAATAAAGATGTGACACGAGATGACTACTTCCCGAAGTCATCTATTACCTGTGATTTTATTTAAGGTATGTACAGTGTAAGGAATATATTTTTAAGAAAAATGAAATGAATGAAAGGAGATGCCTGTCCTTAGAGATAATTTACTAGTAATCCTGGGCACCCCTGTTGTTTGAATGATGCCTCCTTTCCCCTGCCTGGTGACTCTCCTGCCGCTGTATGACAGGAGAAATGTAAAACTCCGCTCTTCTGACACATTGCGGATTGCAATAAGTCTGCAGATCGCCCCACTTTCTCTCCAAGGCTTGATACATCTCCCCCTATGTGATTTGGGGATTGAAAATAATCTTTAAAACCAGTAGATAAAGTTGTACTTATAAATACAATCTGCAACCCTAAAATTTCATTACCTGAGACCACCTCAGGAGGGTGCGGATAGAAATCTATGCGCCCGCGGCACTCGCCCCGAATCGGAGCAATTATTGATTTGCTCTGTCGTAGTATGTACATACTGACATAAAGAACCACAAAACCCCAACATTTTAATTTTCACAAACAAAACATTAGACAGAAGAAGATCCTCTCACATACACAGAATACAACGGGGTGTTAATGTTAATAAAAATAATGTTCAAGTTCAAAAGGCTAAGAATTCTGCTGTTACTTTGACATCACTGGCCTCAACCCTGTGTACAGATGTGACCACGTACACCTATTCTCAAATCGTGCCACGTGGTGCACCACGGACTTTGTGACTAAGCCGCCGCATTCCTCTCACCAGACTTTTTCACATTAGTTGCAACGCTAATGCAGCAAAAATACTGTACAATGCATGAGTATAGTGGACACTGGCGCTTCCATTGGATGCAGCTGCTTTGTGTGACTCAGACGCTAAATGCAACAGATGGTAGACCATACTTGCCTGCCCTACCAGAATGGCCAGGAGGGTCCCGCCCACCCAGAAAGGTTGGTAGGATTGCGTCAACACGCCCCTCAGACCCACCCTCATTAGCCGAGACCGCAACCCCCTCCTGTCCCCCCCCCCCCGCAGTGCTGACGTGGCTGCCTTGTCCCGGAGGAGGCAGCTAAAAGGTCGGCAAGTATGCGGCAGGCTAATACGAATGAGCCGAGTCATGCTTCACGACACGCATCATTCTTAATCCATGACTTTATACCAATGCCATTGTGATAAAAATACTCATTCTAAGTACTTAGGACACTAGTAGCGACTTTGTATACGTCTACAATGTGAATATGACGCAAAAGTTTGGAAAAAGTACAAAAGTCCAGGAATCTCTGCCCATGACGGAGCGCCAGCTGTATCACGCAGGATTAGGTGAATTAGGACACATCTGTATGACTCAACCAATCACCAAAGTGCATTTCTGTATCAGACTGTGCCTCTAGAGAAGCATCTCCCTCCTAACATGGCCATCTGCTGCAGAGGCTAGATAGATAGATCCAGAGCCGTAAGTAGACTTTTTGGTGCCCCATGCCAGAAAGAGCATTGGCGCCCCCCTCATTTTTCAAAGGGACATAATGCACCCAAAAAAGGGCCATGGCTTCATGGGGAAGGGCCAGGGAAGAGATAGGGGAGGCCAGGAGATGCTGGGGATGAAATAAGAGGAAGCTACAAGTGTGAATGATAATAAACAGATATTTGACAGGCCCAAACAGTGCCCCCTGCCCAGCGGTGCCCTGTGCCATGGCACCGGCCGCACTACCCTAGCTACGGTCCTGGATAGATCTATCTATCAGCACTACCCCACCCACTTCAAACAAATACTGTCTAATGTGTCACATAATTGCTTGAAAAAGTACATTATATTTTTTCTTATATTAAAATTGGTGTGCAGTAGTTATGGAGCATACACACGGTCAGATTTGTCAGATCTGTCACATGAACGATTTTACCAAAGATTTGAACGATTTTTGACTGCATTAAAATGAATGGAATCGTCCAAGTCTGACTGCAAATACATCAGATGTCAGATATCGTTATCTGACCATCGGGAACGCACATCGTTCATCGTTCAGGCATGTCAGATATGTTAGATTTTCCTTCAGATATGAATGATTGAACGATTTTTTAAATAGTTATCGTTCAGATCTGAAGAAAAATCTGACCGTGTGTATGCACCATTACACTTCAATCAAATGTAATAACTAAAGAAATGTAAGTGCTAACTTTATTTTATTTTAAAAAATCTTAGAAAAAAATGTCTAATAATAGTATATACAGTAGTAAATATTGCAATAAACAGTCAACAAAACAAGAACAGAAATATATAAAGTTTTATAAGCACTATTCAATGTGTCACTAATCAACCAGCTACAGACCCGAAACAAGAGAAGGAAGGACTGCAGCTACTAATAACTCCTACTTGTGTGAACCATTTCATCAATATAATGGATAAAGTATTAAATTAATGAATGGTTCACACAATAAGGAGAACCAAAAGTAATAGATAAATATCAGCAATTGCACTAAGGGGGAGATGTATGAATGGGCTATATGGGGGTTTAGTGGTATCAGCGCATGTTATGTGCACTGATAGCGCTTCTCCGCCATGTATTAATGTGAGATTGGGTGTTAAATGACAAGAACGCCATGCACACTCATCATTATCGACGCTGCTGTTTACAAGATAGCGTGTCGATGTGCCACCCAATGTTTGAGCGATCAGTGGCACTGAACGTTACGAAAACTGCAGCTATCAATTTTGACAGCTGCAGCAGTCGTTGCCCTATCACCACAACAGTGACTTTGGCTGCGGCAGCTCCTGGACCGTAAGGGAGGTCTCGCTCATGCCCAGTGGAACCGATGACTGATGCGCTTTGGGCTCTGGTGGGGATTGCCGGAGGGGGGAGTTTTCACTACCCACTCCGGCAGACGAGATGTTCTTAAATCTCATTGTTACTGCTTCCTGTTTCGCCTTGGTAAATGGATGAAGCAGGAAAAGTTATAGCAGTATTATCCGTGCCGTTATAATACATCTCCCCCTATTTTCTGAAAGTTGAAGGCTGTACAGTAGACAAAGGGCCTGATTCAGAGCCGCTCGTAAACGGCCGCTCGTTCGCTCCGAGCGATGTTTGCCCAACTGCGCATGCGTACGGATCGTTATACGCATGCGCGAACCAGTCAGTGCGGTCGAAATTCATGTGCTCGCAAAATAGCGTATGCCTGATAATTTGAGTGACAGAAAGAGGCGTATGTGGGTGGTAACAGGGGAAGGTGCTTGAAAACGGGGAGTGGAGATCCGATCGCAGGCGTGCTTAAAGGTCAAAACGGGCGTTTTATGGGTGTGCATAATTAAAACAGCAGCGTCATTGAGCACGTCACTGGGTTATTTTATAGCCAGAACTACTCGCAAAATTGTGGTAGCAAAAACCAACCACAAGAATAGCGAGCAGCTCATACCCTGGTCGATGTACTCGATTAATCTAATAAATAGCGGACATGACGTAGGATGCGAGCGGCCAGGGGGCGTAGTTTCCCAAAAAACGACCGCAAGTTTTGTTCGCTCGTTCAGACCTAGAGGCGTGAACAGACCGCAAAGAGCGAACGGTTCATTTGAATAGCCACCCCTTTTTTTTGAACGAACGACCGCAAATAGCGAACGGCTCTGAATCAGGCCCAAAGTTTTCTGTCATTTAACAATGAAGTATAACAATAAAGTGCCAGTCCTCAAATTCTTTACTTAGTACATAACTAATACGGATTGCCAGAAGATGGCATACATGGTGTACGCACCAGTTTTTGGAAGGGTTGATAACAGCTGTGCTGTGTGGTTTTCTATAGCGAGACTCCTACCACCTTAATTTTCCATTCTGGTGCTACCTATATCATACTTACCTACTCTCCTCAAATGTCCGGGAAACTCCTAAATGTTAGGATGCTCTACTGGACTCCCCGGACAGTAGACCAGCCTCCCGTACCTAGGGCTTATTGATGAGATTTGGACCTCCACTTTCACAAAGAAAAATGACAAGTATGTCTTAAATAGATTATGTACAGATGAGTTCTCATACATCTAGTTTTAAAACACCATGTGGGGCGAGAGGCCTGGCGAAAGAGTTGCCTGTGCCGAATGTCCTTTTCACTCCGAAAATGCGTCTTGGTTGCAAAAGGAGGCGTCAAACCACTTCACAAAACTGCACTGATTAATTTGATATGTGGATATATGGGTGATAAGTGAAATATGTGAATGGGAGGAGTCACTCACATAATATAGTCAACAGGAATGAGTTGGGTAAGTTTAGTCTTAGGAAAGGGAGGGTTTCTGTAGTGGTCAGTCCATGGAGTCTAAGTACCTGAGAACTGAATCTGAGTGTTATGAATAATGTTAGAGATGTATCCTGCACTATAGCCCTGCCTTATTCTATTTATAATCGAGAGCAAAGAGGGATGGACCAGATTTTTCCCTTTATAAAGCTATTTGGCCCCTGGTAGCATTCCAAAATGTGTTATTAGCTTCTAGGGATAGTAGGGGAATAGGAAAGACAGTTGGCCATTGTAGCACCTGTAGATGTACTTCTCTCCACAATGGATATAATTTTCTACAGTCTACCAGATATGTGACCCCACATAACCTTCAATACAAAGGTGATCTAGAAGGAAAAATTGTATGCAAGCTTTGAGTGCATTTTATGGGTGTTTTCATTAATCTTAACACTAGTGCATGTTCTTCAGAGGTTACCTCAGGTGAATGCATTTACATCGAATTACTTAAAGCAGCATTTGCAGTTACTCATTTTATGTTGACAGACTTGCCCATCCCATTAGTGGAGCCTCGGGAACTGTACACTGAAACAGTTTTCTATGGGACTCCTCTTTTCTACTTCAGGGTCCATAGGGTATCCACAGGATACCTTCGGTATAGGTGTGACGTCAGTCATCGGGCACCATAGAGTCAAGCTTTCAGCCTCCCAGGATGCACTAGGGTCCCCCTCCTATACCCCGCCCCCAAGCCAAGGCATCTCAGTTTAGTTTGGTGCCCAGCCGGAGTCGGGTGCACCTGTTGGAGTGGGGGCTAAGAAGAGCCCCTGAAGTTTTCTACATGCAGCTGTGGCTGCACATCTGGAAGTACAGCATGGACAGTCACTCCTGACGTCCATGCTGTCTTCCCTACACCCCGCCGGTACCAGAACGCCGGTACCGGTCCGGGGATACTGGTGAGCATCTGGGGTCACAGCTAGCGGTGACCCCAGATGTTCCGGACCATGGCCGGAATCAAGGGGGACAGCAAGGTAAGCAGCGGGGTCCCGCGGTGGGTCCCCGCTGTTACATGTTCCAGAGTCCCCAGGCAGGGGGATCCCTGGGGACTGGCTGCAGTGTGGAGCCAGGTACTAACCTGCGCTTCCACTACCCCCCTGGGACAGCGGACCGCAGCAGAGCGGTAGCGCTGCGGCGTCCCGGGGGTTAAATGCATGCCATGGGAGCGCGCCTTCCCTGTCTCACAGGCGGCGCCTCCCCCGCTGCACACAGCCCTCTCTGCAACACGCCGACTGGCCCTGTGGCAGCGCTCCTCCCCCAGGCCAGCCTCCTCCCTGCTCCTCGGCGGCCATCTTCAAGAACGCATGGTGAACGCTGCTGGAAGTCTGGACGGAGGCATTGTGGTCTGGGTCCCCCCGCATACCTCTCCTCCGCTGTGGTCAGGTCTGTGTATGCAGCGCTGTGTCCTACCAGACTCTGTGTCTGTGTAGTTGATTTATCAGCGCTGGTTAGTGCAGGAATTGAGTTTCTTTGCATTGTATGTGACTGTGCTAGCACTGCTGCCTGTACTTTCCATTTCTGACTGTCAGCCTTATTACTGTCCCTGTTCTTTCTGCTAAAGCCCTTGCGGTGCGGTGCTGCAGGGTGGTCTCTCGCATTTTTAAAACAATTGGTGAGAGGGGTCACATACTTTCTACCATCATGTCTGAAAGTGACTTTCCTCTCCGGCTACAGTGTACTACGTGTAAAGTACCTTTAGCGGAGGGGGGGGTAGCACGGAGGGCCTCTGCCGGCAGTGTTTGTCAATGGCGCGGCCTATTACGGTTACAGCACCGGTACAGGAGCCGCCCTGGGCTTGTTTCGCTCAGGCGCTTACAACCTTAGTGGACCAGTTAGCTCCGCAGCCCGCGTTTACGCAGATGGGTTTGTCCCAGCAATCAGTGGTGTCGACACCCATGCAGGGTTTCCCAAGACAATTGGTGGTACCCCGCAGTCTCCCTATTTCCCCTCTCCCGGTTTCTCAGGAGCCGGCCTTTGTTAACTCCCTGACGAGTTCTGTACAGCACTTGTCGGATGTGTTGCAAGGGGAGTCTGTGATGCGGCCACATAAACGGCCGGTGGCGTCTCTGTCAGCTCCTTATGAGGATGACGAAGGGACGTCTGATGATGGGGAGATTCTGGATCCTTACGATCAGGAACCTCTCCATACTAAGGACGCAGACGCTAGATCCAAGGTGTATATTCCTGGACTTATTCGGGCAGTCCGCACAGCCTTGGTGATTGAGGACGAAGTTCCCCCAGCGGCTAAATCCAAGTATGCCTTTTTTAAGGATGTGAAGGGTGACGCCACAGTCTTTCCTCTTTCGGGTCAGTTGGTGGACCATTTAGAGGAGGCGTGGAAACAGCCTGGCAAGCGATACCAGCCGCAGAGGCGTCTGGCGGTGGCTTATCCGTTCGCGGATAATTATTTTGCTAAGTGGGAATCCCCTCCCACAGGTGGATTCTCATGTGACACGTCTTGTCCGTAGTGCCACATTACCAATGCCATCCATGTTCTCCCTTAAGGATGCTACGGACCGCAAGGTGGAGATCTGCCTGAAGTCCGCTTATTCCCCTGCGGAGGGGGCAGCGCGGCCGGCTATGGCCATTTGCTGAGTTGCCAGAGCTATGGAGCGCTGGGCGGATTCGTTGGAGGCGTCCTTCGATTCCGACTGTCCGGCTGAGCAGGCGGAGTTGATTGGTAATCTCCGTGATTCAGCCACTTATATCAACGAGGCGGCCTTAGACATTAGTACCCTGGTGTCTCAAATTTCTTCAGCAGCGGTGGCTGCTCGTCGCACCTTGTGGTTGCGATCCTGGAAGGTGGACGCTGATTCCAAAAAGGGTTTGGAGGCGTTGCCCTTTAACGGAGAAGTTCTCTTCGGTCCAGATCTGGACAAGATTGTAGCCGCACTGGCGGCAGCCAAATCGGCATGTCTCCCGTCGGCCGCTGTCCCTTCTGGTTCAGGACCATTGTCCTTTCGGTCTTATAGGGCCCAGGGCAGGCCCAAACCACAGTCTTTTCCCCGACAGGCTGGTCCGAAGAAATCGGCCAAGCCCCGGAAGCAGGCCTGGAGTACCAGACGTCCGGCCCCTAAGCCAGATGACAAGCCTGCGGCCTGACGGTCCGGGCCTCCCTTTGGGGGATCCCAAAGAGGGAGGCCGCCTGCTGCAGTTCGCCCGGTGTTGGTCGGTCACCACGACAGACACTTGGGTTCTCGAGGTGGTCTCCCACCGGGTATGCCCTCTCTTTCCGGCACAGACCCCCGGCTCGATTTTTCACCACAGGTCTACCATCAGACCGGAACAAGGCCATGGAGCTGCGGAAGGTCTTGCACACTATGCTCCAGGCTGGAGTTATAGTGCCTGTTCCATTCTCCCAGAAGGGCCAGGGTTTCTATTCCAATCTCTTTTTGGTGCAGAAACCCAATGGGTCGTATCGTCCGATTCTCAACCTCAAAGCTCTCAACAAGTCTTTGCGGGTGCCGAAGTTTCGGATGGAGACCCTACGGTCCATCATTCTGGCGCTGGAACCTGGGGACTACATGGTGTCATTGGACATACAAGACGCTTACCTGCATGTCCCTATTCTTTTGCGCCATCAACAGTTCCTCAGGTTTGCAATCCGCAGTGACCACTTTCAGTTTCGGGCATTGCCTTTTGGCCTGGCGACAGCACCGCGTGTGTTCACCAAGGTGATGGCGGTCATGGCGGCTTCTCTGCGGCTGTAGGGAGTCCGCATGTTGCCGTACTTGGACGACCTTTTATTAGTGGCAGGATCTCCGGAGCTCCTTCTGCGCCAGTTGGACCTGACCATTGCGCTACTGCAACGGCACGGCTGGTTAATAAACTGGCAGAAGTCCACTCTAATCCCGTCTCGGCGGATTCTGCACCTCGGAGCCTTATTGGACTCGGGACAGCAAAGGATCTTTGTGACGGGGGAAAAGATCTCTGCTTTACAGTCGAGGGTACGCAGTTGTCTGCACAGCCGCCGGGTGTCTCTCCACTCGGCGATGAGGTTACTGGGCTCCATGGTGTCGGTGTTCGACATGGTGGAATATGACCAGTTTCACTCCAGACCTCTGCAGCATCTGATCCTGTCCAAGTGGAACGGGCTGCCTCAGTCTCTAAAATCCCAGACGATAGTGCTCACCCCGGAGGTTCGCCTGTCCCTTGCCTGGTGGTTGCAGAAGACCCATCTCAACAAGGGACGTCCGTTCTGGGTACCAAATTGGGTCCTGTTGACAACGGACGCCAGTCTTCGGGGCTGGGGAGCAGTTTCGGGTCCACACTTGTTCCAGGGCAGGTGGACTCCGGCAGAAGCGGAGCTTCCAATAAATACCTTGGAACTCTGAGCGGTCTTCAATGCCCTCCAGCAGGCACATCGGGTTCTCCAGGGTCGCCCAGTGCAGGTTCAGTCGGACAACGCTACCACCGTGGCCTACATAAACCGGCAAGGAGGAACCCGAAGTCGGGCGGCTCTCGTAGAGGTGTCTCGGATCTTGGTATGGGCGGAGCGCAATCTTCCGGCCATATCAGCTGTCTTCATCCCTGGAGTGCTAAATTGGGAGGCGGACTTTCTCAGTCGCCAGGACGTTCATCCAGGGGAATGGTCCCTGCACCCGGACGTTTTTCAACTTCTGGTGGACAAGTGGGGTCTTCCAGAGATCGACCTCATGGCGTCCCGGCACAACAACAAGTTGCCGGTGTACGGGTCTCGCACAAGAGACGAAAAGGCATCTCTGGTGGATGCTCTGTCCGTCCGGTGGACGTTCCGGTTCGCTTACCTGTTTCCTCCGGTTTCCCTTCCATGAGTAATCCGGAAATTCAAACAGGAAGGAGGGACGCTCCTGTTGATAGCTCCCGCGTGGCCCAGACGGCACTGGTTCTGAGACCTTCAGGGTCTGTCCGTGGACAGTCCTCTGCGGTTGCCGCTACGACCGGACCTTCTGTCGCAGGGTCCTTGTCTTCACCCGGACCTGACTCGGCTGTCTTTGACGGCGTGGCTGTTGAGACAGCCATGTTAAGGTCCAGGGGGTTTTCCAGCCCTGTAGTGCGTACCATGTTACGAGCTCGGAAACCGTCTTCCGCGAGGATATATCATCGCGTGTGGCATACGTTCTTCCAGTGGTGTCGACCGAGAGGTTATGCACCGCGGGAGTTTCGTCTGTCTCGGATACTCGCCTTCCTACAAGCGGGACTAGATCATGGGCTTCGCCTTGCTTCTTTGAAGGTACAGGTTTCGGCCCTGTCTGTCTGGTTTCACCGTAGGATTGCTACAATCCCGGATGTGCGCACCTTTTTGCAAGGTGTTCTCCGCATTCAGCCACCCTTTGTTCCACCTGTGGCGCCTTGGGATTTGGCTGTGGTCCTGAGGGCTCTCCAGGGACCGCCGTTTGAACCACTGGCCTCAGTGGATCTTAAATGGCTAACCACTGGCCTCAGTGGATCTTAAATGGCTAACCACTGGCCTCAGTGGATCTTAAATGGCTAACGGCTAAGACTGTTTTCCTTCTGGCCATAGCTTCGGCCAGACGTGTTTCTGATTTAGGGGCTCTTTCTTGTAGACCCCCTTTCTTGATTTTTCATGGGAACAGGGCAGTGCACCGCATTCGTCCTGAATTTCTTCCCAAAGTTGTTTCCCAGTTTCATGTTAACAAGGAAATAGTTGTTCCGGCCTTTAACTCACCTGGCCTTTCAGTGAGTGAGGCCACTTTGGATGTTGTGTGGGCCTTAAGGACTTATGTTGACCGCACTTCTTCGTTTAGGAAGTCGGACGCCTTGTTTGTCCTCTATGGCTTCCGTAAAAAGGGTTGGTCTGCTTCAAAGCAAACTTTGGCAGCCTGGATCCGTATGGCTATTTCTGAAGCTTATCTTCATGAAGGTCTGCCGGTTCCTCCTTCTCTGAAGGCTCATTCCACTAGGTCTGTGGGTCCTTCGTGGGCAGCTCGACGTGGTGCCTCTGCAGTCCAGATCTGCAAGGCTGCTACGTGGTCCTCTGTCCATACCTTCGTGAGGTATTACAGGTTTGACACCTTCGCCTCTCAGGCTGCTTCCTTCGGGCGGCGGATTCTCCTTTCAGCACAGGAGCGTCCCCACCCTTAAAGGATACTGCTTTGGGACATCCCCATGGTATCCTGTGGATACCCTATGGACCCTGAAGTAGAAAATATGAGATATGGTAAGAACTTACCTTTGTTATCTCTATTTCTACGAAGTCCATAGGGTTCCACAGGACTCCCGCCCTGTCGCACCTGTGCTGCAGATGGGCTTTGCTCTGGTCACCGTTTTTTCTGTCTCCCTCTGGTGAGAATGTGATTCTTGTGTGTATCCAGATCTTCTTTCTCTCTCTTCCTTCTCCTCCTCCGGCCTATGGCTTGGTACAAAACTGAGATGCCTTGGCTCGGGGGCGGGGTATAGGAGGGGGACCCTAGTGCATCCTGGGAGGCTGAAAGCTTAACTCTATGGTGCCCGATGACTGACGTCACTCCTATACCCAAGGTATCCTGTGGAACCCTATGGACTTCGTAGAAATAGAGATAACAAAGGTAAGTTCTTACCATATCTCATATTTTTCTGTTATACAGCCTATGAGGGTGTGTCTGTGCTGTCAGCGCAGAGCTTGCAGCTACTTATTGGTCCTCCCGCTCGCACCCATTTTTGAGTTGTGAACAATAAACTCTTTGCGGTGCAGGAACAGAGGAGCCCTGAGAAAAACTGTATTGTCCTTCCTGGGCCACTGCTAAGCAAATGCAGCTGGTCAGTTAGTGTCATAAATAACTGGTATACACTAATTGGTAACTGGGGACTGCACTTGCAAGTATAGTTGCTAAATACACAAGTCACAGAATTGATTTCTTACATTTCCCTATTATCTCTTGACTGAGAGAGAAAATAATCCTCCCAGCAGGATATTTTTTTCTTCACAGTAACAATTGCACTTTACAATCATCGCAGTATCTCTGTACGAGTGACTGAGATCATAGACTAATTACCTGCAGGAACGATTTTCATCTGCATTCTAACGCTATTGCACCATTACTGATACTTCTTCCTGACTCAGAGACTGTTACTAAAGTTAAGTGTTGCTTATCAACATCTTTTATAGCAGTGTGCATCCACATCCCGATCAGACCATCTGCAAACATGTATTTATGTCATTATATATATATATATATATATATATATATATATATATACACATACATACAGTGGGGGCGATTCAATTGTTGCATGGGCGGCTATAATTAATTGGTGCCCAGTGTTACAATCCAGTTGTCCTGGGCGCCCACTAATTTTCGCCGTCTTCACGCCCTATTAGATTGAGTTTAGCCATGTAAATTGGCTAAACACGTCTAATATCCTGGTTAGGGCGCCCTAACCATGGGTTTATTACGCATTTTTGTCATACCCTCCTGAGAAATGCTTTCGCCAAAAGCTATCACTCGAACGGATCTCCAATTGGATGGCTCTGTCAGACACCCTAAAACAATAGCCGCCGTGTAAACAATTTAATTGCCCCCAGTAAGTCTACGGGCGGTATCCAATTAGCCCCAAACATTATTCGGGCACTAATGGATCCTCTGGGGCTAGCCAGTTAGCCCCGAAGTCTGACGCCGGCGCTTGTCGGGGCTTTTTTTTCGGGACCTGATGTGTCCGTAAAAAAAATTATCCCTGACAAGTGCCGTGTTTTTGACACTGCGATGGCGAGAACACATAGGTCCCTGAACTTATCACAGATCCTATGTGGTTTCTCCCAAAAAACCTATTTGCTCGGCCGAACTAATAGGATACCGGAATTAAAAAATCAGCAAAAAACAGGGTTTATAGCAGAAAAATCCCCGTTTTTTGCCCCCGAGAATTGAATATCCCTTTATGTCTATATATGTATGTGTGTGTGTAGCTAATTTAAACAAACCTTACCCTCCATTGCGTGCCCAAACAGCTTACACCGGGGATCCAGAGCCAGAAGTTACCATCACGGTACTGTGACAAGTGGCGCACACCTGATGCGGCAACCCGGAAACAGTCAGTGCTGAACCAGCGTCCCGTTGCTAGGTTACCTGGCGTTAAACTGTACAACACTTTTATCTATTACCTCTCATAGCGGCAATGTGGTGTAAGAATCCATCCATCACATCCTAGGTAACCAGATATCTGACAGCACACTATAGACTGGGACAATAAAAAAACATTCACCATTAAGGAATAGAAGAAGATTACCGAATAATCCCATTTTATTTAACCAAAGCTAGGATAATCAAAATAGCTTATACCAGTTAATTTTCATTGCAAAATGAGTATTACTCAGAATATCAGGTTTGATACCTTGGTATAAATATGGACACTAGATTACAAAATACATAAATGCATAAAAGATAAAAATAACATGACAAAACTATATGGTGACCCATAAGATGACACAAAGACAACCTACAACGGACAAATATCGTCTATCTCAAAAAAATATTCATTGGTTAGACTCATTGAGGCCATTTGGTGTTATAGTACCCAATCAGTTAATCCAATAGTTCTCCAGTTTGTGCAGTTTCAATGTTCTATCACCCCCCCTCCCCCCTAATAGGTGGAGGTACCTATTCAAATAGGTTACATTTCAATGTAGCTACCTGGTGTTGCATTTTCAAAAAGTGTGAAGCCACTGTTTTGTCCATGGTACCGGTATTAAGGGCTTGGCAAATCGATAGCCTGTGATTTGCCATCCTCTCCCTGAAGCATCGTGTAATTATACCTACATAGGCTAGCCCGCAGGGACAAGAAAGCATATAAATTACATGGTCCATTGTACAGACCAGCTTGTATTTTATCTGTACTCTGCAGCCTGTCAATGGGAGTGGAAAATAGGAGCCAGTTTCCATTGCTCAACACATTACACATCCTGTGCACTTATAACAACCTGATTTCTGACTGTGTAGCCAGGTCTGAGACTGATCCAGTGAATATATATATATATATATATATATATATATATATATATATATATAAAATCTATTGTGAATTTATATTTAATTATTTGATGTTTAATTAAGAGTACAATTATATTTAATTTTTCTAAATAAATGGAAATGGTCTAATGTTTATAGAACATTACTGGGTTCATTATCAGACTCACATAGGGGGAGATGTACTAAGCCTTGTACTGTGATAAAGTACCAACCAATCAGCTCCTGTCATTTTTCAAAAACAGTCTGTAAAGTGACAGGAGCTGATTATTGGGTACGTTTTCACTCTCCACTTTATTACTCTCCTAGGCTTAGTACATATCCCCCATAATTTGTTGAATAATCAGGAACGTAGCTTTAAGGACTGATTCAGTAGTATAGTGCATAGACTTTATAATACCAGTCACCTTCAATATATTTTCTGAACAAAAGCACATTGTAATGTAATGCTTTCTATGTGGTCCTCTTTATTATGCCACCTTTATTATATACAATTTTGGCTTGTGTTCTAATCTGGCATAGAAGGCATTGGGTACTTTCAGAGGCAAGGAATTATTTCTTACCAGGAACTAAACCATTTTATTTGCTGTTTTGGTTTCACGATTTTATAACTCATGACAAACTTTCCTGTTTACAGATGAAAATCAAGAAATAAACAGCTTGTGCGACAAAGTGTCACTTTACAAAGGAGACATCACCCAGCTTGAAGTAGATGTCATCGTAAATGCAGGTAAGTCGGCTTTGTCCTACTTTTTATATTTGCACGACTTGCGAATTGGCTATAAATATAAAGAAGGCATTAGCTGCATCTGTCTGAATTTGATATATTCAGTAACGCTCTTATTCTCCCAAACCTAAGAGTTTAAAGTCACCAATCAAAACATTTTTTCCAACACGTCTAACTCCTGTATTTAAAAAAAATTCACTGTGATTTATATTCTACTTGGTTATTTCCTTCTTTGTTTTTTTTTTTTGTTTTTTTCGTCTAAATTTGGTGAATGTTCAGATTCTTATTACTTTGTTTATAATTTAGATGGTTCCATGCCTTTTAATATAATGATACATGGTCTTGCTCTGTAAGATATTTCTGCATATGACATTATCTCTGCTTCTGCTATCAAATATATTTTATCCCTATTCAATGAAGACTTTATTATTTGTATTTTCTAATATAATGGAGAAATGATGAGCATTCAGTGTGTGTGTGTGTGTGTGTGTGTATATATATATATATATATATATATATATATATATATATTCCTAGATTTGAAAGTTGTTTGCTGTCAGTGTGACTCAAGTGTTTGTTAAAAACCTTATGAGGTTTGCTATTTGAGAAAAATATAATGAACATTATGCACAGTAAAAGTATTAATATTGTGGGCAGAAGTTATAGTCAGGGGAATATAGCCCAGTAACTTGTGGCACCACTGAATCACTTCATTTAGTGGGATGACTTTAGCTCAATTAAATCTGCGCTATGCAGTTTGTCAAAAATAAACAGTTTTATTTAATAGTCGTTTTGGGTCGATTTTTGACCTCCATGGGAAAGAAAAACGCTTGAATTTTGGAATTGCCCTTTATACTGTGAGTTTACTGAGCCGTTAAGTTTAGGGCTGGTGGCACTTTCTGCACCAGTGTATTACTCAGGATTCTTCTTTGTCTGCAACATATACTTATTTATAATGGATACATGGTGTGCTGTGCACACAGGCCCCTGGGTCCAGGGGGGCCCGCACCACACACCCTGCACCCATAGTGTACTTACCATGAATCGGCAAGCTGGTCCCTCCTCCTCTGAGGCGCCATCATCAGGAAGATGGTGCCGCACAGTGATAGCAAAGACTGGCATTGTGGCAGAGCTTTTGCCCTTTTGTACATATGTGCCTTCCTGCCGAATAACACTGGCAAGATGGAGCTGCGGAGGAGGAGAGGCCCACTTGCCGGCAAAAGGTAAGGTGAAGGATTTGGGGTGGGTCCTGCTGTTTAGAGGAGGGGGCCCGAGGCACATGATTTAGGAAGGTATGAGCGGGAACGAAGTGCATTACAACTGTGTGGAAACGCTGGCAAGGACAACTCATCTTGCCCTCTTCTCATCCCAGACTCACAGATTTTTTTATTACAACCCTATGGTGCTACGAACAAAAATCTGCGCATTGAGACATGCCGTAAGTAAGGTATATGGCCGCACTTATTTGCGGCTAATTGAATTGAGCCATTTGTGTGAACACCAAGTTCCTGTCACATGATCGCTGGATAGCTCAGTCAATGCATTCACAGATTTTATCAACACTTGTGAGACTTGTGCTGGGTATGTGTACGCCGCTTATTATATACATGCATATAGACTGTGCAGAGTTTAATACACAGACGCGAAAAGCTGAGGAGGAAGTCCAAATAAAGCAGGCAGCTGAGCCACTGTGAACAAACTTTGTACATAATAACTAAATACCAGTACAATCTACAGAAAAAAAACTATTCAGAATAGCTGGGTAAGCCGTGGGTGCACATGTAAAGCCCATGATGTCTGGTTGCCAAGTTAGACTTTTAAACAATCTGCATATCAATTTTTTGCTTTTTGTCACTGATCATAATTAACAGTATGTTCTGTAAACAGAATGTTGGATTTTATCACAACTGTATAATAAATCATCATGTATATGTATGTTTATAGCAGTTTGTAGAGCTATTAGGCTGACTGTATTTTCATGGATGACACATTGAGGGCAATTCAGTTGTTTTTATCGCTGCACTTTCCTAATGGGCACCCGACGGAGCAATTGAATTGTTGCTATGTTTGGACGCGAATAGCCGCGGGAGCGCAGATTTCTTCTCACACCCTCCTGAGCAGAAATGTGCTGGTTTTGGGGGACAAACTGCTGCTAACTGGGAGTTTAGATGGGTTTAGCTGTTTTACGCAGCTAAACCTGGTCTAATTGGGCACGATAATTAATGGGCGCCCAGAACAATTTCATTATCGTGTCTAAATAAATAATTGAATCGTCCCATTGAGTCATCATTTTGTAGCTGTTCTCTGGTGGAGAATTCTACATTATGGCCATTGGGAGACTTTTTTTTACATTTTTTACATTCATCGGAGATGATGGGGATCCTTTCCAGTAGGCTGGCGCGGCGCACAGTTGGGCAGTTTTGGTCTTCATTTTCTGAGTAGATGCCTACAATCACCCTTTTCACCCTGCATTGTCTCCTACCTCCCCCTCCCATCCTACAATGTCTGTAGAGTTGAGCCAATTGAAGCTGTATACATCCCTCATGTAATGAGTCCCGTCCCAAAATAGTGCTTCATCCTCCTTCTGTGCTCTGGTGTGTTTGGAATACCTGCTTTGAGTTTGTGGTAAGGTATATGTCATGTGTGTGAGATAAATAAAGAAATGTGCATCCAGTCTCTACAGCTTCATGTCCAAACGCATATCATGCTGTGCAAGATTCTAAAGATTTAAAAAAATACATTGAAAGGCACAGCAACAATATATAGCAAGATGTTTATTATGCTCTTGTATTTTCCATAATCGTAAAAAACTGGGGAATGCTGGGTAATTTCTCACTTTATTCTACCAGCGTTCATCATTTTTCATTCTCCTCTACACTCTTACATGTTATCATAATTCCCCTTCTAATTTCACATTTATCATCATAATTTCTCTTCTGATGTCACTTTTGCTTCCCTCATTTCTCCATCATTTCCTCTTCTGCTATTGTTACAGTTTAAAGGCCCCCATACACCTAACGGCGGATCGCGCAATCCTGTAAATGGCGATACGCCAGTCAGAAATGCCGACCAATGGACATCAATGTTCCGCGATCCGTCGGAGAATCGGTGAAATCCACCATGTTAAATTTCACAGATTTGCAAATCACGATCATATTTTGATCGTGATCTGCAAATCTGTGAAATCCATCGTGCTGAATTTCTCCGATCCTCCGACCCGGCATTGCAGGAACGCAGCATTGCGGCAATCCGTCGCAGATGTATGGGGGCCTTAACCCTATTTCATTTCCACTGATATTTTAGCCACTTCATCTTTTCATGTTTTTGGGTCTGTCTTAGAGGATTACAAGTCTTTGGGACCACCCGAGTCAAAGAAAATTGTTCAAAATATCCCACAAAAGCTGATGATAAAATGAAAATTATAATACGCCAGTTCTACGTGTGGCCATCACTGCAGGGATCTTACATTTATACCACATGCCGTGTGTTTTATTTTTTGCTTGTACTCAACTGTACGGAGTTCAAGCCAAACAGGAATTTCTTATCCTGTCATCGTTGTTACATTTTAGCACTCCTGCCTTGAACTACTATCACAAAACTAGTCCTTTCCAGCTATTTTATAAACCAGGAAGACCCTTACATGGCCACATGACCTTTCAGCAATTTAGGTACCTTTTTTATAGGATATTATTATAGTTTATAATCATCATTTATTTAAAAAGTGCCCCAAAACTCTGCAGCACCACAGAACTTTATAGCCAGACAGTTTGAATATCAAATCCTACAAAGACGAATCATACAAAGCAGAGCAAGGACCTACAAGGTTCATGGAGAATGTTCAGGGGGGTAGTGAGGGCCGACCTGCTCTTGAGAGCTTTACCATGTAGTTTGAAGGTTACACTAGGACAAGGCTGCTATTTGGCAAGCTTGTGTGTGTGGTTATTTGGCAAGCTTGTGTGTGTATTTTATTTGTAGCTAAAAAGAGGAAATGGAGATTATGAAAATACTTGTGATAACTAGTATTTTACTTTACCTTACCCCTGACCAATAAGCTTTGCTTGCCACTATCACCCTTCCATCATTATTTCACTGTGACATTTTCCAGCGCTTCCTAAAGTCTCCCAGCCTCCTTCCACTCTCGGAAGAACACCCCTTTAATTCTATGCAGATCAGCAGTCAATGGGACATACCTCCCAACCTTCCGGCCCGCAGGAGAAATCGGGACATTTGGGAGGCAGGCAATGTTTTGTCTCTGTCCTATCTACTTGTCCGCCGATTTCCTCACATTTAGTTATCTGCTGTACTTAACAATGCCTTCATTTAAAATGCTTTGGGTTCCGTAACATATCAACAGCCAGGATGCAATTAATACACAGCGCAGTTGCTTTTTTAGTGAACAACGAAAACAAAAACTCATAGTGTTAACAACATGGCAGAACAGTATTAAACCACCCAGCTGACAGCTGTTTGAACCATAACCCCACATGGCTCCTCAACACAATAACCATCTTACACAAATGCAGTTGGGTTAGTCCTCTGTTTTTTCACCATAGTTGCAGAGCATCCTGCAGATGTCTAAGGAAAGTTTATTATCCCGTTGGTTCTCTCTACTCTCTCTGATTAAGCTGCATAATCATTTTTGTGTTGCAGTGTTATTGTCTGATAACGGTTACACCTGCTCTCTATTACCATAATGTGAGATGGAGAAAAGTTAATCAGTCTGTTTGTCAGTGTATTTGTCAGCGCGCTCTGCAATGCAGAAACGTCTCCGAGCTCCCTCCTTAGTATGCAGGCTTCCAAATGTGTCTGTCAACACTTCAGCTGAATATGGGCTTAGTCATTCCGTCACTGCAGACTTGAAAAATACGCATCTCTTTTTAATGGCAGATTTGATCAAGAACACATGCCATATTAAAGGGAATTAAAATGGTGTGCCCTGGCTGGTTGTTATGAAGTGGTTACCAAGTAGATGGCGAGATTCTGACATTAATTTGCCATATATTCGATTAAGCACCTTGGCATTCTTGGGATGGTAATGCAGAAGATGCCCACACACATAGCGATCTGCACATGATCCCACGATGAGTGCGATTTCCCCTGAACTCTTCCCCGGCAGCTCCCCGGCAATCCTACTCAAGAGTCACGATTTGGAGTAAAAAATGTCCAACCTGACTTAAGATCTATCGTGCATCCAGTGCATTGTGTCCCAGATTGGCAAATCTGCCCTACATCACGGCAGATCTGAAGATGGGATGTACGACGAGTGGGGACGCGCATTGGCATCGTGATCGTGAGTGGACACTCACGCTTTGGCCATATTTTACACGATTTGTCGAAATCTGGTAAATATCGCTATGTGTGTGGGCAGCTTTAGACAGGTTGTTAGCTTGCTACAGTGCTATGGCCACTTTGCATTCATTTGTAAAAGCTGACAGCCCTCAGCGGTGCTCAAGTATGTCCTCCAGTTTGGATGCGGCCAATGGGGGTTGGGTTTACAGGGCAGAATAGTGCTTCTCTTTTGCTTTATATTGCTCATGCAGATTTGTTATTAGAGGCTACATTATATACTTGACATTTGGAGCTGCAGAAACTGATGATCGCTATGAGCTTTGTAGTATGGTGGGTGCAGTAAACACATGGAGGTCATAATAAAAGTTCAAACAGCTTATAAATAATTTGTCCCATCTCTTAAAGAGACACTATCACCAAAACCAAAAAACAAAAAAAACACACACCTATACTAAAATGCAGGTATAGTGTATATATAGCATAATAGATAGTAGAAGTTTATCTGCAAAAAATAGAGTTTTATAAACAGATTTTTAGAATACAATTGATTAAATCAAAGGTTCTCAAACTCTGTCCTCAGGACCCCAAACAGTGCATGTTTTCCAGGGCTCCTCACAGCACAACAAGTGAAATAATTAGCTCCAACTGTGGATTTGTGCACCAACTAGGTGACCTGGAAAACGTGAACTGTGTGGGGTCCTGAGGTCCGAGTTTGAGAACCTCTGGATTAAATTGTGGAGGCCCATCTACCACGGTCTTTTGCAGATGGGGACCTACACTAATACTTTATCATTATAATTTTTTTACTTACCTTACTTTGTGCCTCTGAAATACAAGTTATACTAATAGTAACCAAGGGCCTGATTTGGAGATTTTCTCAGCTGAGGATTTGTGGAAATATGCCAATGGAACAGCATCTGGACTTGTACTGAGATGCCCACTGGTGCCATCGCAGCTGTCCGCAACTGTGTACACATACGCAGCATCGGATGCATTTCATGCAAACATCGACTCCTGGAGTTAGTCTCTGGTCAGAATGGGTCCTGGAGTTAGTCTCTGGTCAGAATGGGCCCTGGAGTTAGTCTCTGGTCAGAATGAGCCCTGGAGTTAGTCTCTGGTAAGAATGGGCCCTGGAGTTAGTCTCTGGTCAGAATGGGCCCTGGAGTTAGCCTCTGGTCAGAATGGGCCCTGGAGTTAGTCTCTGGTCAGAATGGGCCCTGGAGTTAATCTCTGGTCAGAATGGGCCCTGGAGTTAGTCTCTGGTCAGAATGGGCCCTGGAGTTAGTCTTGGTCAGAATGGGCACCACAACTGAGTGGCTGGAGCTAGATGGCAGACACAGCCGGAAACACTCCCCGAAAAAGGCCAGAACACGCCTCCATTTTAGCTGTCACTCCTCGCTACCTCCCACAAAATGACCGCTTCCTGACAATCACTTGCGAATGAATCCCTACAACTGCAATGACAGTTCAATTGCCGCGCATGCGCAGACCGCCGATAATCGTTCGATTGTGTGAACATCGAATTAGCGTACAACACTGAATTAGGCCCTATGTTACTCTGATTAAAAACACCTATAAATAGATTGGTGCAGTGTTAGGACAAAAAGACGGAAGCCACCATCTTCCCGATATACTAAATTTAACACCTTTTAAATGTATTTGGAAACTAGGGTGTGCAGACCTGAATTTTATATATTATATAGTCATAAGTATAATTTCATACCTGTGTGCTAACAATGCTTTACCCAGTTAAAAAGTATAGCTAGTGCCGGATTAACAACAGGGAAGACATCGCCCAAGGGCCCCTACACATAGCTAGTCTACCAGCATTGGGAGCACCGTGGCATTCAGATGTGTCCACATACAGATCTAGCCTCCTCGCGCGTTAAACAGCCCTTCTAGTCGCACCATGCAGTGGCGTGACTCGGTAGCGCCGATTGTCTTTTCGTGCAACTTTTAACCTTTAGATGTGTCCTATTCGCACAGCGATGAAAATAGAAGCGCAAGCAGCTTCTGCTGATTAAAATGATATGCGGCATGTCTATGTTCTATGTGTGACTGCGGCTGTGTCTGCAAGCGAAAGAGCCGCTGACACTGTAACATAGCATTTTGCATGTGAAACACCCGCAGTCGCACACAAAACATAGGCATGCCGCATATCATTTTGATCAGCAGAGGCTGCTTCTGCGTTTTATTCGCATCGTTGTGCGAATAGGACACATTTGAAAATAAAAAGTTGCATGAAAAGATGCACAGCACTCACACGTTATGTGTAACGCATGGAGGATAGATGTATGTGGACACATCTATATGTGAACTGGGGTTTTTACAGGGCTTAAAGTTATTGGTATTCAGGGCCAGATAAGCCTTTGAGGGGCCCAGAACACTTAAGACAGGGTGGGCCCCTCCCCTTTCCCCCTCTTATTTGTACCGCCCCCTGGCTGTGCATGTGTGCCTCCTTTCCCCGCTCTTCCATGAGGCAGCAGGGCAGGTCATACCTACACTCCTGCAGTGGGGGGGGGGGGGGGGGACTCCGGATCAGACAAGGATTATAATCCCAGGCAAAGTACCAGTTCTGAGAGAGGGCTCTGACTGGATGCAGTACAGTGTGTTTAATACATTTGTGGTGCTGGGAGTATTTACACTGTATACTTACATTGTCAGCATATCTCATTGACAATCTTATGGGTAGGGTCCCCCACAACTAGTTTCCCTGGGACCCCCACAAAAATTAATCCAGCCCTGAGCATAGCTATGATCATTTTAAATGTAATCTTGAATTCATTACATTTAGTAAAGCACTGGCCAGGACGGGGGTGTGGTATGATATGTTGGCTTTCAACATGTAGACCGTGATGAAATGTTGACATGTTAGAATGTCTACATATCATCCCTGGTGGCCCAGCGATGACTGCCTGCGCCTGGTGGGCGCAGCAGCTCCAGCACAGCTTCTAGGTCTCAGCGGTCATTTGACTGTCACTTCTGGGTCAGACCTGCCCTTCGGTGAGTATTTCTTCGCTATCCCTAATACCTATTCCTAACCCTACTTCTAGCGCATAACCTTAACCACGGCCTAACCATCCCGCCTGCAGCCTCTCACCAATGTCGACATCACGAAGCTCAATGTAATGAATAATAAAGGTTTAGAATAGTTCATCTAGGTAGCAGATAGGCCCAAAAGGGGTGGGCAGGCTGAGCTAGGTGGAGCCCTCCCCCCCCACCCACCCCCTTCCCGGATCAGCGCCCCTGCGAGTGCCATCCTGGTCAACCCCTAGTTATGGCCCTGAGTATAAGGTGTGTGTATATAGAAGTACATTGTGGCTTGACTGTATTACTGTCTGCCTGAACCTATCCTGGGCATGCAAGTTTATCCATGTGTACTTTCTGCTAATACGTTTATTCCACTTCAAACACCATCCCTGCGCTCCATCCATCCAAGTGACCATGGTCTGGCAGAGCTATCAGACTTGCATTGTTACATTTTAATTTTACACGGTGTCTCATCCCTGTCATTCTTAAAATTAAACTTCAGGCTAGAGGTATTTATTTAACATATTGGGGATGTGATTGGAATACACTATGTTGGAGTTGGTTCTAAATTAATGTTTGAGTATAGACATGTTGACTGGGCTAGCAGCACCTCCCCATATAAACAGCTTGTTAACGTGCAATCAGTCACTGGCGTTGCCATGAACTTGGCTCTTAATGAACAGGTGGGGAGAGGATGAATTCTAATCTGAACCGGATCTGACAGCCTATCAGGCAATTTCACTGATCGCTAATCCATTACGTTTGGCAGCTTAATTTATCACACAGTTAGGATTTTCATCTTGTAGCTTTCGAGGTGGAAATTAATTCAGAAACATGTCCAATAATACTGGATTGTACAGGCCTGCTTGTCTATTATAAATGCATTTTTAAAGAATCTGATGTAAATGCGTAATGCTATACAGGTAGATAAATATCTAATTTACTTTTCCTTACCATATCTTATCTGCTAGATGGGGGCAAGAGAAGTTATATTTGGAAAGACTTGCATGGGGGGATGAAGAGCAATAATTAGCGAGTTATGTTGTCCAGAGTGAAATTACTGAACCCCCACTACAGTACATGGTACAAATAAATTGCTAAAAGTCAATCAAATAATAATTCACATAATACAAAAAAAATGATGCAGCACACTATACTGAAAAATCAGGTTTGATTCACTACATCCGTAACTGATCTTAAAGGACCATTATAGCCTATATTTTATTTCATTATTATTATTTTTTAAACTCCCCATTAGCAACAAATTTCCCACGCAGGGCTTGAGATGGAAGCCCTGCTGACGAAACAGTTTCTTCTTTAACAGGATCACTTGATCAGCTGTGTTAATTAGCACCATCTTCTGGTTTATAGATCACAAGTGGCGATATGAAATAGCCTGCAGCTAGACAACTTATTCCATGCAACTTGTTCTGTGCATCTTTTTCAAGTCTTCTTTGCTTGAATGTGCGTCTAAAGCTGGCCACACACTAGACCAACTTTCATCCAACCAGCCAACTAGTTGATTGGTTGGAATGAAAACCTGGTAAGGTATGAAAGCAAATGACAATCAGCAATTTGCTCCCAAACGCCGGAAAATGGACAAAAACTGTTGTTTGAACAAATTGTTTAGATCAAACATTTAACAAACTTGTCTGACCGACCATTGTCATCTGTTTTCTGGCATTTAGGAGCAAATTGCTGATCATCAGTTACTCCCATTCCTTACCAGATTTTCATTCCAACCAATCAACAAGTTGGCTGGTTGGATGTAAGTTGGTGTAGTGTGTGGCCAGCTTTAGTCGCGACAAAACCGCTTCCTGAGACTGCACTGATTAATTGATATGCATCATTTGTATATCTGTGTGCATGCGAGTCTGAATCTGTATACGAAGTGCTACAATGCAGTGGCCTTGACATTTTGTTAATGACAAGTACCGTTGTACAGATTCAGGCTCAGTCACACAAAGATAACTAATGTGACATATCAAATTAATCAGGGCAGTCTCTTGAATCGTTTGTTGTCGCATCACATTGCGACTAAAAGTTTACCCGTTCAGCCCAGCTCACTCGCCCAGGCGCCTTGTGCCACATGGTGTATTGAGGCTACTTGTATGTCATCTGTAGAGTAATTAGTACATAAATATTTGAAAATTGAAATCAAGCAGGAATACCACACAGGGAGGAGTGCCTTGGGTACACACCGTTGAGATCCCCGGCTGATCGGGTTAAACGCTTCCGGTCAGACGAGCATTGTGCACCCAGCTTAACCCCCTGTGAGCCCCTTACACACTGCGCTAGAAATAGCTCAGTGTGTACAGACTCCTATGGGAATTGGAGGTCGGACGATAAATATTAATCAGCACATAAGATGCGACCTCCCGATCCCGGCCGTTGCAGGCGCGATATCAGCCATTTATCCTCTAAAGGTCCTGCATACACACCTATACAATTGTTGGCCCGATCACCCGTTATTTGCACAGTCGGGTTGTTAGAGATCCGTAGGGACCAGAATTCTGTGTTAGCAATAATGGTAGTAAATAGTTTATAGAAATTGGTTCAGTTTGAGATTTATAAAATCCTATAGGTCATGTGTCTTTCTTAATATTCGTAGCACATTGTGCACTAGATCCTGGATTCCCAAGTAGAAGAAAACACTATTTACTACTGTTCTACTTAAAAAATCAGGCTAAAGGTGTAGCTGGAGTGTTCTCAATGGTGACCCACTCAGTCACAACCCCTGATTGCAATTTTACAGAGCTGATTAGCTACATAATACAGATGGATATAGAGGACACCTAGTTTCCCAAGTGATCTGGAGTTCATCATAATGGCCCCTTTAATAACCTCTCTCTTCCCAGCATGTATGAAGGTCATGATCACTTTCTGCTAGGATGGTTCTGCTTTTGTGGCAGCCTGTGAATTTATGCTAATGCTGAAGCCCATGGGTTTCCTTACTGAGACGCCCACTGTCTGTGGCTTTAATTTGTGCGTTGAAAGCATACATGACTACACTCCCGAAATTCGCGGGAGGCCCCCGATTTTTAGGGTAATCCCCTCACACCCCCCCGAAAGGGTAGACATTTCTCCCGCATTTCTGCCCACTTCCTAGTCAAGTGGACAGAATGGGGAGCATTTCCGCAGCGATCGCGTGTCTCCATGTAGGCGGCGGAGCTTAATGATGCAATTCTTCATGAATCGTGTCATTTGGCCCCGCCCCCTATTTAAATTTGAGCCAATCACATCAATTTGCTGTGAGGGGCGGGGCTTAATGATGTGAATCGTTAGGCCCCGCCCCCATCTCCACCCTCCTGCTTCTCTTACTGGGGAAGAGAAAAATGAAAGTAGGCAAGTATGGTTGAAAGTCTCACCATCGAGCAGACATCAGCCGCACCATTGGACATAAGAGCAATTGTTCTTTTAAAGCAATCCCTGACATCGGCACTCCCCCCACACATCGGCTGACGATAGCCACCGCTATTGCATTTCCATGCAATACCAATATATGCTTCCGCCGGCGGTAAACATTGGGACGCATGCGCAGTGCATCTCAGACTCACGCGCAGATTTAAAGCATCGAACACAATGGCCTTTGAATACAATAAGTTGACCATTTAACACAAGACAGAGGAAAAGGCTGATAATGTTTAATAATGGCAGTTGCTAATGTGCCAGTTGCTAATAAATCTGGCATATATGGATTGAATTATAAAATGTCTTGTGGGGAGGGGATTTACATGTGTATGTTAAGTTCCTGAGAAATTGACACTCATTAGAATTGTTGGAGCTTAGATACGGGGATTGACTAGGTTAAATACAGTAAAGGCAGGATGGACTTCCTGCAGAGGATCAGAGAGACTGTAAGAAGCTAATAATCCCATGCTACAGCCACTCCAGTAAGGAGGGTGACTGTCCCCACATATTCTGCACGTCGGGTATAGATGCCAAATTTCATTAAGTGGAATCTGGAGTCCTTTTTCTGCAAGGCTTCCAGTTCAGCTCGAAAGGTGTTGGTTGCATGCACTGTTTATGCCCTCACTATGCAACTACTATATGCTATTTACATTACAGATGTAAATAATTGGATCTATGGGCCTGATTCAGAGCCGGTCGCTATTTGCGCTCGCTCGTCCTGAAAATAGGGGTGGCTATTCAAATGAACCGTTCGCTGTTTGCGGTCTGTTCACGCCTCTAGGTCTGAACAAGCGAACAAAACTTGCGGTCGTTTTTTGGGAAACTACGCCCCCTGGCCACTCGCATCCTACGTCATGTCCGCTATTTATTAGATTAATCGAGTACATCGAACAGGGTATGAGCTGCTCGCTATTCTTGTGGTTGGTTTTTGCTACCACAATTTTGCGAGCAGTCCTGGCTAAATAAAAAACCCAGTGACATTGTCAATGACACTGATGTTTTAATTATGCACACCCATAAAACGCCCGTTTTGACCTTTAAGCACGCCTGCGAACGGATCTCCACTCCCCGTTTTCAAGCACCTTCCCCTGTTACCACCCACATACGCCTCATTCTGTCACTCAAAATAGCAGGCATTCGCTATTTTGCTAGCACACGATTTTCGGCCGCACTGACTGGTTCGCGCATGCGTATTATGATCCGTACGCATGCGCAGTTGGGCAAACATCGCTCAGAGCGAACGAGCAGCCACTTGCGTCCGGCTCTGAATCAGGCCCTATATTTGAGCACATCATTATACAGGGCTATTGTGTTATGTGAGTGAGTGAAGATGAGTGCAGTCGCTATACTATGCAGTTTACTATACTACATCAGAGCCTACATATGTGTCCACATCCTCAAATCTCGCCAAATAGTCCCGAGTGGCGAACAATGGACTTTGAGATTTAGCCACGCCATGCAACATTTTCTTATAATGTGTCTTAATCTGCTACTTTATGCCAATTCTTTGTGAAAAAAATACCAAGTACTCAGGGCCTGATTGAGAGTTGTACGCTATGTCGATGTTTTCACAAATGGAGTGATTTTGTTGCCATGGCGCATACGTCTGAGTTGCACTGCGCGTGCATCAAAGTACATTACCGTTGTCGCACGCTGCAAGTCTTTACTCGCAGTGTGATTGACAGGCAGAGAGCGTTTGGAGGAGGCAACAGAGTGTCGGCTAAAAGCGCAGGAGTTTCACGACCATTTTATGTCGCATCCTGCATCGGCGATCCCGTTTGCGGGATTCATGGCTCCGACGTCTCAGTCACAACGGCCATTCTGAGTGACCATAGACTTACTAGAGGAATCGATGTTTGCCAGATCTACGCCTGATGCTGAGTATGTGTACGCAGTTGCGGACAGCTGTGATGGCTCCTGTCCCGGCCACTGTTGCATTAGCAGATTTTCACACATCCATAGCTGCAAAAATCACGGCTGTGGGGGCATTGGCGTACATCTCTGAGTCAAGCCCTACGCTGTTAGCGAAATAAGACTCAAAATTTGTGAAAGAGCACCCAATCCAAGCAAAAACACAGAGGTCCTATACGAATAACTCGTGCCACACATCGACATGCTTAACCTGCTACTTATACAAATTCCTTTGCAACAACAATAAAACACTGATCCCTTGTGTTAAGTTCACTACTGTATTAACAACTTAGTACACTATTAGCAAATTAAGGAAACATTTGGGAAAAAGACAGTCTAGCACCATACGAGGATTGGGTGTATGAGGACACATCTGTACTTTTAATCTTCACTCTCTTGGTTTGGAACCTTTTATTTCCAAATGGGCATTTGGAAATAAAAGGTTGTTTGATTGGTTGTTTGATTGGTAATCCACAGAACTCAGGAGGGAGTACTTTATTTTCACATAACGGTCACTGTGCATATGTGTGATCAAAATGTTATATTGCCAGAGATTTCTACATTGCTCCCCTATTTAATGGCGCTTCCACATCCCCAGAGACCTTTTGGGGAATTCCGGAATCTTGCAATTCCTCAAACAACGAACAGCAATGTTTTTGGTCTTTTAGGTTACACTTGGCTTGGTTCAGAGGTGTTTCTGTGTACACGCACCCATGGGTTCCAGACAGCAGTTGCACAGAGGATTTCTTTGCAAAGTACTGTAAGTGACAGATAGTCAGCGTTTGGGGGAAGTTACAGGGGGGGGTCGCTACAAATGCAGGCATTTTGTGACAGATTTCTGGGACTGTCCACGGTGAATTTGTACTTGGCTGCGGAGGCCCCCGGTAAACATTCTGAGACAGCATAGGGTAGCTCAGATGTTCTATGTGCAACCAATGTTCCTGAAGTTTCATCTTTTGTATGCAAGCGGCTGATGTGAGACACCGGAGGAGGGTGTCTCTGTGCACAAGACATCAGCTAAATCATTAGCATTTTTTTTACAGTAACACTGCGTACGGAATCACAGTCGCAACAGGATTTGTGTGCATCTCTGTATTAGGTCCACTATCTTGAGCTTATACTGTAACCCTTTGCCAGCACTGTTAAGCTGTCGGTACCAAGAAGGCGGCGCAGTAAACACCAGCAAATACCATCTGCATACCACTTAATTTAAAAATGATTAAGGTTCTCCGTTGCTAGGCTACTTACCTACTGGTGGTCAACTCATTGGGCACTATCTACACTTTGTGGTGAATGCATCCTAAGTAGTTAGTTAATTTTTTATTTTAGCATAATCTTTTTATTTAAAAGTTTTTGTAAAATGGAAGGGGGTGGATAAGGCAAAAAATGAGAAGTGGGGTATAAAAGCATAAACACAATGATGACATAACAAAAACATCTAAAATGGTAGAACAACAAAATGGGAACGAAGAATAAAAAGGACACATGGTAAGTCTAAAGAATATCCAAATGGCCTAATTGCTACAAGCCCAAAGACGTGTGTGGGGAGTTTTGTGAAAGGTCAACCAAGGTGACCAGGTAGAAAACAAATGAGTGGCTTTATTATCTATAATACTTCAGATATGCTCTGATAGGTAAACTATAATGCTTCTTTAATGGAGTCAAGGGAAGGAGGTAATTGCAATTTCCAATGTAATGCAATTCAAAATTTTACTGCTCCCGTGAACAAGCTTCTGAGGCGAAACGCGCGTTTTGAGATAAAGGTCGGATGCCGAAGGACACGCTGGATGTTTATCCCACAGTGGGACTGACTTCAGAACGGGCGGACGCCCTAGGCAGCGTGATCCAGGGAGGTACGGTTGGATGCCGAAGGACACGCTTGATGTTTACCCCACAGCGGGATTGACTTCAGAACGGGCGGACGCCCAAGGAAGCGTGATCCAAGGCTCCCCTTCAAATAGTTTGTATCCCACAGCAGGATTTATTCATTTATTTTCTTAAACAGATAGTACCCGCTAAAACATTAGTTTACTATATGGCATTGGAGGCAGCATAACTTATACGCTTAACAGGGATACTGTTCCTCTAATAGATCTTAGTAAATGGCAGGTGATATAGCTATATATTTTCATCATTATAGCGCAACAGATATAACAGAGGAAGTGTATATATGTGCCTTTTTTAAGGTTTCTTTCGGCCGTTATTAATCGATGACTACTCCTTAACAAACCAGTTGTGTTTAATGAGAAGGAGTTTATTTGGGTGCATTAAGCCTAATATGTTAGCAACTGCAGATATTAATTGCTAAATATTGCCATGTGTATCTGTAATACTTTTTTACTACTTTCAGTAGTGATAACATTACATCTTCAGAAAAACTAGGATTTTATAACAACTAGGAACTGAGTTAGACACGTATTAGATTTTCTTATATGATACTGTGTTTCTAATCTCAAATCCTGAAATTGTTTCCAATTGAATCCATCTAGTTTATCAGATTGCATGGATTAATTTAAACAACACCAGTCAGAGGTTGAACTTTAACACTGCCTTGTATCTATGTGCTCTTCAGCAGTGTCTCGATGTCATTAGATGTAATTTTTGAGAAATGCATTGAATATATCTGCACCATAGGATTTAATTACTTTTTATGTCCTAAGAGTACACTTACCTCAGGGTGAGGCAAGAGAGTAAATAATTATTTAAAAAAAAATAAATGCTTCTTTTTTATTGTGATACAATATGATAAAGGATGTATAATCTTGCTTTTCTCTACCTCTATTAACTGCAGGTGATCTTATTGAGTAGTTCTCTCATTGGGTGTCCTATGCTGTAAGTATGACACTCAACAGCAGAAATGAAATTTGAGTAAAACCTCTGTTATACTGTTGTTTCCAAGGGTAAATCACTCTCCGGTAATCTCTCACTCCTCACAAATAGCAAATTGCATAGGTGAAGATCTGTCTGTTCTCAAAAGCCTTCACAAAAGATTGAAATTTAGAGCTTGGACTTTCTCTAATGACTGGTTTTGTTTATGGGCCTGATTCACTACCGTACGCAACTGTGAGTACGCACGCAATCTGCCGATTGTTTTGCACTGCGCATGCATACGCATCACAGTGCGAGTGCGCAAACCGGCCTCTGCGACGGGGACTGCGAACGCAGCGTCTACGCAGACCCATCACAGAGTGATTGGCAGGATGTGCCGTTTGTGGGTGGTGACGGGGGGGTGGTCGGGGAAACGCAGGCATGCCAGTGCGTTCGCACGCTGTTACAGGGGCGTTCACAAATTAGCCACTGCGATGCCCTACACAGCCTGAGGTATCATAGCGTGTGAGGAAGTTAGCAATATCTGAGTAAGGTCTGGGCTTGTGCTTGTGTGTGTGTATGGGTCAGATGTTACCGATTATTTCACTGTATTGCTAAGTATTACGGATGTGAGACAAGGGAAAGTGGGCGTCCTTATGTGAGGCTGTGATCGCAATGTTATACTGCGATCGTGCATTTGCATGTCACCGCTGATATTAGCAACTGCGTTGCATGCGCATTAGCAAAATATTTATTCGGCTTACCTGCTGTTTTGATGTGCGTAAATTCTGTACTGTTTAGTCATGCACGATTATGTCATTTCTATTCTGTATAGAAAATTGCGTGACTGATTTGTATGCAGAACGTATGTTTGCCAAATTTCCGTTGAAAAAAAAAAAAGAAAAACATCACAAAAGGGTAAATCATTCGAATGATTCTCCATAAATTATTCAAACAACTCTATACCAGCTAACGTTACCGTGACAAGGCTTTAATCGCCTGAAAGTTGCACTGGAATATTATTCTAATCCTAGGGGAGTTCTATCTCAATATTAGAGTGTGTACCATGTACTATTTACACAATTATTAATCCTAATCTTCAAATGAATGTCTTGAATGAAAATCCTGGATGTACGCTGTAATTCAGGACAGGATAAAGTATTATATCCCAGTTTCAAAGGCATTTCTGATACTGCTTTTATCTATGCATAACACATTGTACATGATCCCAGGGTGAATTCTATTACTTTTGTAATAGTGACAGGAAACGACTGTACATCAGGTTTAATGGAAACATTATGAATTTTGAATGAGTGTCTAAAATTAAATAGATTATTAACCCCAAAGCTGATGCATCCAAAGAGGTATGTCACAAAGTTATTAAATCCACTCCCTAGAAACTTTTAAAATGTGTCTGTCATGTGGACTGAACAGATTAATTGACATAGGCCCGAGAACCTAAATTCAAATGAGCCTGCCACTGGTACAGGGCCAATTTGTAAAATAAATATACATATATATATTTCTAACCCATTGTATGTTTCACCCCAATGAGTGCAACTTCCACCGATGAATTTCCATTACACAGACGGCAGGAATGGGCGGCTTGTTATAAATTCAGTCGACCTCTAAACCCATTTTAACATGTATAAGGTTTTGCAGCTATCAGTAATGGTGTGGAATTGGCTTTTACCTTATTGCAGTTTATACGTTCCCGAGTCTATAATTTTCACTCTTTATGATATGCTTCTTGCTCATGAAAATAGCACTTACGGGATCGCGGGTTGGAGTTTTATTACTCCTGTGGAAAATGAGCCTATTTTCCTTATCTGAAAATGAAGCTGTGGGAAAAAAATGAAAAGCTTCTCTTGTGAAATGAATTTGGCCACCACTCGGCTGCCAACCCCGTCTCCTCTCCCCTCCAGCTTCTTGTCCCTTTTCATTAGGTGACTTTCCAATGAAACCCTAATTTGAAAGAATAATCTGCTTTATTTGCTACAAGACTGACATTGGATATTGCATTTTCACCACTGATTTGAAAGCTGACAGTTGATGACATTGGCTACTGTTTGGCCTCTTTGATCTCTTGCTAAAGTGTTTTAAATTGCTCCTGTCACATATTCACACTGGAGGCAGCCATTTTGTGTTTTACGGCAATATTCAGAACAGCAATTCCCTAAAATCTAGTGATATCACTGAAGCTTGAGGCACATAATACAGTCTGTGAATTCACTAGAAAACCATGATGACTTTGAGACAAGATGTACAAAGTTTGTTATTCTTCTGTGATGTTAGTGAATTAATGGGATAAACATTGTTTAATTTATGGTTGTCTACACTGTGAATATGCGACATGCAATGTTCCTATTAAGATTCTATTTCATAAATTGTACCGAAAACTATACAGCATTCATGAAATCTATAGGGGCCTATTTCTATAAAGTATTTTTGTGACCAATTCTGGATTGACTGCAAATTTACCTTAATCTAGTATTGCAGCAATATTCAAGTATTTGGGACATTCACCAACTGGTTACCCTCTAGTTTCGAACCCAACTTGCCAAGCTCCCAAAAGCTTATCTTTAACTACTTTAGCCGATAGGCTTCAGTATTATTTGTGGGCAGAAATACATTAGATCCTCCTCAAGCAGCCTATATTTGCATTTGCGTTGCCCAATGACCACGCATGCATCAAGACGAAAAAAATCTAGCAAACAAAATCATAGTGTGTAAGCTTTCACCCTATTATTTATTGCAAAAATAATACCTTACAATGTACCAATCTGCCTGGGCAGGAATAACCTTGGAGTGTCACCAACACTCACAGGAAGTCATGTAACAAATTGATTAGGAAAACGTGTCCTGGTGTTAGACTTACTAGTAAATAAATAGGCAATATGGATAGCGAGGTGTATACATAAAGGTCCTGTTATTTTTGTCGAGAGGCGCTAGATTTAAAGCAGCAATTAGTTTTAGCCACTTAATTAATATTTGTATCAAATATTTTCCCCAAAATGATCATATTCTGTAAATAATAGCTGTTTAAATCTGATTCAGTATAATTTCATCAACACATACGCAGATTTATGTAGACTGGTGTCAGAACCAGATATGCAAGCCTGTGCTCACTTCACAGGTCCCCCATGTGGACCCAAGATATAGGTGCATCAGAATGTGGCACTCAGATGTTGTTCATCAGAGAATAGCATAGCCACAAGCAGTGGGTGGTTGTCCAGGATGACACCATATGGGCAGAAATGTAGTATACAGCGATGATACTCAGAGCAAGTGTATGCTACAACCCCTCCATTTTGGATTGGGTGATAGTAATGCTTGTTAGTGGTATCAACTATTCTCAAAAACCTTTCAGCATGCTTCCGGCACACCGACATGCCCCCTCATGCACACCAACATGATTCTGACCACAACAACATTACCCCCCTACACACCACACTTGCCCCCTCCTACACGAAAACATTCCCTCCTCCTCCACAGCACACATGCCACCCTCCTGCACAAAAACAGGCCCTGCTCCTGCACTAAAACAACATGCCCCCTCCTGCACAACAACAACAACATGCCCCCCTCCTGTACAACAACAACATGCAGCTGCACCCTCTCCTACACACCAACATTGCCCCCTTTGGTATATCAACATGCCCCCCACTTCACACCAGATTAGTCTCCACATTTTTTACTGACCTGATTTTCTTGGAGTGCTGTCAGAAGTTGCCATCAGCCAGCAGCCCTCCATCCAGTGCGACTGCAGCAGTCACATGACCATATCAGAAGGAAGTGTTCTGATTGGGAACTACTACTGTAGTTCCCATCCCAAGTGGCTTATTAACAAGTAGCGATGGCAAAAATATGTCCTGGAGTCCAGAGCATGAACTCCACCTACTGCACCTATGCTTCGACCCTGCATATGGGGATAAAAAGGGACCCACAAATAGTGCATTTGCCACAAAACTATTTATTAAAGTACAGAAAAATATGTAAGAAAATAATTAACTCAAATTGAGCATTCAAGCAACAAGTAAGTTTCTGCTTGTACCAGATGTTAGATGTTAATCAGATTTTTGTTATATTGGTATGGATGGGCTTCAGATCTTTTCCACCTTCTGGCAAATGCTGGAACATTGAGACAAGATGTACAACGTTTTTTATTCTTCAGTGATGTTAGTGAATTAATGGGATAAACATTGTTTAATTTATGTTTAAATGTAGCAGGCAGTGTACCTCATTGGAATAAGTCCCAAGTATAGTCCCATATAGTGCCACAGCTTTTCAAGATGGAAAACTCTGCTTCAGGACAGTGTTTACGTTGATGCTTTATTGACTAGGACTCATTGGATCATCATGGCGATCCAATCACGGATTGAGGCTATAATTTTCGCTAATGAACAACAACTGAGTGCCACATTCTGATGCACCTATTTCTTCAAGGGAAGTATTATTTACATATCTTAATATCAACCCTATAGATAGCGCCAAGAGCACACTTCCAAATATGCAGATTTGTCCATAAAACTTTTCAGAATAAGGTTTAAATAGTATTTTATAATTTAAAAAAATAAATAAATTTTTGGGACATATTGAAATAAATAATATAAAAGAAAATATATATACATTGTGATATGATCGGGGTAGGGGTCCCTCTCCTGGGGTAGATGGTCACCTCCTTACACACAGCAGCCAGGAAACAGCACTCCAGTCGTGGGTTTTCGTGCAATCTGGTCGGCGCCAGTTTTTATTATGCAACACCAATAATCAAATAAACAAAACATAAAATAAATCCTAGCACGTCTGGGCTCTAACTAGACAGTAAATTGCCTCATTAACCGAACACTAAATAAGCTCACGTTCACAGTACCTTCTGGATTGTAGCAAACAGTGTCTTAGAGCAAGCTAACCTGCGGGCCTGCTCTTCCAGGTATGAGACACTGCATCAAAACTCTTACACAGCTATATTGAGCCACTTCCAGGTGTAATTCCTAATTAGCCTGCTCACAGGCTGAAAGGCCTAACATCTGAAATGGCCCTGTGGATGGAGCCTTCCCTTCTCTCTCACATCCACACCCCCAGGACCCCTTCTCCGGCTTTTACGAAAAGCCGACACTCAGACCTGTTTGTAAAACAGACTCTTCCTGGGGGTTAAAACACATATTACAGGAATCTGGGAAACAAATACACGCCATCCCTAACTTCTCCAGTGCTTCTATCACAATAAATATATATATACTTTACAGTGGTAACTGCATATATAACGTAAAGTTGTCTTTCTTTTTATGGTATAATTCTCAGTTACACTTTTTGCATGATTCAACAGTACTGCGAGAAGTGAAGCCAGCTACAGGGGGTGGGCATTCCTGAGGATCACCCATCACTGCTGCCTGGGAGAGGGGGGAGACAGGGCTGCATGAGCTTAGACTGATGGGTCATCCTGTTAGGATAACCGCCTGTGACCAGGGAACAGAAGGGGGAATCTGCGGCTGCCCTGTCTGAGCCCCTGGTGCTCGGGCTGCATGAAGATTGTTTTCATGCAGCCACAGGGGGGTGATCCAGCTAGGGTCGCCCTTCACTGTAGCTGGATCAGGTTTTACCTTAAAACTAAATGTCGCTTTAATTCTTGTGGCTACCTTACACAAAATAGTGCTGGTGCCCCCATATTGTAGGCTACTTCATTTGGGCCAAAATCCAAAAATGAAGTCCTTCGAATTCTTAGATTGAAGGTCTGTGTCCTCTTCAATCACTTATTGCACATGTTCAAACAGCTTCCCACCAACGTGTTTCCACCATTAATGTTTTTATCAAGGTGATGTAACTTTTGTTCAGAGAAGCTGTAAACTACCTTGAACCTGAGAGAGAAATGTAGCATACTTTACCTGGGTAGCTGTTCGTTAGTCATATACTTTTGTTCAAGGCTTTCTTTACATCTCGATTTGCTTACACTATCAAATGCCCTTTTTCGTTTGTGTGACTATAAATTCGGTACTACGACTGTGGGGAGACTAGGATATGAGTCTTTAACCCTTGAAAAATGAAAGGGAAAAGACCCCATGCTTGAAAAATTTTATTTCCTGTAAGTGTGATACCAAAAGGGGACGTGACACGGTGGATTATCCTTCTATTGGAATTGGCTTGTCCCTATAATTGCATGCTCACCAGTGATAATTGTTCTGTAGTTTTTTATATTACACTATATTCTATACCTGGTTGTTGTTTTTTTTTTCCATATAATTGAAAGCTGTTTTCCATTTGTGCAATAAATGTTTTAAGATGACACAGACAGTCTAAGCATTCTGTGCACTTTACTATTTACTCTTCACCAGTATTGCTGCGATATGCACTGAAAATAAATGATAGTTAATAGGGGACTTTTTCAGTTGGTAATAAATTGGCCCCATAGAGACATACTGAGACAGTCTCTTTCTATATATGTGTGAGCAACTTGCACAGTGGAGCTAAAATCCTAACTTATCCCAATTTATTAAAAACACTCGCAATCGCACAATATTATATATGTTTTATAATTGAATCAATATAATTTTTTTTTTCTTCTTGTCGCGGCCAGTGTGTTTTTTTTTTTTTTTTCCTGTCGTTAGATTTGGGGTGGGGGTGCGCTCCAAACTTTCTCACACATGGTGCTAGCAGACCTGCCACTCACATAACCTCCATAAGCTAACCTACACAATAACATCCCCTCTATACAGTCCACACATAACTTTAATAACTTTACATATTTTCACTGTCACATCATGCTGACCCTTGGCCAGCATTCTTGTGTGACTCATGGCTTAGGCTCCAAGTCTCAAAAACAAGCTCTTGAAGACCCATCTCTACACACACCCACCACTTTCACATACCTCCCAATACTCTCCATTGAAAAACTGGATTTTTGGCCCCATACCTAGTAAGCCTATAAGCCTTTTCAGTCCATTTTTGGCCAAAAGTACCCCGTATTTGACAGGTCATGGCACATTTGCCTTTCAAGAACCGTGACTTCACTGATATGTTTTCGGTTTTATCAAACCGCATTTTCATTAATGTAAGCCAAGGTAATAGAGCCGTTGGACATCGCGATAAACTCTGCAACATATCAGTGAATCTGAGGTGGTGCACTATGGGGTAAATGCAAAAAGTTAGTTTACAGACGTCCAGTTGCACTGCGCATGTGTGAACCGGCATAGGCTTGCCATGCATGTGAGCAGACATGGATGACTGGCTGGAAAAGCGATATGATGACTTTAACCGCTGGCGCTATCATTCCACTGCCCCGGCAAATGTTTTTGACCAGTTGTGGCAAAACTAGTATTTATCGCAGAAATAAGTGATGTAGATTATAGCTGATGGATAGCAAGTAGACACATTAAATAAATGAATGAAAAACTGTATCCTTTTATGTGTTATTCGATTTATTGGGTTCTCCTGACATAGATGAAGTACCGTAGAACAGACCGCTTGTAAGGTCACATTTCTGGAGTAAGGTAGAAAGACCTCTAACTTTGTAGTGCCACTGTATGCCCCCCGAGCCCTATAACCATCCCTCCCCCCCCATCAGATGAATGTGAGACCGTATTTGTCCTTCCTGGCCCTCACCCCCCGCACCTCCCTTCCCCAGCCAGTACATATCCCCTCCATTACTCCTTTTTGCCTCCCTCACTTCCCACGCCTTATTCCTGTATTTCCTTAATCGTAATCCTATATGACGCCAGGGGCTAACTCACCTGGCGGGTTAACCCCAAGATTTCAAATGCTGTTGATATTAAAAGCCAAACACTGTGGTCCTGATTCTGAGGTGGCCGCTGCTGCGTCAGTTTGCAGAATGGCAGCGGCGATAATATGCAAACGCTAGTTTCTGCCTTCCCCTTGTGTACTAGCGTGCACCTAAGTGTGTAGGGCGTCCACTTTCTGTCCCCGTGCATGCCGCCGGTGATTCTTGACATGCCACCATCAGCACACCACTGTCCTATGGCATGTGCAGATTCCCCATCTGAACATGGCCTCTGTGGAAGCAGCTATGCATCTGGGAACGCAGCCGATTTCACTGACCCTCCCATAACATGCCCACAAGACTTTTTCTTTTTTTGCGTTCCCTTCAGGTCACCTCCCAGTCACTGCCCATTGTTTTACCTCGATTTCTGATACCATCGGTCCCGTTCACAGCAGCATGTCTGTACGTATAGTCTGGTCACGCATGCCTCGTAGAGATTTTCAGGACTTTTTGGGCATACACCGTGGCAAATAATTGTTCACCTATGTGAATTGCATGCACGTGCGAAGGCATGCTAGCATATATCATTGCGTGTCTCTAACATACAATAAAGAAAACTGCCTATACACTAGCAAATCATACTGTGAGCATCAGCTCTGCTCAGGCGTTGTGAATATCCACTATAGTGTGAGCACCTGAGCTATCTTCTATTGTTCTTCTTCATTACCCAGCGTTGATCCTGTTAATAACCACCAAAGTTTGATATTCTTATAAATGCTTAGTGGCAGGCGTGATGTATGACGGTGTTACGCGCTGTCTGTTTCTGGAGTGTTGATGATTTGTGTATTAGATTTTAGTAGCGTAGTGCACATTTACTTTCTGCTGCTGCCGTGTCATTCTCCACTTAAATCCGCTCAGCAGATGCCGATATATTGTGCATTGTAAGTGCAGTATCCCGTTGTGGCATCTTTTGTGAGCGCTGGCATTTTTTTTTCTTTTGGCGAGCATATAAGAATGTATTGCAGGCTAATATGGAAAGCTTTGAATAGTTTTCTGATTTTTGGAGTAGTTCCAGAACATTTCAGACCAGCAGCTTAAGAAACGTGAGGACAGATCATCAAACACCTAGATGTACGCATTGATCTGCTTTGAAGGAGAGTAGTGTTTTGTTGTTAGTAAATGTAGTATGTAGGGGGTGTTTTATATGCACATATACCTTACAACAATTCAGAATTCTAAATCAGATGTTGCCGTGCGTCCTCAGAAAAGGTGACTGGGCCACATAGCAATGACCCCCATGGTGTTGGGTAACATTCTGAGAATGCCATGATGATGCTGCAATGTACGTAGGTTCCAACTGTGTTCTGCTGGACACATGAAAAAATGCATCAAAATCACACAAAAAACGTTGGTTTGTGCCTTTCATACACTGTTTTGTACTAAATGGAGTCCAGCAATTGCCAGAATGCTTCTCTGTATATGAAGGTTCGATATAGAGGTTCATATGTTAACATCTGTATACCTCCAATGTTTGGGACCATTCTGCAACGAGGTATGGTGATGTGACATGGACACGTAACCCAGATGTTCTGAAGCACTGGACTGTCTCCCAAATCATCTTCCTGGTTTTTCACCCTTGTGAGAGCATGCAGCACTCATTAACCACCACTGTGTGTGACTAGTACTAGTACGCCCAACCTTCTTGATTTATAGGGATATAGGGCCTGATTCAGACCCGGTCGCAAGTGCTGAGTGCTCGCAACCGGGTCGATAGTGGCCCAGAGCGCATGCGCACGATGGAGCCGGCTCCGTCTTTCACATGCGTGAGACCAGGATAGCGACGGGCAATCCGTCGCTCCGGGTCTCGTACCAAAGGGGCCGTGCTGTCGATGTTGAGTGACAGCACGCCACCTTTGGTGGGCGGGCCGGGGGAGTGGCCCATGTGAACGCCTTTGTTTTTGGCCGGCCACACTGACATCACGAGTGATGTCAGTGGGAGAGATTTCGGCTCTGTTAGAGCCGAAATCTCTCTGGGGCTTGCGGCAACGAGACCCTACCACAAGGGTCTCGTCGCAAGCCCGATGGTCACGATGGTCTTGACCATCGCGACCATCTTCCTGGCCGCTCGCTATAGCTGTGGGTGGTCACCCACAGCTATGCGAGGGGCCAGGAGGCTGTTCTAAAAAAAAAAAAAAGACCGGCCCTGATTCAGAGCGAGCGCTCTGTCAGAGCGTCCGGCTCTGAATCAGGGCCTTAGCTCATTGTGATGGAGAGACCTCAGACCAGGACTGTCTGCCTAAATTGGGTGGTTGAGAAGTATGGAACCAGCTTTGTACTGTTGTAAAAGCATACAAAGTAATGTTGGGGACTAGGCACACTTGATGATGTCATAAACACCCACCACATCCCAAAGCAGCACGCTTCCACTCCACTATCGTCATGTGGTCATGAACTCCATGGCAATATATGGAATTCACAAAAGTTTAGCTGCTAATATGGGCAAATCACATATGCATAATGTGATGTTTGCTTTCTCCTTGATCAGGCAATGCAGTGCATTGCACAGTGGATTGGCCCTGTAAGGTAGGGAGGTTGTAGAATGGTGTCCCCCTCCGGAGACCTTGGGCCATGCTTGCCGACATTCTGGCTGGGGGTACCAGGTTGGCATAGTGAAGGGAGCGTGGTGGGGACAGCATACTTTATTAGCAGCGGAGCGGGGGAAGTGACCGCGCAATTGCGTCATCGCGATGGTGTGGGGGGTGGGGTGCGAGGTAGGCAGCTGGCCAGGAGACTTGTCCACCTCTCCGGGTGGCTAGGAGTGCCATACGATATTAGGGAAGCTCCCGGCCATTTCGGGAGGGTTCGGCAAGTATGCCTTGGGCATCTCTTCATAACTATGCGCTGGAATTTTTCTCTGGTGAAGTGGTCAACTAAGTTTCTATTGACTAACAATTATTGTAGTGGGGTGCACCTCGGGAGGGTGTGACAGACCCATCAAAGCAGCACTGTCCTGCTTAATTCTGCTGGGAGATAAGCACACTAGACAGTCATACCACCCAGCATTATAAAATCATAGGGGGAAATGTAAATCTTCTAAAAGTGGAGTAGGTCCACAGCAACCAATCAGTTTCTAGCTAGCATTTATCAAGTACATTCTATAGAATGATAGGTAGAAGGTGATTGGTTGCTTTGGGCAATTTTTCATCTTGTCCTCTTCACTCTTTAGAAGGTTTGATACATCTCCCCTATAATGCCTTAAAAAAGTGCCATGGTCTCAGTGTAATGGCCGTGTGGCCACATTATAATGGGGATATGCCAAGTTTCCAGAGGTTGCATATAGCCCCAATCATCTTCTCCCCTACAAATCACTGTACATTGCACCCACTAACTCTTCCCAGAAGTTGGGACAGTGTGACAACCTCCAGGAGACGGGACTGTCCTATGTATTCCAGGTAGTTAGAAATTATGGTGGTTATTGTTACATGTACACGTTACAGTATGTATATGTCTATCTGCAGTGATTCAGCATCTAAATTGAGCCATTTAATGCAGCATATTTACATCTTAAAATCAAGTGGAGTAACTACTTCCATCTTCACCTTAATTGATTGTACAATAATATAGTGTTTAGTCGAGGCACGCCACAGGCGGTGTGGCCACGAGTAAATGGGCGTGTCTTTAAGACACACCCTTTTCAGTACTCTTGGGGGCGTGCACAGCTGTTACAGACATGCTGGGCTGCCCCCAAGCTCTTACCTCACTGTAAATCTATTTACCAGCGGTGAGTGCTGCACTACAATTTATCCCCCCACAGGACACTATGGCCCGCGGGTGGGGACGGCACCCGGTAGGTTGTTGTTTACTGGGCGCCGATAAGGTGCCGCCATAAGGGCAGGGTGCCTTCTGCCCTTTATAAATCGGCAGGGCGCAGTGCACCAGTAAAACAGCCTAGCAGGTACGCTAATAATATATACAAAAGCTTGTGTAGTGCTGAGATAAATATACTATAGTCAAACTAATTAATAACCGATGTGTCTGGCTGATTGGATTGTAGTCTGCTAGGTACTATACATGTTCTGTGTGTGATTGGTGCTTCACACAGTGATGTCACAGCAAGGCCTAGGAACACTGTAACAGTAGATAAGGACTTTGGGGGTCATTCAGACCCGCTCGCAAGCGGGTCGATGTTGCCCCACTGCGCATGCGCACGACGGAGGGAGCTCCGTCGTGCGCATGCGCGAGACCCGGATAGCGAAAGGCTCTCCGTCGCTCCGGGTCTCGCACCAAAGGAGGCGTGCTGTCGATGTTGATTGACAGCACGCCCCCTTTGGTGGGCGTGCCGGGGGCGTGACTGCCAGACGGAGGCGTTCCCATGGGAACGCCTACCGTCTCAAGCCGGCCCCACTGACATCAGTAGTGATGTCAGTAGGAGTGATTTTGGCTCTGATAGAGCCAAAATCACTCCTGGGCTTGCGGCAGCGAGACCCTACCGCAGGGTATCGTCGCAAGCCCGATGGTCGTGATGGTCTTGACCATCGCAACCATCTTTTTGGCCGCTCGCATATGCTGTGGGTGGTCACCCTCAGCTATGCGAGCGGCCAGGAGGCCGCTCCATTTTCAGGGAGGAGGGCACTGATTCAGAGCGAGCGCTCTGGTCAGAGCGTTCGGCTCTGAATCAGGCCCTTTATATCCTTCTCTTCATCTTTACATTATTAAATGCTAACATAATGTTTACATTATGCAAATGCAAAGGGAAGATTCAAAATACAGTAGTTTATTTTTATAGCAAAAGGTATAAGCAAAACAATGTAAAAGACTGCAAGTTGCCGCATTCCTCATGTAATAAAGATGGCAGTCTTATAATTATTCTTTCCCTAGAGACCAGCGATTTGGGCAATCGTTTTCTCTACCTTTTCAGTGTAGGCATCACTCAAATGTTTAATATTTAGAATACAATTCCTAAATGCCCATATTAATCTAAAATTTGCCAGTTTAAATCTATTTTTCATATGCATACTAAATAAAACTGATTCAGACTGTCACTGTTGCCTGGCAACAGAAATATGCATAATTTCACTGATACGGTTAGGCTACAACAGAAAGTACTATCTGGGGTTTTTGTTAATCAAGGTTTTTACTAGTCAACACTTAAAGAGGCAGCATAGCTCTAAGAACAATGGGGTCTATGTACTGTACTGAGCAGAGATAAAGTACTAACCAATCAACTCCTAACTGTCATTTTTCAAACACAGCCTGTAATATGACAGGAACTGATAGGATGGTACTTTATGTCTCTCCACTTTGCACTGCAGGTTGGGCAGATTTAAAATGTGCAGGGAAATCTAGATTTGGGAAGAGTGTGTACAAACTGAAATCTAAATTGCAGTGTAAATATAAAGCTATCCAGCATTTGTGGGCTACATGCAAGAGCAGCCAGTACCCACATGCAAAACAATATATATATATATATATATATATATATATGTGCACCCCTTGTATTGCAACATGGTTTGTCCAGGTACACAGAAACTTGCTCCATCTTACTCTATTCCCAAATCTGATTTGGGCCCTTAGTACATAGATCCCAATATGAACGGAACCACTGGTAAGGACATACATGCCTACCCTCCCGGTTTTCATGGTTTTTCGGGTAACCCCCCGCACCCCCAGAAGGGTAGGCACTTCTCCCGCATTCTGCCCACTTCCTAGTGAAATGGGCAGAATGGGGAGAACTTCCGTGGCGATCGCGGGTCCCCGTGTAGGGAACGGGGCTTAATGATGCGAATCTTCATGTATTGCGTCATTTAGCACCGACCCTTATTAAAATTTGCGCCATCACTGCAACTTGCCACTGAGGGGGCGGGGCTTAGTGACATGAATCGTCAGGCCCCATCGTGACCCACCTGTTTCTCCTCCCTGGGTTCTCTCAAGGAGGAGATAGAAAAAGTAGGCAAGTATGGGTAAGGATGTTATAGTAGTATGTTTTATTAAGAAGTGGCCTTTTGTTGACTGGTTTGGCCTGTCAAATGGCTGTGTAATATCAATTCTAGGCCATATATTACATTAGGTTAAATAAAAGGGTCTTTTTTTTACCACTAATACAGCCAGCTGCACCTACTGTGAACAGAGCTAGGGAACCCTCACTGTAGCGATGGTTGATGTCAATGTTAAAGGTAACTTATGTTCTGACTGAAGACAAGGCAAACGTGAAATGCAGCTAGCAATATTTTAGATACATCCTGCTCACTTGTGAGTGCAGAGGTTGTCCATATCATAAAGGACAGTAAACCTTGCAATGATTGCCATCTAGCTACGTCTAAAGGCCCCCATACGTCAGCAATCAAAAAACCACAATTGAACAATTTTGAAGATTTGAAGCCCAATTTGAGGACTTCCCAATCTAGCAATCTGCACCCATACATTACAGATATATATTTTTTTTTTTCAACAAAATTTTTTTATTGAAGCATAATAAACATATGACAGAAAGTCAAGCATAAGCACATACATTTGTAGATAAAATGTTTTACAGAGGAATAACCATTGTCCAGTATGCAGACTCAGTCAATTACCAACGTTTTTTATACAATGGTAAACACATCAAATAAAATATAATAAAACAAAATAGTGCGAGTCCGGGTCTATAACACCAACTCCCATATCCAAATTATGTAGCATTAAGGGAAATCGGGGGCTCTTGTTCACTAACACGTGTCTCATACCAAAGTGTTTGTCTGAAACATTTCCACACCTGGTCTTTAAGTGGCTGAGACAATGTGTCTATGTAACTTTCCCAGGTTTCAAAAAACTTCTCTGTGAATTTTTCTTTTTGTAGCGAGGCTTCCAATCATTCCATTCGGAAAATGTTAAAAAGTTTTCCCAAGAATAAGGCTAGTGTAGGAGCCGTGGGTTGTAGCCATACTTGTAAAATAATTTTTTTTGCTACTGCCGATAGAATAATTAGTAGTTTTCTAACCCCTTGTGTCATTCTAGTGCCCATAGTCATAATACCGAATATTGCCCATTCAGGTGTTAGGGGTAAATAACTCACTAAGTGTCTGGTAATATAATTCCCTATCAGGGTCCAAAATCTCCGTATTATTGGGCATTCCCATAGACAATGCATCAACTCAGCCCTCTGCGCTCCACAACGAAGAGATGCAGAAGTTTCCAACAGTCCCATGGCATGTCTGCGATGGGGAGATAAGTATGTTCTATATAGTATGTTCATGAAAAGTTCTGTGTATGATGTTGCTGACACCAATTTGATGGATAATTCAAAGGATGTATTAGTGTTTCTTTAGTTAGAGAAGGGAAGTACTCCCTCCATTGCGCCAGACCAGCTTTCTGGGTATCGTATTGTATGGGGGTGTGTAAGAATGAATAATGCACAGAGATGGCCTTATATTGGGGGTTTTCTCCCATTAACAGATCATCTAGTCGATTACTATGATCATCTGGAGAGAGTTTCCTAGAAAGATTGGCCACATAGTGTTGTGCTTGTAGGTACGCCAGTGATGAAGGTACAAGTATTGGATATTTTTCTATCACTTTTGCAAATGTCAGTGGTTTTCTTGAATTACAATCTATGAATTGTCGAACTGAAGTGAGTCCCTGTCTGTGCCACATAGTGAAAGGTTGTCCCGCAACCCCATTTTGAAAATTCGGATTTCGTGTGAGCGGGAGATGTAGTAATAAGTATGGATTTAGTGAATATTTGTGGCGTAATATATGCCACGTTCTCCTAGTGGACATCAATAAGGGATTAGCTTTTATTGTCACATGTTGTCACATTCATCGTCGTGTAGATGTAAAAAGGGGATGATGCCAATATTCTCTGGGAAGGCCCCTTCCAACCTGGTATTTGCATATTGATCTTTAGTGTGTATCCAGTCTCTCAAGTAGCGTAGATGAGCGGCATGACTGTATACACTAATATTGGGTAGATTAATGCCACCATTAGACATGAGTTGTTGAAGTTTTATCAGTCCAATTCTTGCTCTCCTACCAATCCAAATAAATGTGCGCATTATCTTCTCCACCTCCATTGTGTCTTTTTTAGTTAATAAAATAGGGAGTAACTGAAGAGGGTATAAAATTCTAGGGAACAGAATCATTTTGACCAAGTTTGCTCAGCCTGAATATTAAATATTAAGGTGTCACCATTTCTCAGTGTCCTCCCTAATACTGCGTAAGATGCTCCTAATGTTAATCTTGTATAGATTATCAAGGTATTTGGGCTATTGTATTCCTAGATATGAGATTGATTTAGTCGTCCACTCAATGGGGATCTCCCTAAACCAGGCTGGGCGTGCAAATCCTTTTTTCAAATATAATGCTGTGGATTTCTCAAAGTTAACTTCAAACCCCGAAACTGATCCTATTTCTTTTATACGTGTCATCATCGGTCCAAGAGTCCTCCTCGGATTTGATACGAACAAAGAACATCGTCTGCAAAAGCAGATATTTTCACAGTTTCTGCGCCAATCCCTATTCCCTCAAACTGTGACCAATTTTGTAAGATCCTAAGCATAGGGTCTAATGTTAAATTAAAAAGCAGAGGGGAGAGTGGGCAACCCTGTCTTGTTCCTCTGGTTATTGTAAGGCCCTCTCCCACAGATCCATTTACCAATAATGAGGTAGTCGGGAGGGTATAAAAGTATTTCATTAGGGATTGAAAAGTCAATCCAAATCCTCGCCTATCCAGTATCTCAAAAAGATAGGACCATGAGACCATGTCAAACGCTTTAGTGGCTTCTATTCTTAAAAGCATGGTTGAGGAGTCAGGATGAAGATTAGCCGCCATTTCAGCTGCAATAGCTGAGCGAATACCCCTTACTGAGTGTCTGCCTTTAGTGAAACCTAATTGGTGAGTTGTAAACAAGGAGGTGGAGAATGTCTGTAAACGATCTGCTAATATTTTGGCCAGTATTTTAAAGTCAATATTAAGTAGAGTGATAGGATGATACGATGAAGGTAGAGATAAATCCTTATTTGGTTTCGGGATTAGGGAGGTGAGCGCTTGATTGAAGCTGGGGTAGTGGGGGGTGTCTGTTTGTATTTTGCCGTATAGAGCACGCATTGTCGGTATCATGTCATGTTGTAGAATTTTATAGTATTCAATTGAGTATCCAACAGGGCCTGGGGATTTATTAAGGTGCATAGAAGATATAGCTCTGGTGATTTCTTCTTCAGTAATATTATCTTCCAGCATCTCCCGTTGTAAAGGAGTGAGACATGGAAGTGCTGCCTCGTCCAGTATTTTGGACATTAGAGTGGGGTTGCCCGGAGTGGCCGTATAGATTTGCATAAAATATTCCTGAAGTTTCTGGGCTATATCTGAGGTTTTAGTGAGCAAGGTTTGTGTTTGAGGATCCTGTAGTGCAGTTATGTGGTGTCGTTTCTTGAAACTTTTTGTCATATTTGCAAGTAAGGTACCAGTTTTGTTACCCCACCGAAAATATTTTTGTTTAGTATAATCCAGTTTCAGCTGGGCTTGGGCTAATAAGAAACTGTCTAGCATTTTCTTTGAGTCCATACACATGACGTGGTTTTCTGTAGTAGGGTTTCTAATGTATTCCGCCAAGTCGGATTAAAAGAAATAAACATATTCGGACTCAATATAACAATCTACAACACGTAGATTGTTATATTGAGTCCGAATATGTTTATTTCTTTTAGCAACATATGAGAGAATATGTCCCCGCATAACTACTTTAGAGGTTTCCTAGAACAAGACAGGGTTATCCCAATGTTCTAAATTGTCATCCATAAATTCCGACCATTTTAACTTTAAAAAGTTTTTAAACTGTTCAGAATTATAAAGATATGATGGGAAACGCCAAAAAAAGGGGCGTTTGTGAGTCGATTGTGATTGAAGAGTCACTGATACCGGAGCGTGGTCGGATACTAAAATGTCTCCTAGTGAGGTTGATACAATTTCCGAGAGAAGGATGTAATCTATACGCGAGAAGGACCCATGAACCGCCGAGTGAAACGTGTATGACCTGTCAGTGGTTGAGAAATTTCCATGGGTCTGTTAAGGAATGTTCGGTCAGTAGTTGTGGTATATGGGTCCATTGGGAAGCTGATGGGTTAGCTGGTATTGGATATTTATCTATATAAGGGTCTGCGACCGTGTTTAAATCACTACCTAGTATCAGATTATAATTGTTCCTACTATGCAAGAGCTGGGTTATAGATTGATAGAAAGCATATAGGTCAGTATTAGGTGCATATAGATTGAGTAGCGTGTATTTAGCTTCACAAATTTGGACATCTAATAAAATATAGCGACCTTCACTATCCAAAACAGAGTCTAAAATAGTATAAGGTAAATGTCTAGCAAAAACAATGGCGACACCGCGAGATTTGGAATGTTAGGAAGCCGAAAAACATTCTCCAAGCCAACGGTCACGTAAAGTGGAATCTTCCCCGGCTTTCCAATGTGTCTCTTGTATATAAATTATATCTGGTTTTAATTTTTTAAGGGATGTTAGAACTCTTTTACGTTTAATTGGGGTGTTTAAACCTCCAACATTCCAAGAGGTTATGTTAATAGTTTGGGACATTTGGGCATTGGAGTGATTTGGCGTTGACACAGGTGTTGTCATCTCATCATTTTAAACATAATATCTATACATAATAAGGCTCCCCCCGTCCCAGCCTTCAAGGAGAGTCTTAAAGAAATCTAGTGCAGGACGACCCGGGCTCACACTACATAAAATCAATGTGCTTACATAAAATACCATTAGCAAAATATGCTTCAATAATTTTTCAAATATTTTCCCATCCAAAACAATATCATACCAAGTCTGGGTATATTTCCCAGTAATTGGTGGAATCGTATACTCAATTATCAGTAAGTACTAATAAATAAAAAAACAGTAAAACCACGGAAATAAAGTGACATACTCTATCCCTACCGTGCAACAATGCTAAACAGTAAACCATTGCAAATAGAAAATTTGGTTTGTTAAATATTTCTAGCTGAAATAATTTAGTTCCTGGGTGAAGAGCTTAAACGTGAGTGCTGAGGTGAGCCTCTAGGAGAATTGCCTGTGATAAAATGATTATGTGCCATTTCTGGGTTCGTCGAAGACAAGTGTTTGTCCATTCTCAGTAACCCTCAATTTGGCTGGGTACAATAGAGCAAATCTTTTATTATCATCTACCAAAAATTTACAGACTGGGGAGAACTCCTTACGCTTCTGTGCCACTGCTACAGAGAAATCTTGGAAAATAAGAATCCGGTGTTCATCTATCACCAGATTTCTTTGGCGTTTGAAGGTTGACAGAATTTTCTCTTTGGCACGGTAATCTAAGAATTTATCTATGACCGGGCGTGATCTACCATGAGATCCCTCCCTTTCCGGACCCAGTCTGTGGGCTCTTTCGATTTGTGGTACTCCTATATCATTTTGCAACTCAAGGGCAGAAATCAAAGTTTTGTCTAGATAATTGAATAACGCTGACCCTTTGACTTGCTCTGGGATGCCTATAAAGCGCAAATTATTGCGTCTATGGCGGTTCTCCAAGTCATCCACTTTCTCAAGCAGCGACTTGTGAGATACTATATAAAAGTTATGTGATGTTTACAAAGAATGTAAGTTGTCTTCTGTATCACTAGTCCTCTATTCTACGGCATCTAATCTATTAGTATGTTCAGTTAATCTAGAGAGAGCCGTATCTAAAGAGGATTGTAGTTTATCTAATGTTTTATCAAGCCTAGGGACAAGTTGGTCAAACTTGTCTTCCATTTTTGGCAAGAATTTGTGAAATTTTTCGTCAATCATAGACATAAGTGCTTCAAATTTTTCATCAATCTTAGGCATGATCACATTTAGAAGCATAGTCGCCATATCTGGGCTAGTAGACCCAGGGTCACCTTTACCTGATTCCGGATGTTCAGCAGAATGGGCCCCAGTGGGCGAGGGTGGTGACGTGCCTGATTTTGCAGGGGTTTCGTTAGGTTTACCCATATTGTGGGAGGAGGATCTTGGTGGTAATGGGGGCAGAGGCTTATATACAAATCTATCCATACACTGTATTTGAGATAAAAAAAGAAATATCAACCTGCAGTAGTGACACTATACTCTGCAATCACCTATGTAGGCGCAGATATTATAAAATACAGATTGCTACAGTATTTGGGGAACAGATTGCAATTATAAATATTCTCCAGAAGATGGCGTTATATTCTAACAACTCAATCCACCTGTGAACTTTGATATGTAGAACCCACAAAGCAACCAAATGCAATATTATGTGAAGAAGAGCATAAAGAGAAATCAATAATTAGTTAAGAAAAATTAGAATTCAAGGTAATATTGAGCAGGTGTATCAATAAAGTTAGACATGGGATAACATTTTCTCACCACCACTATAACCACTCTGGTATGGGTAAGAGAAGTTAGTCCAGCAGCCACCGCTATCCGCGATATCAAGGCTCTCCCCCGAACCAGTAGTTAAGTTGGGATCCTGGAGTAAGGAGCAGTGTAGTAGGCCAGCGGACTGAAGCCGGATCCCCGTTCAGCATGCGGTCCAACAGCAGCCAGAGCCCCCCCAGGTACACCCACCGCTGAATTTGCGTAGCTAGAGGTCGCTAGGGGAGAGGAGGGCCGCGTAGAAACCAGGAATCAGTAGAATCTCCCCACTCCAGCCACACACAGTTACAGCGACAGGCGCCGGAGGTACTGCAGCGCAGGAGCCAGTCAGGCAGGAGGGCAAACCGGAAGGCAGCCGGCCAAGGGAGCACAGCGGGAGACGGCACAGATCCGGACAGCTGAAGGAGGAGGCCACACCCAAGCAATCCACAGGCGAACACGCCGGAGAGACCCACACGGCAGCCGCCCCAATCTTCCTTAGAAGGCGCAGCGTCAGGAGCCGGTGATGGGCAAACGGCAGGAGCCGATGATGGACAGGCGGCAGGTGTCAATGATGGGCGGACGGCAGGAGCCGGTGGTGGATGGGCGTCAGGAGCCAGCAAAGGGCATGGCAGCTGCAGCGGAACCCGGGGGGAGGCAATCCAGGTCGCCACCACCGCAAGTAGGAGTGTGTTGCACAATCCGCCGAGGCAGCGTCAACGGGGTCCACAGAGCAAGTCCAGCAGACAGACCAGTCATGATCCGGAGTGCAGCTTCAAGGTAGCGAGTGTCAGCACAGAGCTCTCCCCAGAGGACAAAGCTGTCGGAAGGCCCAGGTAAGTCAGGGATGTGACCGGTGTGGGTTAAGGATGCGCAGACTTCCTGCCTGGTCCTATCACGGGGCACACTTCAGATTCAAGAGCCGGGGCAGTCCACTGATCCTGAGCACCGCCGGGAGTCGTTCATTCAGCGTCAGATCCAGATATCATTGTATAGGAAGAACAGAGTGTTATAAGGCAGCGAGAGGGAGACAGCCCTAAGCAGGAGCCCTCACATCCCACGCCAATATTTTCGCGCCATTTTGCAGGCGGTCATACAGGCCAATTAAGTACACGGCTGGATTCCGGTGTTTAGTAAAGTCCACAGAGGCAATAATTAGCTCTTTTCACTCCTCTCAACTCGGGGAACAAGATAGGGTGGAAGATGAGATCCTAGGAGCCCCAAATTAGGAGGATGTGAGTTGATTCTATCAGCCTCTTGCAGGAGGGTGTCTAAAAAGCGGCCATTCTAGATGCCCCGCCCACCGGAAGTCTTACAGATATTTTTCAGTGATTTGCAGATAGACTTCAGCAAATACAGATCTGCTAATCTTGAAAGGCCCATCATTTTACTAGTAACGGTCTGTAAATCTGCTGATTGTTACCATACACTATAGCAATCTACAGCCCCAATTGATCTGTGAAATCCAACATGTTGGGCAACCTAATTTACCAATTCCAATTACTTTTTGGTTGCAAACTGCGATCTGTGAACCCCATACATTGCAGATATATCATCTGCAAAACACAGAATTGCCACAATCCATGCTGATGTATGGGGGCGGTCTTTACTTGCTAAACACTCATCTGACTACAACACTCATTAAAAAAAAATAAAACAGTCTACCATTCTGCATGATTAAAGTATCAGTGCTTTTTAAGTAATGCAGAATATATTAGATGTGTGCTGCGATAGGCAAACTAACGTTGTAAATCACAGTTTGGCCAATTTAGCCAAACTTAGTTTTTTGGAGTTTGGCCTGATTGCAACCATCATCTTCAGTTGGTTCCAGCCACTATATCCTATTGGGAATCAATATGTAATGCCGCCGGATGTATTGACAGCAGACTAAATACCGATGCTGGAAGCCCGAACCGTCAGGATCCCGACTGGGGCTGGTAAGTACCCTAACCCTCCCCTCCTCCCCCCCTCCAACTCTCCCCCCTCCCTTAGTGGTGCCTAACCCTAACCTCCCCCCATTGGTGCCTAAACCTAACCGCGCCCCCAGTGGCTCCTAACCCTCAGTCTCCCTTAGGGGTGCCTAAAACTAGTCCTCCCTCCAACTCCCCACCCCCATACCCCCGTGGCTAACAGCTAACAGTCCCTGCTTACCTCCGTTCGGGATGCCGGGCGTTGGGATTTCGGCACCTAGCAAAAGGTAGGCGTCGGTATTTAGACCCCTATCTTTAGTATAGAGTCGGGCTTCCAGTTTCGGGATTTAGGACACCGGTAAATTGACCGCTGGCTGCATTGCCGGCGGTTCAAATCCCGACAGCGGCATCCCGGCAGCAGTGAAAATCCTGATCATCCCAAGGTATGTATTTCCTACCCTATTCCACCCCCTAACCCTAATCCTCCCTTAGGGGTGCCTAACACTAACCTCCCCCCAAGTGCCTAACCCTAATCCCCCCTTACCCGCCACCTCAACCTAAGTCCCCCTGGGGGGTGCCTAACCCTAACCTCCCCCCGGGGATGCCTAACCCTGACCATCCCTTCCACTAGCCTAACCCTAAACTCCTAGGGGGGTGCCAAACCCTAAGTCCCCCCTGGGAGCCCTAAACCTAACCATTCAATCGGTAAGCCGGGTGCCTGGTGTGATTTCGATGCCTGACATTTAACCCCTTGCCGGGATTTGACAGTCGGGAAGCCGGGATTCCGTCCGTCGGCTTCCCGACTGCTTCCCCTCCTATTGGCTACAGTTTTGCTGAAGAGGAATCTTCAGCCCCCTCTCCAACAGGCTAGACTAAGTGCAGAGCATCTAGGAAGTGAAGTCTGTCAGCAACTCGCCGACAAATATATTTGTTATGTATCTGGTAAAACACCCAATAAATAATAAATAGGCCACTAGGGGCTTATGTAGTTTGGCTTTTATAGGATTACGATGTGGGAAACTCTCGCTGATGGAAACAACTAAATGACGCTTTATGTCAGCACTGATAGGGTTAAGTGCAGTAAAACTTTTACTTTTTGTTTCTGTTTTCATTTTGTTGCTTTTTTATTGTTTAATGAGATATCTGGATTTAGGACGCTGTAGGAAACGTCTGCAACAAAGCAAAAATTGAGATGGTAAAGTAGAGAGAGTTGGAGCTTTTCCCTTTATTCGGGGAGAAACAGGACAAGATCTGCTTTGTTAGTAAAGAATGGCTGAGTTATTGAACCACCAAACCACGTGAAATGGTGACATCTAATAACACCTTCATGCTATGCCAGGCTCTAAGCATTGAAGGGATTAGCTGTAATTCAAGTATGACATTTGCATTTCGCATGGGACCTACTTGCTCTGCCTTCTTGTCTTCTGTTTTAAACCTAAGACTTTCCAGGGAATAAACAAAAAAGTAATCTTGCAAAATACAAACTTTCAATCCGCTAGCATTCCTAATAATGTGTTTGGATGACGCAGGGCACACATTGAGGGTGACTAGTGATTGTAGTTTGTTTCTAGCTGTGGAATGCACATGAGCTTTTCCTTATAGATGGAGGACAATTGGGGGAACATATATGAAAACAGTGAGTTTAGCAAATGTGGTGTAGTCCATAGCAGTGTATATTGGCTTGTGTTACCTCATTACAATCAATCAGATGTTTGCTTTTGCTAGGTTTTTTTTAGTTATGACTATAATCTGGCTCACATATCCATTTGTGTAGTGTTCTTTCCTGATACTCGTTGCTGTGTAGAGTTGGATACGGGATGCCGGTGCTTGTGGCCTGGTGGTCAAAATCCTGTCACCGTCACCCCGATAGGGTTAGGATACCGACACCTGTCTGTAGGTATCCTAACCCTTTACCTAACCACCTGGGGAAGCAGACATGGAGGTGTGGGTGCCGTGGATGCAGACATGGTGCTGGGGATGGTGTATAGGGGTTAACGTTGCGCTCCTACTCCCTAAAGGGGCTGGGGTAAAGATCAGGGTGCTGTCTACGGTTATCGGGAGGTATTTTTTTCCTCCTTGTGGTTACCAATGATGAAAGACCAATGATGAATAAAATGTATAAACCTATTTTGGCGCTCACCTAATTATATATAAGAACTGATATGGGAACTGGAATATATATAGTGCTGGGTTTTCTGTTTTTATTTATTTAAGCAATGTGGTCACAGGCCACTTGCACCCCAGTCCTGGGAATGGCGAGTGCAGGTCTGCACCCCAGATCTGGGAGTGGTGAGTGCAGTGGATTTCTGACTTATATATATATATATATATATATATACATACACTCACACAAAAAAAAGAGCCGGCACATCCATATTGATTTGAAAAATGTATTATATCCACATACATAAGGTGCACAAGCATAAAGTGCATGATAGTATACATTGCATCATGGCAGAAACAGGGAGACTTCTACACATCATAGAAAGTCAGCATGAATTCAATCAAAAGTGAGATAATACTCATCATGTCCATAAACTGATGTATGCCATCCCAGTAGTAGCCAGCCCAACAGCCATTTCGGGGGTAACAACCACCTTCGTCAGGAGCGCCTGAATTCATGCTGACTTTCTATGTATACTATCATGCACTTTATGCTTGTGCACCTTATGTATGTGGATATAATAAATGTTTTCTATTTTTTTATATACATCTACCACATTTATGTGCCAGGCACTCCTCACGTCGGAGTTGTAGGTGTGTGCTGCCTGTCTAAAAGTGAACATATATATATATATATATATATATATATATGTATGTGTGTGTGTGTGTGTGTATATATATATATATATATATATATATAAATTATACTTATTTGTAACTAATAGCAGAATTCATATCAATCTATGTAGTACACAATTGAGATCAATAAAAAGTGACACAATAAATAATAACTTAAAAGCAGTTAAGATAATATAAAGACATGAAAGTAATTAAGACCTTGTAAAAGTATAAATAAATAATTCATATTATGAATAGTTAGTCAATAATAATATCGTAGCAGCTGTGGCTGGTAAAAAAGTTCTCCTTTTAAAACAGAGGTTTTGTCATGTAAGACCGTTTCTCTTGTATTTAATAGTTATCCGGAGGTTGTTACATTGTATCCAGATTCTAGTGGTAATGTTGCAAGGTCTTAACAGTTGTAACTTTTTATCCCGGCAGTATAGCTGTAGTGGATCAGGTCAAGTCCCTCCCGCATGTCCGGGGTTCCGCATAGAGCAATGTTGGGTGCGATCCTTCCTGTCAGTCAGCGGCTGTGTTGGTCCGCTGCGGTGAGTAAGCAGGCAGGCAGCTGGAAACTCTCCTGGTCTGACTGTCTGCGGCCGATGTACTTTTCAAATGTTGGCGGGGGAGGGGCGATCCACCCGCTTGTCCCTCTTCCCCCATTCCGACACCCATGCTTTGCGCCCATCACATAGCATTGAATTACCCCCTCGAGCTAATGTGCATGTGTGCTGGCACTACCTTTTAGACAGTTGTTTGGAATGCTTAGTTAAAAGTTCTGTTTGGTGATTACATTTATATATACAGTACACTAAGAGTTTGGACAAGTATCAACTGTTCTGCTAAAGACTGGTTCCAAAGCATCTCAATGCATGTGACCCATTTGGCACTTTTCAGTGATCTAATGAAGAGACTAGTCACTAATGTGTTCCAGAAGGCAAGCGTTGTGTACCGTGTTCACAGATCAATGATGCTTGCACCTGTCTCTGCAAGTTCACTGTTTTACCAGCTTTAATCTCACAGGAGGCTCCGTAGAGGGGCTGTGGGATGATCTGAACACGTCCTGATAATACCGCTGGTATTTGTAACTACATTAATGTCCATTAGCTCATCTGTGACACCTGGGACTTGTCAAAACGGCTTTTCTTCAAGTAGAGTCACACTATAGATCGAAAGGTCACTAGCACTTTCTCAGTGTATCTCAATCTTCCGGGCTTAAGTTTTATTTTGTCCTTAATCTCTAAACTAAAATGAAATGTAGTTGATAAATGCCTGTGACTGACTTAAAAAAAAAAAAAAGTGCTATGTATCATTCAGTCTTGTGATTGTAGAAGAGTACAAATGCAGCACTCAGAATCTTTGTTACATGTAAACATGGAGCAGTGCTTCCTGCTGAGATCCTGGCCCCTTCCCCTTCAACAAAAAAATAAAATAAAGTAACATAAGTAAAACATAGCTACTTCACCAGCAAACGTGATATTTGTTGTTTGGTAAATCTGACTTAACTATAACATAATGGATTAGTAGCCATACGGCATAGCCATGTCTGCTGACACCTGACCTCAGTGGGAAAACATTATCCCTGAAGAACTTTCATACCAATTTGCTGTGTATACAGAAGCCTCTGCTGATGTCTCCTGTTGTATTTAGAGAAATAAATACATTATAGGATTCTATCATTATCGGGTCCTGAGAATTCTACATTATGGCTGCCTTCATAAAAGTATAAAAAGACTTTACATTTATTTTATACGGACTTTTGCAATTAATAACTTGTTAATTGAAATAAAGTTAATTTTTCCACTCAGTATATTTGTCTACTTTTGAAAAAGCATTTCAGTGAGAAGTGCCTGCAGAATGCTTGGTGCATATTTCAATAGGGGTAGGGTCAAATGAAACAATTCTCATAGTCACGTCATTAGGCCTCGCCCCCTCCTCACGGATCTGCCAATTCCAGGTAAGTTACTCCCTATTCTGCCCATTTCTCTAGGTAGTTGGCGGGATCCAGGAGGAGTGTCTACTCTACCGGGGGTTCCGCAGGTTCCAGGAGAGTAGGTAAGTATGGCTCGGTAATGGAGCACGTATCTCCAATAAATCACTTCTTTGGGCACAAATGTCCGGTTATTCATAACACATCCTTGAGCACAGACACAGCCACTCACGTAGCCATCAGTGTGCTGGAGAGCGGCAGCCATTATCTTTAACACAGGGCTCGGCAAATCCCGGGGGCCAGGTCGCCATGACTACCAGATTTTGCTGCCTGGCTACTAGATTTTGCAGTGAGGGAGGAAGCAGATTCTCATCAGCTCCGGCACAGATTTGTGCCTATAGTATTGCGGTGTTCATATCATGCACAGGAGTGCATGTGCTGAGTTTCGCCTGCGGTGACTGCTGTGCCTCTGTCCGTCCCGACTTGCACTGACTCCTCCTCTCCATCCTGTAATTTTTTGGGGGGGACGGTGGTCTGGCTCCTACACTTTCATCCTGGCTCCTAGATTTTAGAAAAATTTGTCAAGCCCTGTAATGTAAAACACATCCTCCTTCTTCCATGTGCAGTGGAAAATTAGGACATTATCACTGTGTTAAGTACACCCAGCCTGACTTAAGATGGGCACACACAGGTATTTGTTCCGACATTTGAACGAATGCCCTTGAACAGGGATTGCCCATACGCACCTGAACGAGTTAATGAGCGACGGAACAATCACTGTTCCGTCCTTCATTAACATACCACAGGTCACTAGCGATATCGCTAGGTTTGATGTGCAGCACATCAAACCTAATGACCGCGGGAGCGCGCAATCGCCCATACACACTGAGCAATGTAGGCGATTTGTCATTACTAAATGGCAAATCAGGCCGAGATCGCTCCAGTGTGTACCCAGCTTTATGGAGTTGCTAGACATTTCCGGGAATCAGGAAGATCACTATTTCAGGAAGTATAGCCAAAACATTAATTGGCTAAAATAACATTTCTAACACCTGCTAACTGTCTCAATAATACTGGAGTTTATAGCTTACATTTGTCCCTGGAACTGAAGGAAAACCAAATGAGAGAATAGTTGGCAGATATATAGGTCCTTATTTATTGATCTGCTTCGATGTTCTGTGACCGCTTATCATAGTAACAGAAAATCTGTAATTGTCGCAATTTATTATTATATTTGAGTATGACCGTAGCTGCTGAATGATACTGGCTTGCAGTGTGGAAAATAGTCTTACATACGTATCTAAAAATTAGGGATGTGCAGGCTCGGATTTTCCCACCAAATTCTGATTTTCCCGCCAAAATCGGGTCTCAGAAAGAGGCATAACGGCATCTTTCATGGACAAACATCATTCCTGGACCAAAGTCCACGAAAGATAATGTTTATCCATGAAAGATGACATTTTGCCTCTTTCTGAGACCCGTATTTTTGGTGGGAAAAAAATCCGAAATAGTGGGAAAATCCGAACTAATCAGAGCCTGCACACCCCTACTAAAAATATACATTGATAGATAAGACACCCCTAGTGTTAGAACATCGATGTTACAGATTGCTGCAGAGAGGCTAATAAGTTTTAATCTCCTTAAACCATATGGCAACCAAAAAATTGCATATGATCAAATAGGTTATACATTTTTTTAAGCAAATGTTTTGAGTGGGAATCTGTCAGGTGTCAGCCAACAACCTTTCCAGCATATTAACAACCATCATCCAAGCTGGATTTTCTCCCTGCCATAGCAAATCCAACTTGATTTTATGAAATGCAATAGCAAGATGTGATATATTTATTTGTGTATGCTGATGCAGTTACACAGGGTTCAGTGATCAGTCAGAATTGTCGGTGACTTTAGTACCTGTGTACAAGGGCTATAAGGTTGGGAGCACAAATATGATGGAACACGAGTCTAGCAGAAAATGTGTATGCTATTTGTGCGGGTCTGGTGCATGTGCTGAATTTACAGAGCCACTGGGAAAATAGGAGAACAAGTACAGCATACTGTACGTTAGGTTTTTGTTTTCTAACGTTTAGTCTTTTTCCTTAATGTGTTACCCGAAGGCAATAAATCAAATTGTGGTCCCATTTTGGGCCAACATCTCATACGCTTATTTTCTAAACGCTAGCAAGGGAATTGTATGTGACCAAGTGAAATATACCCCATCGATCTGGGCACCACAATTGGTTTTCTTCCCCTTAAAATCAATAGTCATAATTGTTAGTACTCACCACAAAACTTGTTTCTTGTTTTCCAACTAAACATAAAATCTTTAATTCAGATCTAGTCCTCAGACTAATCCTATCTAGAATATACTTGTTGCATATCTCAATTCTCTGAAGATTTTTGATGCTTTAAATAATTACTTCATACTAATGCGTTCTAGATATTGTTTGACTTTTAAATGTCATAAATTAGAACTGCAAAGGTTACAAGCAATTATCTTTTACAAGTTCATTTGGGAGTTATTGAAGCCAGGTGACTGACTGACTCCCTGGCTCCACAATTTCAATTTTAAACTAAAACAAGTAGATGTCTGGGGAGTGGATAACCGTGAACCTTCATATTGTTGGACACACACAGAGGAAGACGTTACGTATGGTGGGGATCGACTGGGTCAGTGAGCAGTTTGACCACACACAGATTGCTGCGGTTTAGTAATCAAGTGTCCATACACCCTGTGAAAAAAAAAAAAACAGTTGGCAAAGCTTTGCCATATACACATTGGTGTCTCACAACTGATGGGTTCATCATTCTACCTGGCATCCTTTTTTCTTCACCAAATGAAATCCATTAGCAATATGTTAAGGTGCATACGCACGGTACGATATCTATGAACGATATAGTTCAACATTATATCGTTCATTGTTATACAGGGAACAACCAACAAATGACCAACGATGGGCGTTCCCGCATGGACGATAACGATATCTATGGTCGTCTGTACATGCAGGCCAACCTGGACGATATCATCAATAATTGCCTGTTCAGAGATGTGGCAGGATGACTTCACTGAAAGTAAATATATCTATCATAGCTATCTTTTAGTGTGTACACCCAATGTCGTTTGTCCTGAAAGTCGAAGGGAAATCGTTCAGCGATATCGTTGGTTGTGCAGATCGTACCGTGTGTATGCAGCTTTATATTTTTGCTTTGGTATGTTCCTTTTCACAGATGTTTTCAATCTACGTGAAATGTTTTTACATATGTTTTTGAATATATCAAGAAATTGTTTTACTTTTTACTGCTGCATTTTCTATTTTACTTTGTACTGAACTCCCAGTGAGGCATCATGCATCAAGGAGCAGGGCCAATGTGAAGGGATTCACCGCAAATCATATCATCCAGGCCCCACCTGCCTAACTCGGGAAGTGGGCAGTATCCGGCTCTTGTGAAATGCTCGAAATTCTGGAGTCTACCAGATATTCCAGTGGAGTCTACAAGTATGCTTTACAGACAAAAACAAATGTTAAAATAAAATGGGGACAATAATGAAAACTGGTTCAAAGGAAACAGGTGGTGCAATCATTCATCTTCTGAGCTTCATTTCCTCTTTGCAGTTGAGACAATCAAACAAACTTTACCGTTTACCTCTGCACCAGTTTGCCTACATGTCCCTGAACATTTTCTGCAGCTCTGTTATCTATTTTAAGAACATTTGCAACATAAGTGCAACAAAGAACTTAGGTAAAGGTGGGTACACAGTCACACCTGACAGATATATCTGCAGATGATGTTCGTTCATACACACTTAACGGCCATCATCTGTGTCTTGCTTCGGGTCCCGGCGACCAGGGGGCATGTCAGGGGCGTGTCCCGGTGGGCGGGGGGATTGACCCACCCCCTCCCCGCGGCTGCCGCTGTGTATGTACGGGTGGTCTGCAGACCGCCCGTACACACCTGTTGATGGACAGATATGTCTGCAGACCGCCCGTACACACCTGTTGATGGACAGATATGTCTGCAGACCGCCCGTACACACCTGTTGATGGACAGATATGTCTGCAGACCGTCCGTACACACCTGTTGATGGACAGATATGTCTGCAGACCGCCCGTGCACACCTGTTGATGGACAGATATGTCTGCAGACCGCCCGTACACACCTGTTGATGGACAGATATGTCTGCAGACCGCCCGTACACACCTGTTGATGGACAGATATGTCTGCAGACCGCCCGTACACACCTGTTGATGGACAGATATGTCTGCAGACCGCCCGTACACGCCTGTTGATGGACAGATATGTCTGCAGACCGCCCGTACACGCCTGTTGATGGACAGATATGTCTGCAGACCGCCCGTACACGCCTGTTGATGGACAGATATGTCTGCAGACCGCCCGTACACGCCTGTTGATGGACAGATATGTCTGCAGACCGCCCGTACACGCCTGTTGATGGACAGATATGTCTGCAGACCGCCCGTACACGCCTGTTGATGGACAGATATGTCTGCAGACCGCCCGTACACGCCTGTTGATGGACAGATATGTCTGCAGACCGCCCGTACACGCCTGTTGATGGACAGATATGTCTGCAGACCGCCCGTACACACCTGTTGATGGACAGATATGTCTGCAGACCGCCCGTACACACCTGTTGATGGACAGATATGTCTGCAGACATATCCGTCCATCGGCTGTGCAGCACAGCCAATGCGATATGTCAGTGAACGCTGACGTTCACCGACATATCGCGGGTACACACTGCCCGAGGGCAGCAGATACATTGGCCGATCCATTGATCGGCCAATGTATCTGCCAGTGTGTACCCAGCTTGAAGGTCCCTACTGAAATATAAGTAGTTCACAGTTCTATAGTTAAGGTTTCGTATCTGGAAATAATAACAATGTAGCTCAGATAAGAAATACACCACTTAATTAATTATTTTCATTGCTGTTCTATTCACTACCATCAAGAAAAGTGAGGAGACTGGCAGTAAAACGTGTCAAAATGCAGAGAATATTGTTTCAAATTTGTCTACCTAAAAACCTGAAAATAAAGATCTTCCTATATAAAAAAATATATTCTAATAATTACTATGAATGTCTTCCAACAGCGTCAGGGTTCACCTGTAAGAAGGTTCGTGGAGACAAATTGTTAGCACTACATGTACAGAATCTCTTATGCTGAGCTCGTTATCAGGAACGTTCCAAAAATGAGAGCATTGGGGAGAACTGCTGTTATTTGGTAATAATGTCTGTTTCTGTGCAGCAGTGACAGGCACAGTGTTGCCTTCTATAGCCAGTAATATCACTGCTGTCAGTCCCCAGAACAGAGGGCAAGGCCTGAACATACAGCAAGGGGCATAGTCAATTATTCTTAAGAAACCATGTAGAGTAAGACTAAATTAACCGTTTTCTGCTTTTCCTCATGTAGACTTGATGCAGAAGTATTGCCAAATAACAGACTACTATTTAATGTGAATAATTGCTCCCTAGCCATCAATAGCAAAGATCATTCACCCCTCCTTTGTTTAGTTTCAGCAGCTAATTACACAAGGACCATGGATCGCATCAGTTACATACAGACTGTGATGCAAGACAAGTGCATTGCATCTTGAATTAGAAAACTTTCTTTTGAACTTTGCCTTCTCGGCATTCACAATGTCGCCCAGGAAAGGGGACTTGTAATTAATGGACCTTTTTAAAACTTACGTGAACATTTCCAACAAGAGAGTTTAAAGCTGTTTTTTCTGCAAACTCCTACCACTTCAAGTAGCATTCTTCATCGCCATCTGTTTGGGTAGCCCTTTAATCCCTCATCTCTGGAGGAGATTTGCAGGCATTGAATGTGCTAATAGAAATGCTTAGTGATGCCAAATTTTGAATTTGTATCTTTCTTCTCCATGTAGACAAAGAGTCTCTTGATACTATTAACAGGATTTCCAAAACTCCAATGGGCTGCCGCTATTGATCTGTTTATAGTTGATCAAATGAAGTGATGTTTTTCTTGCAAATAATAGCTGAGCAGGCATTGCGTTTTGAAAAGACCACAATTAACTAAATAACAGTTTAAACCAAAAGCAGTCATGATTACAGAGAACGGTAACGATCACTAAGCACAAGTAACATTCTGTCTTCCTGTAAAACTGCGACATTCCCTGTCATGTTTAGTCCTCTCCTTCACGCCCCTTATGTTAGTGCTATAGAGATATATTTTACCACGACAGGTTGTCATGTAGTCTGCTCCCATTTGGTGCTGTTGGGGATGTGGCCTTTCTGATTTTAAATCGTGAGATAAGATCTACTGTAGTTCTACAATGTTCCTTGTGTGAAATGTAGGAGATAAGGGGATCTGCAGTAATTTAGAGTCTTGAAGTTTGGAGAATTAGCCGGTGGTACTGTAATGACGTGTAGCAGCATAATCATAACTGCCCATTGCTGTTGTCTGTAAATAATAGCTGTATACACGGCGAGTTCTGATGTCTTTAATTATAACCATTGAGTTCACTTAAGTGTTCATTAGGAGAACGTGCACATTCTAAGGCACAATGTACCCCCTATATTATAAATCATAGGGATATCAGAAGTCACCTTGGATTTTTGTGACCTGTATAAAAGTACTTACCGACAGCTTAAATATGTACTGTACAAAGAACCGCTTAATGTCTTCTAATATATTTATCATTTACAGTAAGAATCTTATATACATCATATTTCTTTATTTGGAATATGATGGTATAATTTTAATTATTAATTAACATTTAGCGTATGCCTAATGCCAATTAGTTATTCTAATACATATTAATCCAATTTTTTCAGACAGGTACAGTATTATATTAACCCTCACTGCAATACAGTAACAATACTGGAGGTAATGAAGACAAAATCAGGGGCGCCAAGATGGGGGGGGGGCGGGTACTAATTACCCGGGCCCAGGCTTGCTCAATGGGCCCGGCGGGGGCCCAGGTTTGACGCTGTTCCTCTATCCCAGCTGAGCAGGCCAGCACACGCTGCTGTGTGCTGGGCTGCAAAGGGAGACTGCTTGCTGCTGCCTCTGCCTGTGGAGGGAGCGATCATCCTGATCGTGCCCTCTCTAGATATACACTGAGCTATGGGGCTCACAACGGCCAGCTCCGTATATTTTTTTCCTTCTTTTTTTTCTTAAGGCGGCATGACCATGCCTACTGTGGTTAGGCGATGCCCCCTTCACCCAGGCCCGATGCAGCTCTAGGCAGCCCTGGACAAAATACAGTAACTTTCATCTTGTTAACTGAAGGGTTTTGTTTCTTGCTTTTCGGAAACCCCTAAGACTGCAGTAATTATTGCGCTGGCTTGCCATGTTTTGCCAAAACTTTCTAAGCAAATGAGCTTGCAGTTGATAAAAGTTAAGCTGGGTACACACCTGTCGATATATCGTTTGTTCGATTGAGCAACGATATATCGGTAGGGCATACGGCGACACACCGGCCACCCATATGCAGGCTGCAGGAACCACCGTCAATGAGGCATGTTGGGCGGCAAATTGGTAAGTGTATATGCTCAATTTATTTGTGCACAACACCTACCAAATCGGTGGATTGATTGGCCCATTGGGTAGCCAGCCGATCCATGCCTCCGGTGTGTACTCATCATTAGTATTCATCTTTCTTTTCCATGAGTCTATATATACTCGAAAATTCAAAACTGTATGCATTACAGTTGCCATAGAGAGATTTCTGTCCCTTAGCCAAACATCTGGACGACAGCTATACATAGTCACAGTACATTCACTACAGAGGTGGTTTAAGAGGGGAGGGGGCCCGTGTGCAGTCTCCTGCATAAGCACAGGTCTCGGGGAACATGGTGTCCTTCCCATGTTCCCTGTGACTTCTCAATTGCGCATGTGCAAATCTCCAGTAAAATGGCCACCACGTCATTTTCCTGCTGATATCTGTTGCTGCCGCAGCGCCGACGTGGGACCCTTGAGAAGTGAGTATAATTATATGGGTGCAGGATTTGCGGTATGGACCCACCTGGAACTTCCCACTGGGGCTCGAGGAGGAGGGAGTACAGTGGTGCTTGAAAGTTTGTGAACCTTTCAGAATTTTCTATATTTCTGCTGAAATTTGGCCTAAAACTACCTCAGATTTTCATACGAGTCCTAAAAGTAGATAAAGAGAACCAAATCAAACAAATGAGACGAAAAAATTAGACATGCTCTTTTTTTTTTTTTAGGAAAATTATCCAATATCACATATCTGTGAGTCAAAAGTATGTGAACCTTTGCTTTCAATATCTGGTATGACCCCCCTTGTGCATCAATAACTGCTTCTAAGCATTTCCGGTAATTGTTGATTTAGTCCTGAACATCGGCTTGGAGGAATTTTACCCCATTCCTCCGTACAAAACACCTTCAACTCTGTTATGTTGGTGGGTTTCCTCCCATGAACTGCTTGCTTCAGGTTCTTCCACAACATTTCGATTGGATTAAGGTCAGGACTTTGACTTGGCCATTACAAAACTTTACATTTATTCTTCTTTTAACCATTCTTTGGTCAATTGACTTGTGTGCTTTGGGTCGTTGACTTTCTGCATGACCCACATTCTCTTGAGATGCAGCTCATGGACAGATGTCCTAACATTGAATATTCGGCCCAGTTTGTACTTTGAGTTTGACATGCCTGATCTAGTGTGTACGCGGCTTAAGTTTTAGGCCAAATTTCTGTAGAAATATAGAAAATTCTGAAGGGTTCACAAACTTTCAAGCACCACTGTGTGTGTGTGTGTGTCTGTGTATATGTATATATACTATATATATATATATATATATATATATATATATATATTATATATATACACATACACACACACGCACACACACACGGTTTAAGGCTACTACTGTACATGCCAAAATAAGTAGAAGCTTGTTTAGTTTTTTATTTATTATAGTTTGCTACATGAGACAGCTGCTGTTTGCTTCATTAGAATCCAGCTCTGATTGCAAGCTCACTTCTTTTAATATACTTTTTTGTAGATATGTTTTAGACATTGAACTATGGCCCTCATTCAGAGCCGTACGCTCTGAGCAGAGCGCACGCTCTGAATGAGGGCCGTCCTCCATAACTATGGAGCGTCCTCCTGGACGCTCGTATAGCTGTGGGTCACCACCCACAGCCTATACGAGCGGGCAGTTTGATGGCCGCGATGGTCTTGACCATCGCGACCATCGAAACTGCGAGCCGGAGCCTGCGGTTGAGGTTTTCAACCGCAAGGCCCGGAGTGATTTTGGCTCTGTCAGAGCCAAAATCACTCCCACTGACATCACTAGTGATGTCAGTGGGCCGGCTTCTGACGGTAGGCGTTCCCTTAAAACGCCCCCGTCAGGGAGGCACGCCCCCGGCACGCCCACCAAAGGGGGCGTGCTGTCAATCAACATCGACAGCACGCCCCCTTTGATCAGACACAACGAGCGAAGGAAAGTCCTTCGCTCGTCGCGTCTGGCGCATGCGCACGACGGAGCTCCCTCCGTTGTGCGCATGCTCAGGGCAGAACATCGACCCACTTGCGAGCGGACAGCCGCTCGCGAGTGGGTCTGAATCAGGCCCCATGTTTCTGCTGCTGTTGGATATCAAACCTTGACCTTATTACTAAATCTATCTCTGTCATAAACAGAGCATGTGCAACCAAGACCCCATAGGGGCCCTCACAGTGATCCCCATTCAATCCCTGGGAGTCATTTAGAACCCATGCACTTGGTTGTTAGGAGATAAATAAACGCTGCTTGGGTTTAGAAGATTCAAATCTAGTGACATAAATTGAATTGTGGCACCTCAGACAGACTGTTTGCCTTAGGTCTGTAAATGAGAGGTAGCCTGTAGAGTCAATGCCAAGTTAACTGATAGACATGTTCTGGGAGAGTACTGGTATCTGCTGCAACTGTCTGCCTCACTGACACTGAACCAGAGGCCCAGATTGCGGGGTTCCATTAGGTAAGCAGCTATATTTCAGGATTGAGGTGTCGGTGCAATATAGCACTCTGGCAGATGGCTTCAGAACCCTGGAGGAGGTAACAACCTCTATTACTGTGTGTATAATTGCGGCTGCGGCAAGGTACTGTAGATTTGCCTGCATTGTTCCCTGCGGAATCGGTATGACTTCCTGCCGGACCTAAGCCCAGGAGATACCGACGCCGGAAATACCGACGCTGGAAGTCCGGCAGATGAAGACCCCGACGGCGCCTGGTAAGTATCCTAACCCTCCCCTCTCCCCCCCCCAACCCTAACCCTCCCTTAGGGGTGCCTAACCCTAACCCCCTAGTGCCTAACCATAACCTACCCCCAGGGGTGCCTAAACCTAACTCCCATCTATCCCTCCTGGGGGGGTGCCTGACACTAACCTCCCCCCGGGGGGTACGTGACCCTAACCCCCTTCCCCTAGCCTAACCCTAAATCCCCCCGGGAGTCCCTAAACCTAACACCTCCCCGCAGTTAACCGGTCCAGATGCCCGGCTTACCTACGTTCGGTATGCCGGGCGTCTGGATATCGGCGTGGGGCTGATGATAGGCGTCAGTATTTAGACGCCTATCATTAGTCCCATGCCGGGTTTTTCAAAGTCGGGAAGCTGGCGGTCGGCATATGTGGGGCTGTATAATGTCCTGCTCATTAGGGCTCAAAAATATGCTGATGGAAGTTACTGAAGATGCAGAGAGGATTCTCACCATGGCCCATCCCCTAGCTACACCACTGAGCATATTATTATTATTAGTCACGTCAAACTGGCATTCTGATGTGGAACTTGGTGTTCTACTTGTGGTATCCTGTAACCACTTAACTGACGTGGTCGTAAGGGATGCGAACACAGCCAGCTGCGCTTCAGCTGACAAGGTGCGACCACACCGCCCCCTCTGTTTTTGGAAGAGGAAATTTGTTCTACACATGTGCAGAACAGATCTCTGACTCCCCGGACTCTCCTGCGGACCCGGCTATTTCTGACCGGTTTTGGCGATTTAATTGTCAGATAAGTCATTAATACTTTGATCTTAAATTAATCTGAAATGTTTGAATTTCAGGACAAGCTTGAGGCTTCATTCATCTGTGGACGTTTTGTTAATACTCGTGTTTTACATTAATGTTGTGTGTAGAAGTTTTATTACCCTTGTGTGGTGGCAGTGCAGCATACTTACCTACCCTCCCGGGACCTATGAGAGGCTCACAATTTCTCTGGTAACCTCCCGCACCCCCTAGTGATGTGGGCAGAATGGGGGGGAGAATATTCCCGGTGATCGGCAGGTCCGGAGGTAGAGGGCGGGCTCTAATGATGTGATTCTATGAGAATCGCACCAATTGGCTCTGCCCCCTATAAAAATGTGAGATTACCACAAGGGGGTGGGACTTAATGACGCCAACACTGCCCGGGGAGGAAAATATAAAAGTCGGCAAGTATGCAGTGCAGTGGGTAGTCATAGTGGCTGGTATGGTTTAGGTAGTGAGCTAACTAAAAAGTTATTTGGGAAAAAATATATATATTCCCTTCGTAAAATGATATATACTTTTTATCTTTTTTATATCAACCATCTAAGGAAAGAATAATGCAGCCTTTTAAAATTAGTGATGCCAGGCAAGAGCAATGGAACAACGCACCCACAGAGGAAGTGAGCCCAATCTTACGTTCTCTTGCTGTTACTAGGCACTCCTAAGATAAATGTGCAATTATCTGCTGCAGTGATGTAGCCGGCATGCTGTTGGGCTTATACACTTACTGTATAAATGTAATTCAGAATGAGGGTGGAAAAGTGCTGAAATTCTAATTAGAAATGGACACTATAGACCCTGCTGCATCTGTCGTCATTGTTTCCTCTATCGCTGGGGTGCATAGTGTATAAGCTGCTAATATCCTTTTCCATGTCACTTTCTAGCCCTGCATACTGTGAAGCTTATACCTACTGGTATACGTTGCATTTAGGGCCTGATTCAGAGATAAACACAATGTCAATGTTTACGCAGTTGAGCGATTGTCATCTGCACGGGCATCTGAATCGCACTGCGCATGTGTCAAGATTGATTTTCGTTCTCGCTCGCAGGGAGGATTTATTTTCAAATTTGCGTACAAATTGGCAGCTGTGGTAGCATTAGCGCGCATCCCTGAATCAGGCCCTTACACGCTCTCTTCTGAATCAAACAAGTGCACAGTCAGTTGGGTCATTGACCGCTGTTTTGATCTTTAAACCTCATTCATGTCAAAATTGCCTTTTAATCTGTTTAAAGCAGCAGGTATAAGCCTTAAGTAATCTACCATGCTCTGCCTGTCTCCGTAATAACCAACTAGTAAAACCACGGAAGAATTCATAACATTTACATAATTACTCAAATGTACAAAACGCTATGGCTCCATTTTGTAATCAGGTGTTTTTATTATTATTATTATTATTATTATTATTATTATTATTATTATTATTATTATTATTGTTATCTTTAGATCTTTGATAAGGCCTATGTAACATGCAGATCTCCACCATGGGATGTATTCTAGCCCTAGGTCTCCGGTCTTCCACGCCTTGTCATTGGATCATTCTCCTGCCACAGGAGGTGGATAAAAAGATGTAATTTCATTTGCTGCAGACACCTCTTGGGTCAGGGCCCTGCCTGATGGCTGCAGACATTGTGATAGCTACAATGTTATATATTCTAAGAAGAAGTACTGTGGGTCAGTGGCTGCTGGGAGCTGGCTTAATGCTGCACAATTCATTTAATACAGAAAAGATACTTTATAGGAACCTGGCGGCTGTGTATGTGACGATTACTGGTAATGACCATTAAATAAATGTGTTTTATTCTATGCGGAGATGTAAGTCATTATTAGTAATAATGTAAGGTACAAAACTAGCTCTATGTGCCGTGCTTATGCATCATTATACCCTGATGGTGAAATGACAGAAGTGAGTGAGTCCGAGCTGTGGTGTATAGCAGTCAGTAGAGTGTGCTGTGTCACCAGGAATCCCCACTCTCCTGGCAGTAGCATAGCTGGAGAGGAGGCACGGCGGCTGGCTTCCTCTGCTGCCTAGCGACTGCATGGGATTTTATTCCCTTCATCACATTGCTTCCCTATCACCTGGGAGACAGACTAAATTCCCATGTTATTTTCTTTGTGTGTTGCACTATGCTTCTGGTGCACTCATGTGAATAAATGAACGTTTTTGGCTTGTTAGCAGGGGACCAAAATTCAACCGAAGAGTAGTATGTTGTCAGGCATTGTCACACTGCCAGCCAAAGCATTGGGATCTACAAGACATCGGTATGAGGCTCAAAGGTTTATTATGAACAGCATTTAATTAAAACTTGCCACTCCTAGCCCACGCTGCTCAGCAGTGTGCACATAGCCGAGAAATAAAACCTTCATCGGAGATTAATGGTTCAGAACTTTTCCTTTCCTTGTTTGGGCAGAATATTGTGGTTATTACAAGACTATTGATGTCTTCAGCAACAAACCACGTTTCTAAAATATAAATAATTGTATCTGTTGTGTTGTCCTGTAGATCACCTCATGTATGTTCTGCCAGTGTTTGCTGTTCATTAACAGTATTTTATTTTTATATAGCGAACACATACTCTGCGGTGTTTTACAGATAATTTGTTAGTCATTCACCTCAGTCCCTTTATAACTAAATTTTTCCTGCTTAGCGACATTACTAGGGTTGGTGTCACGCAGTGCGCCATTCCTTATTCCTCATGCACGCCTCCGTCACGGTGGGGACTTGCCCAGCGCTCCTCGAGTTGCTGGGCAACCACCCAGAATGCGTGCATCAATCGTCTGCAGTTCTGCTATTTTGGTGTCACCCCCTCAGTTGGTGTCACCCGGTGCGGCCCGCACCCCCCTAATGATGCCACTGTTGCTGCTGTTTGGAGATTTTGTCATACACTCAGACATGATCACCAGCTATGGCTACAGTTACTATGAGGAGGACCTTGCTGTAGGCAATTTAACGATGAGGGGATTGTCAGGGGAAGTCTGTGGAAACATTTAGAATTGAGTTTTAGTAGATTTTAGACATGCATGAAGTTATGGAAGAACTTTTCATTCCTCCCCTTTTAGACCGTAAGCTCTCACGAGCAGGGCCCTTTTCCCTCTTGTCCTCTTCCTTCCCTCACTTATATAATCTCCTTCCACTGCCTACAATGGCACCTAACCCTTGGGTTCTGCCATCCTGCTGCTCATTTGGGTAATTATGATTGCTGATGCAGCAATGTTTATATATAAACCATAAATGCCTACTCTCCTGGAAATCGCTGGAGGATCCCAATTTTCCAGGTAACCCCCTGCACCCCCGGTAGAGTAGGCACTTTGCCTGCATTCCTGCCCACTTCCTAGTGAAGTGGGCAGAATGGAAATAACTTTCATGCAGATTCGGGGTCCCTGAGTAGGAGGAGGAGCCTAATGATGGGATTTTGGCCCTGCCCCCTATTTAAATATGCGCTACCTTTTGGCCCCGTCCCCTATTTAAATATGCACCCCACCCCCATTTGGCCATGCACCCTATTTAAATATGCGCTTTTCACTGTAATTTTCTGCGAGGGGCAGGGCTTAATGACGCAAAACGTCAGGCCTCGCCATCCACCTGCTTCTCCTCCCCAGGCTTCTCCTGGAGAGGAAAAATGTAAAGTAGGCAAGTATGATATAAACCATGTCCATGTCCTGCAAAGTTCTGTACTAGTCACTTTTTTCTTGCTTTGTTCATACTGTTCCTGTTTAGGTGCTTTAGAGCCATATAAATAAAGGATAATAATAATGAACTTCTGAATAACTGTTGCTATACTTGTACAGTTAGGACACATGAGGAATTATACTGTAACCAGGGTGAGTGCTCTATGTATGAAGTCCCCTGTTTATATGGATCTGTTGTAGTAGCATGTCTTTCATGATCTTGAGACAATCTTGGCTGTGTATTTCTATTTCCCATCTTAGGGTCATGTGTGTTAAAATAGGCAAACAATGCTCCCTACACTTGAATATGTGACACTTGTCACACTTGTTAATCTGTATCACATGTTAATGTGTAGGGAGCATTGTTTGCTGAGGCAGGTGAAGTAGTGCACACATATAGATAATTAGAACAATGGGCGCCAGGTCATGTACTGGTGTGAATTAAGGTGGGTGCACACCTGACTGATATATCTGCAGATCGGAGGGGGGCGTGGCCTAATCGCGGCAGGCGTAGCCACGCCCCCCTTCGAGAAAAAAACACATTTGCGACGCTGGGGAGGGGGGCGCTGTGTGCCCCTCAACCCTGCGCACAGTCAATGGGGGCGCGATCAGCATGATCGCTCCCCCCTTTGGCATAGGAGACTGTTCAGGCTGCTGCTTTAGCAGCCTCGGACAGTCTCCCAGTGCAGCAGCCCAGCACACAGCAGCGTGTGCTGGGCTGCTGTGGATGGGGAGCTGTGCCGAACCTGGGTAAGTAGTACCCTCTCGAGGCCCCCCCCCCCCCCCCTCTCTCTCTGCACCTCTGTGTAGGGGTGATCAGCTGATCGCCCATACACACTTGCCGATGGACAGATATATCTGCAGACATATCTATTCATCGGCTGTGCAGCACTGCCAATGCGATGTCTGTGAAAGACGTTGTTCACAGACATATCGTCTGTACACACTGGCCGATGGGGGCACGATATATTAGCCAATCAATTGATCGACCAGTGTGTACCCAGCATTAGAGTGTCAGATACACAAGTTACTGGAACATATTGTATTTGACACAATATTTCATTCTCATTCCCCTTACATTGTTACAGTGTGGACAGCGCGATGTTTGTGGTTGCTGGACTTTAGCATTCAGATAGTAAGATATTACTGTCCCTCATCTATTCCCTGTGATTCCCACTTTAGGTTCTCTTTAATTATGACCCTCACCAAGCTTGGTACAATGTGCTGTCTCACTTCAATACACCCAGGTGGTGCTTTTGGTTATACCCATGTAAAGCTCACACCAGTATTTGTAGTGTACTCTTGGATCTAACTCTCAGGATTGACTGTACTCCTCACAGTCCTTTTGTGTGCTCTGCGATAGCTCTCAGCTTCTCTCCTACATCCCTTTCTCCTGCTATAATCCTCTCTCTCAACACCGCTCCTTTCCCTCTTTCTTTTTCTTTTTATATATCTTTCTTTGTCTTTCTGTCTCTCATTTGCATTTGGGCTGATGTATCAAGCTGTGAAAAGTGGAGAAGTAGAGAACTTGCCCGTAGCAACCAATCCGACGTTTCCATCACACAGTCATCACAGTTCTCTTACTTCATTCTTTGCTGCCATTGTTTTGAGTCTTGAGAAAAGAAATCCCTCATTAATATATATATCTAAGAGTTATTTCACACGGAAGTTGATATACTTTGTGCTTTATAGCCATATGTGCCTAATGTCCAGGAATGACTGATAGACTCCCAAAAATCAGGTGATGCTCCTGGCTGCCCACACTTCCAAGACTGGCCGCCACCCCCCCACACACCTCCCAACACACCCCCACACCTGGTGAAAGTGGGCAGTCCGGAAGGGGGCGATGACGCAATTTGTGCTAAATTGAATCATCGTATCCCCGCCCCCTGCTTTACAATGGCGGTAATCCCACCATTGTATATCCCGGGGACGGGGCTGCAATGATTCGATCGTGCCTCCATTGTGTAGCGGCTGCAGAGCTTAAAGGATGTGATAATGCCGCCACGTCCCCTGCTACTCCGACCTGGCTGCCCCCTCCAGAAAGTCGGCAACTATGTTTATAGTGTATCTGTAACTTACACATATTAGCAGGGCTGGCTCCAGGGGTCGGAGCACCCTGTGCCGGTCCTCTCTAGTGCGCCCTGTGGTCTAATTACCATAGGCCATGCCCCCTTTGTGGTGTTATTAGGAGGCGTGCCCGCCTCCAAATAACGTCAGGCCTGGGGGGAAGCCTCACTAGCTGGGCTTCCCCCAGCCCCTCTCCTGTCACTGAATGGATGTCGCGCGCATGCACGCAGCATCCATTCCGAGTCTCCAGGGTCCGGCACCGCCGCGCAGCGCAGTTCCCCAACCTCCCGATTTGACCACCTGCGGGCCACTTTGGCCCACGGGTGGAACAGCGGGACAATATTGTCCCACTGAACTCAGGATGTTGGGGAGGGGTGCGTCCTCTATGGGTGGCACCCCTGTGCGACCGCACAGGTCGAACACCCCTAGAGCCGGCCCTGCATATTAGTTTGTGGCTTGAGTCAAAATTCACGAGAGCGTACCAGGTACTATTGAGGCACTATGTGTCTGTGCTTCACTGGTGTCATAGTGTCCTAATAAATTTAAAGAATGCATTCTCATGAATAGTGGTTCATTCTCATGAAGTGTCTGCCTCCTTTATATATAAGTGACCAGCTTACCATAAAGAAGTGTAGATGAACAGCAAGCTGGTCGATATGGAGTGCATCACTCTGTCTGCAAGCAATGCTTTAAGTTTGCATAGGGACAGCTAAGCAGCGAAAAAGAGGTTAATAGAAGAGTGACTAGCATGATATCCCATTACTGTGTTCTTCACAGTGTGTGATATTACATAAAAGTGGATGATTGTATGCAAGTTTTTGTTCCTGTTCCTCACTGCTTGACAGTGATTAGTTCGTTGGCTGGAAACTGGGAAATGATGTCACAATAAGAAATGAGCAAATAATATTTCCAGTGTAGTAAAAGAAGAGTACTCGTGGCCTATTCTAAAGATGACAGTCACAGTGGTCCTTTTTAGACTAGAGGAGACCAAATGTCCTGATCAGTGTCCCCCTCACCGCATTACTCTTCCACCGCTGCGGTCAGAATAGAAGCGTTTGCTTATCTGACACCATAAGGCACGCTACCCCGTGCTGTGCCAATACATTATAGAGAGATCTCTATATTTTATCTTTCAGATTTAATTTTAGCAGATGCAGATGTTGAAATAACCCGTGATCTAAAAAATGGCTGATAGCGGAGAAAAAAACCCCTCTTCTGACAAAAGAAACATCTCGCAGACTCCAGTGAGTGACAGTTACAGGATTAGCTTCCGGCACAGGATATGGACTTAAGCTCACTCACAAAATGACACGTGGTGATCTATTTATTGTGGTTTATGGGGATTTTTTTTGTAATGTATTAATCACTGTCAGGCAAATGAAAGAATTGACAAGTTTACATTTTGTACTTTTGTTATGCGTATGTTTTTCCAAAATAGGATGTGCATGATGTTCATTTTTGTGATCAGGGCCAGTGCTACCGTCAGGTGAACCTAGGTGCCAATTGTTAGGGAGGATGCCTAAATTATTGCATAAGAGATATCATGTCACTCATCCAATATTTTATTGACCACAAAGCGAAGACCACTGACATGAAGGAGAAGTAGCCAGCAGCCTCTTTCATGTTAATCTTTCTGTTCCTCCTTGTCAGTGTTACACTAGTATTATTATTATTATCCTTTTATATGGCACTGCAAGGATTCCTCAGCGCCTTAGAAAGTGCATAACCAAATGAGCACAAAAGAAAAACTTCTGAAGAGAAAAAATGGGGGAGCCAGGAAGCAAAGTTATCAAGAAATTCGGAACTAGGGCCAGGGGGACAATAAATGACAGCTACTTGAAGGTGAACAGGTTGGAAGAGGCGAATAGCATGAACCTCGAATGTAGAGAATGAAAGGGAGGGCTCTGAGGATATTAGTTGGTAGGAGTGCCCGAAGGATAGACGGACCCCAACACCACCAATGAATGTGAGGCCCCTCAAAGGAGAGAGCTGCAGAAGTGGTGTCAGAGTGGGAAATCCAGGATTCAGTGATAGTTTGGAGATTCTATGAGTTGGCGATGAAGAGGTCATGGATGGGGGACCAATTTATTGCAAACAGATATGGCATTCCAGAGGGCACGGGAGAGAGGGACAGAGGGCCTGATTCAGAGCCGCTCGTAAGCGGCCGCTCGTTCGTTCCGAGCGATGTTTGCCCAACTGCGCATGCGTACGGATCTAATACGCATGCGCGAACCAGTCAGTGCGGCCTAAAATCGTTCGCTAAATAGCGAATGCCTGCTAATATGAGTGACAGGAGGAGGCGTATGTGGGTGGTAACAGGGGAAGGTGCTTGAAAACGGGGAGTGGAGATCAGAACGCAGGCGTGCTTAAAGGTCAAAACGGGCGTTTTATGGGTGTGCATAATTAATACAGCAGCGTCATTGACCTTGTCACTGGGTTATTTTATAGTCAGAACTGCCCGCAAGATTGTGGTAGGAAAAACCAACCACAAGAATAGCGAGCAGTTCATACGCTGGTCGATGTACTCGATTAATCTAATAAATAGCGGACATGACGTAGCATGCGAGTGGCCAGGGGGCATAGTTATCCAAAAAACGACCGCAAGTTTTGTTCGCTCGTTCAGACATGGAGGCGTCAACAGACCGCAAAGAGCGAACGGTTCATTTGAATAGCCACCCCCTTTTCCTGAACGACCATCCGCAAATAGAGTCCGGCTCTGAATCAGGCCCAGAGTTAAGAGGAGAGATGAGAATTAGGTTGTAAGGATTTCTGCAGCATGGAGGTGAGGATGAGGACAGTGTGAGTATGGGGCGGGCTTTTGAATGAGGAAAGTTGACAGCAGGTGGCGGACAAGGTGGAAGTTTAGTGTGGGTGGGTAGAGGAGAGGAGACGTGACTGTTAGTGAAAGGGAGGGTGCAAGGTTTAGTAGTGGGGTAGGAGGATCACAGTGGAAGAAGAGTGATTGATAATGGACTAATTAATATGAGATGCAGGGGAGAGTATTGGAGGGTATGAAGGGAGACAGAGGAGAGGAGAGAGGAGACTATGGAGGGAGGAGAGCGGTGGGAACTTGTGGTAGAAGAGAGACATTTTTAGTTGCTGATTAAAGGGGGGAGTTGAAGAAAAGAGGGACATGGTGTAGATGAGAGATAATTAGTCATTAAGGAGGGTGTCCCAGTAGTTCTCAACCAAGTTCCAACATTTCTACCTTAAAATAGGGATTTTCACTCAATTTATCACATGCTCAGGTGGTAGTGATGACGAATTTGCGATAAATGCTGGGGTGAATTTGCACCCGCAAAAAATGCAGCTAATAGGATTGTGTGATAAGTATTCGCACTACAAGCCATTTTTCGCAAAAACAAAAAGCGGCTCATCGCGGCTAATTAAATCCCCCCCCTACGTATACTATGAATTTCAATAACTGGCCATCTGTTTTTCTGAATATTCTCTAAATATCTATTTCATTTAATTTTCTCTTTCTTTCTTTCTTTCTTTCTTTCTTTCTTTCTTTCTTTCTTTCTTTCTTTCTTTCTTTCTTTCTTTCTTTCTTTCTTTCTTTCTCTTTACAAAATCAATGTTGGGTGATGAAAACCATTTGGGTGGGATGCAGATATGGGGGACAATGATTTACAATGCGTTGCCTAGGCTTTCTAAGATAAGGGGTGTGCCTGCATACAGTGTTTATGTTATCATCAGGTTGTCACATACAACATTGAGATAACCGCTGTCACATATATGAAAAATGGTCAAAGAAATGACTGGTGGGATCTCCATTTGGGTATTCAGAGCACATATTTTCTGACAATGAGATAACCGTTGTTTATATATAACAGCGTATCCATAATGAGTTCTGAATTCTGCGCAGCAGACAAGATTATTTACATTTTTTTCCAAAGCACATTAACGGAAAATACTTACCTTGTTCTTATTGTATTTATCTTCTTATTAGATACCTACTAGTGTTATAGATGATACAGTCTTTGCAATCAAGACTTTATCACTAAATACAGGGGTGTAAAATGCATTTTGTTCAGAGACTGTGTAATGTATTACAATAGTGCAATACTAGGAATGGATTCTGTGCAATCTAAACCCCAGGACAGCTTCCGACAGACTTCTTAGAAACCCTTTTCTCCTTTATAAAACTCATGCACACAGGGTCATATCCAATTAGCCGCGAAAAGTGTTCGCAGGTACAAACCTTTCGAACAAAAATGAGTATCGTACGATCCTATTGCTGGAGTTTTCGCATGCGCATAGACAAAAATTATTTTTTTTATTAGCTTAATTTGGCCAATAATAATATTTTTTAAATGAAAAATTAAATGCATTGGAAAACTGTTTTAAAGTAGTGGGTCATGTATTTGGGGGGGGGGATGTATGGATGGGACGTGTTTTAAACGGAATGGGATTGAAATGCCGGCGGCTGTTGGGTCATTACTTTCATCGGTAAACGTTGGTATTACGTAAGGTTTTCCAAATCTTTTAGCAGTTTGTACTCTCAGGTGATTACATGCCTTCATGTGACTTCCTAGGACAGTTACTGATGTAGCGGCAGCAAATTCCATTGCGTTTTACAATTGGGAACAAAACGGTAAAGAACAGTAATAACACAAGATTGGGTAATAACAGACAGACAAAGATGTAGGAGGGCCCTGCTCGCAAGCTTACATTCTACAGAATTAACTTTTATATTTACACTCTGTGTTTATACAGCCCAATCCACTGTCAGCACTGACCTGAAAGGCTCACACTTTTAAAATGACAAACAAAGCAGTAAGAGGGCCCTGCTCGCAAGCTTACACCCTATAGGGAATAGCATCATGACATAGGGTGTGCTCCAGTGACTGTGCCTATGGGGCACATATGGGGCTTTTGCATAAAATGTAATACACCGTTTCTCATCATTTTACTCTGGTTCATAAAGAGCTATGTAAATAGGAGAAATGCTTAAATTTTATAAATAAAATACAAACGCAGTAGTAATCATGGGGCCTGATTCTGCCGTACACTGCTAAACGCAGATTCCCGATGGTCGGGAATCTGTGCAGACGCCGGACCCGTTCTGCGCATGTGTGATGCCGCAAGCAGACTGGCAGCAAACGGTCATTGATTGACCGTCTGCTGCTGTTTGTGGGCAGGGAGGGGGCAGCGACGGCCTCCTTTTCCCAAAATGGAGGCATGTCGCCGCTGTTGTGGGGTTGGGAAGAAGCCAGGACCTCCGTCGGCTGACAGAAATTTCCTGGGCTCTTTTGAGTAACTGTGTTCGATGACTTGAGTGACTCCATGGTCCATGGACGCAGCTTGGCACAGTAATGCCTGCAGGAGGCATGATGCCCCTTGCTGCATTACCATAATAGTACTATCGTAGCTGCTTCCATGGTAGCAGCTGCAATAGCAATAGTGTGGGACCTTGAATCACCCCTATATTCCTGTCTTTAGTGTACAAACAAGGCAACTGCAATAGCTGTACAGGTGACAGACCCGTGATAGGTAACAACGTACTTGGATGGATGTTAATGGCAGACAGATAGTGAGGCACAGCTACATTTCAGCTGCATGGACCAACTATGCCCCCTCTCCAGTTTATAAAGTGGGTCCAAGCGATTTTGTGTTACAGCCATTTTTGTAAGCTTCTCATTTGCTTCCATTCCTCTCCTTCCATTGTGACGCTTCTCTTGTTGCAGTGCTTTCACTGACATACTCATACCAGTAGGTGGGTGACATTGATCATTAATTATTATTGTTCTCTGTCGATGTGACCATTCCAACAATCTGATTGGCTACAGGTTGTTCTATCCCTGCCCACTTCAAAAGTAGGGACAACTTGATAAGTAGGAAATAAAGACTTGATAGGTGCAAATGCAAAAATAAAACATTTTGTAGAACCGTCTGTATTGTCCAAAACCGTATCACCAGACTGGATGTGTTGGTGTCACTTAAATTATATATAGGTTGGGTACGGCATCCCAGGAGTCAGGATGCCAACACAGTGGTCAGAATACCGCCAGTGGCACCCTTACAGTCAGTCCCTACAGAATACCGCCAGTGGCACCCCGACAGTCAGTAACCCTAACCATAACCCACCTTTCCTGCTGCCTAATCCTAACCCTCCCCTCCCCCTAATCTACCCCTAACCCTCTCCTCACGCAGCCTAACCCTCCCCCTAGTGCCTAACCCTAGCCCCTTACTGTAAACCTAACCCTAAGAACCATCAGGATGTCAGCAGTCAGAATTCTGGAGCCGGGATTCAAACTGCTGTTGGGTTCCTGCGCACAGACTCTGAGCGTCTGGATGCCGACCGTCGGGATGCTGAACACATCCCGAATATATAATGCCTTCGAATGTATTCACAGCGTTTTACAAACGGCGTTGTATGTAGGACATAATACAGACTGTTCTGGATTGTGTGCAGCTTATTACACTGTTTCATTTTTGCTCTTTCATTACCTTTTGTTTTTTCTTACTAGCTGGTTCAGTAAATGTATTTGAAGTGGACATGCGACCGAGTCATGATATGATTATTTAACGTGCTGAGTCAGTATTATACTGTGTATATGAAATTGTTAATAGAGGCAAAAACCTCAGTGTTTCCTTTATTTGTCTCTACCCACACTACCTGATGGAAGCGATTGTTCTAGCACAGTCACCAGAGCTTGGTAATGTGAGGCGCGTGATTGTTTGCCCATTTTAACATAAGAAATCCCTCAAACGTGTTTGCACTTTGAGCCAGGCATGACACATTTGGTATTGATTACTTTTACATTTCAGTTCCACTGCACAGTTTCATACAATTAGAGAGAAGGTGAGCGACAAATAGTTTGAAAATGCCGTACGCTCACAGGTGGGAAAGACATTGCCTCGCACTATGGAATTATATGTGCCTTCCAATATAAATAACGCTTTTCTTTTTAAGTTAAAATCACATTCCGCAGTGATGCCTGTGATCCAGAACATGGAACTATTCTGTTAAGTGTACTTTATCACAAATTATTTGGCATCACTGTGCGACATTTAACAAGGAAAGAAAAACTAAATTTTTTATGTTACTTTGAGTTAATGGGTTTCGCTGCTGTGCTAGGTATTTTTTTTTTTATTCCTTACATGTCTATAAAATGTATCAAGCTTGCGTCCTGAAACTTGTTACAGTATCAAAAAAGCAAGCAACTAAATTGTCTATTTTTTTAAACCTAAAAATGAAAGCTGGCCAATCACCTGATGTTTCTAGGATGCTGCTTGTAAAATGCTCAGAAATTTATGCTGGGTACACACTGCCCGACATATCGGCCGTTCAATTGAACGGCCGATATATAGTGTGTGCATCGGCTAGTGTGTACAGACGATCTGTCTGTGAAGGACGTTGTTCACAGACATATTGCGTCGGCTGTGCTGCACAGCCGATGCCCAATATATCTGCAGATATATTGGGCCTCATACACCGCCTGTACACTTGCTGCACGAGCCTGCGGTGATTGACAGCTTAACTGGGTGGGCGCATGTAAATGCCTGCCTAGTTGTGACATCAGTCACGACGGATCGTGCAGACTGTATGCAGAGTATACGTTCTGCACAGTCTGCAGATATATCAGGTGTGTACCCACCTTTAGACCTCTTTCAGTTAAATGTCGCCTTGAGTAAGTGGAGATTACTCAGTTTAAAGTCACAAATGCAAAATGAAATAGAATTTTAAAGAACGGCAGAATATTGAATATACAGTGAATCCGGAAAGTATTCACAGCGCTTCACTTTATCAACTTTTTTGTTATGTTACAGCCTGATTCCAAAATGGAATAAATTCATTTTTGTCCTCAAAATTCTACACACAATACCCCATAGTGGGCGTCTTAAAACAGTCTGGTGGGTGTCTGCATACACTATGTGATCGCTCTCTAAGAAATACTGGGCGTGCTAATGATTGCAGTGCGATAGCACTGCCTACGCTATTTGCATACACATCGTGTGAGCGATCGCATCTAGCGAGCGGCTCTAAATCAGTTCCGCATTGCGCTGAATTGAATTCCTCCCTATTTGTGAAAAGTAACTAATTATCTATTTCCTCTGCCAATTATTACAAATTGGCACAAAATATTCACCAGAGTTGGCTTCCTAGTCAAATCATGCAGTTGGCCTGTGTTGCGGTCACTGGCAGATCACACAAATGATATGGTATCTGGATATGCAGCCTGATACTCCAATAGCTGGCTCTATCTAATTTGGCCAAAGTTCAGATCTCTGGATTGAATTCAATATTTGTCATCCAACATTTCCACGATTTAAGCTGCCACTGATTTTAGACCATGGATTAAAAAATGTGTGTTAATGTTGGGAAGTGTATGATTTTCAGAGATTGAAGCAGGAAGTGGCAATAATTAAATATAAAAAAAAGGATGTTTTTGTATTTGTAGGAGCGTGAAGATCATTGAAGTTTTGTGTAAATGTCTATTTATATGTGCATGTATATTACAGTATAGTCCTGGATTCATATTGAATTACATGCTTTTTGTTGAATTGCAACAATTAAATATTTTTTTCAGGGACAAACGTCTGCAGGGCAGGTAAAATATATATGTCCTGTATGTAAGATACTTTACACAGACATAGAACGCTGCACCTACCCTGACACTACACTCTGCACCATTAAGCTGGGTACACACTATACGATGTGCAACCCAGCGATGGTGCAATGCGAAGTAACGATACATTGTGAGCACTGTACACCCTGCACGTTCCGGTGTATGATGACGCAATGTGTTGTTACATGCTGCATGTAACAGCACCGCATTGCGTCATCCCACCTGACGTACGGAACAGCAGATGGGACAATTCTATGAACGACCGTAGTGAATAATGGATCGGACGTACACACTATACGATGTGCACTATATATTGTTCCAATCCACACAGGAGCGATAAATCCTACGGTACATCGTGTATTGTGGACGCAGCTTTAGAGCATTACACCTACCAATATTACATGATCACTGGATGTGTAGATAAATCAGAGATGCCCATGTGGTCAGTCTGCTTAGATCCTAAAACCCACCTGCTATTTCAGATCCCTAATAAAGTAAATCCATTTACGTCATTGTGGCCCCGCTCCCTTCTGTACATAGCCAATAACTCAGGCACTGAATGACGCGATTCAGCGCAAATCATGTCATCGCCCCCCCCCGGACTGTCCACTTTTGCACAGTAAGTGGGCGGTCATGGGAGGTCACGGGAGGAGTGCGGGCGGTAACTGGGGGTGCGGGCCGGCAGTGGCAGTATCGGGAGACTTGCCTAGTCTTCCGGGTGGTCAGGAGAGCCACCTGATTTTCATGTGATCTAAGTGTCCTCAGGTTGTGTCATGTAGGAAATCCCGTAGGCTATGCTAAACTGAGCATATGCAGATGTCTGCCTAATAGGATGGAGTTCTTACACCAGGTATTGGGCAGGTGCATATTCTTGTTGATAGTGATGATCAGGTCCGTCAAGACATATGGCGGGCACTGGTGATTCTGAGGGGGCGTGGCTAAATCCCGGCTGTGTGGCCACACCTCCTCCCAAAAAAAAGAAACAAGAAAGAATAATATGCGCTGGAAAGGGGAGAATTTGTCCCTCTCAACAGCTGGCCTGGGCCACCACCTGGCCCCTCATCAAGCCAGGGTTATGTGTACCTGCCCCCCCCTCTCGGCTCCCCTTATGATGATAATGATGATGGCTACTACAGCAAGTGGGTGTATTAGGGGGATGCCCCCGCATAGATGCGTGCAAGTCTGTACACGGGCATATATTTACATTTATTTTTGCGCATGCAATGTGGCTTGCCATGCAACTCTCAGTCAGCCCTATTGTGGTTAGAGGACCATTGCTTAACTCTAAATTCTCATAGGCAAACGCAGGGGGGGTTTCCATCTGCCTGGAAACCCCCTCCCCAGCACATATCATGACCACAGTAGAAATAGTAATATAATAGAATTTTACTAGCGTTGCATGTTCTTCTCAGTATCACAAATTAAATAATTAGCACCACCTGTGGATCTTTTAACATGTATCAGCCAGTAATAAATAACCTGTGCACTAACTAGGCGATATGGAAAACATGCACTGTCAGGGATGCACTGCTATAGAGCCCAATATGTACATATATGTCCAGGGCAGTGCTAGGTTCTTTTGCTGCTCCTCCAGGCTCCCGACCCTGCTCCAATGCTCTGGAATGATGCCCACATCTAAAATAGAAACATTCAGCTCAGGCAGGATGGCCCTACTGCCGCATCAAATGACTTATTGTGATCCTGTATATGCTGGAATTATGACACACAATACACATTGTATGACGCATATTAAAGCTGGATAAGTACTAATTCTACCCTCTTCATGGACTGGCCACGCTCGCTCTAAAATCAAGCATTTGGAAACCCCCCCTCTAGAAATCCTGTGTTTGCCACTGATTCTGATACATCGAAAATTGAGGTAAAGTAGGAATTTACGTACAGTATACATTTAATCTAATAGTACCATTTAATATGCTTTTAAATAAGTATGACACCTGGTTGTCAGGTCTGGAAAGTGTTCTGATCTGCTGCATGTATACACATGTGTGTTCCCACTGGGACTATGAAGAATTGATTGATTGATTGATTGATTGATTGATTGATTGATTGCAGAGTGCACACTGCCTGTACTGCAAGTCTCCCCACTGAGCAAAGCAGCAAATACAACAGAAACAGACACAATGGCCCTCATTCAGAGCCACTCGCTAGCGGCAGTACGCTCGTTCCGAGCGATGTTCGCACATCTGCGCATGCGTACGGATCGTTATACGCATGCGCGAACCAGTCAGTGCGGCCGAAATTCATGTGCTCGCAATATAGCGAATGCCTGCTATTTTGAGTGACAGAATGAGGCGTATGTGGGTGGTAACAGGGGAAGGTGCTTGAAAACGGGGAGTGGAGATCTGAACGCAGGCGTGCTTAAAGGTCAAAACGGGCGTTTTATGGGTGTGCATAATTAATACAGCAGCGTCATTGACCACGTCACTGGGTTATTTTATAGCCAGAACTGCTCGCAAGATTGTGGTAGCAAAAACCAACCACAAGAATAGCGAGCAGTTCATACGCTGGTCGATGTACTCGATTAATCTAATAAATAGCGGACATGACGTATGGTGCGAGCGGCCAGGGGGCGTTTTTAACAAATAAACGAGCGTATGTTTTGCTCGCTCGTTCAGACTTAGAGGTGTGAACAGACTGCAATTTGCGAACGGATCATTTGAATAGCCACCCCTTGTTTTTGAACGAACGACCGCAAATAGCGAACGGCTCTGAATCAGGCCCAATATTCCTAATGACAAAGCTACTTCAATGTACCGGAGATAGACCTCTCTGTAGGGTCATGGCCTCATTTCCTTATTACATTCTGATGATTATTTTATCTTTCTTGATGGCTGTTGCATATGCTTTATTATGCAACTGCTTTATATACGACAGTAGGCACAGACCGCGGCTACCTTTTATTGTAATAAGTGGAAAATCCACTGTTCTATAAATCGCTGGCCGTGCAGCTGAAATAATTTTAGCCATATGTCAGTGTTTACCTAGCATGTAAATTGTACCTTGGTGAAGCATACATGCCATGTATCAGGTTTGGTATGAATGGTAAAGATTTATTTTCTCCTGTGCAGAGCTTATAAGTCTCATCTTTTAGATCAGGGGTGGGGAACCTTTTCTTCTGCCGAGGGCCATTTTGATATATATAACATTATTCGCGGGCCTGGTGCAGGCCACGCCCCCTCCGTTTTATGTCACACAGGGGCGGGGCCACAATCACCGGTAATGATGAGGATGCTTCAGGGACATGTAAGGACAGTGGTGTGACCGTCTGAAGCGTTCTAAGGACGCTCCTGGCGAAACTGGTGCATAGATTCTGGCTGCAGGGTGCCATTCTAGGCACCCTGCTAGCCAGATGAGGATAGCAGAAAAAAGCTCAGAGGGCCAGACCGAATGATTCCGGGGGCCTTATGCGGCCCCCCATTCCTGTTTTATATGAACAAGAGGGGGGGCTGTTTCTTCTTTCAGGCCTTTGCACACTTGTGGCAGAACGTGTACAATCATACCTGGGGTAATGGTGCGCTTGATCTCTTTATCACCAAAGCTTTAACAAGAGATAAAAGCCCAGGACGACAGAGTTCTGTCCTCACTGTGTGACCTCTCCCTGACCACACTTCATGTCTTCAGGAGACAACTCTGTACATCTTCCTGTTTGCTTGCTGCACTCCTGCTTTAATTGGATCCCATAAAATCAATGTTAAATTATCTTAGATCTGGAAAGACAACATAAGACACACAAGGGGCACACAAAGATGCCTAAACTCCCGCTGGGACCTGCACTGAAAGTAATGGAATTGTGCTCGTCTGAAAAGTGCATTGTTCTATGATTCAAGTCAGTCACCTCAAATTACACGATGCCTGGCGTATAGGTCATTTCCTTATATACACCTTTATCCAGAGGCTAGTAAATACATCATCATTATTATTATTATTATTATTATTATTATTATTATTATTATTATATTCCTCTTACAGGACTCACCATCCTTTTATCTGTCTTGAATTTTCTACCTCAATTTGAAATATGCCCCAAAGGGAAGGTCTTAAGGTGCGTACACATACAACAATGTAAGTAATGAACGATTTTCGTTGAACGATTTTCATTCAGTTTTTCCCTTGAAAAAGTGAACGAAAATAGTTTTACAAAGTAGTTGGTTTTACTTTACTTAATAAACTATTTTCTGTTCGTTGAAGGAAAAATGTTGCAACTTCTATTGAAAATCGTTCAGTTGGCCAGTCTCATTGAACTACAATCGACAAACGTGAACGCGCATGAACGATGATTGTTTATCGTTTTACACTGAACAAATTTTTGAATGATAACGACGTCGTTATAGTTAAATAGTTCAAAAAATATTTGTGTGTGTACGCGCCTTTACTGCTACATTTTATGAGATTTTTTGTTAAATAACTTCGTGTTGCCTCATTTTGTTCTGTTTTCTTGATTGCTTGGCTCCATTTTCATTTCTTATTCTTATTTCTATGTTGTGATTATATCGGTGAAAATAGTCCCGGCAATTGCCCTTCTCATTAAACAGATGCACTCTTGGGCTGAAAGAGAAGTGGGAAAATCGAGGCTGGCAATTTCAGTCTGGTTAAAATGAGAGCATGCAAAACGTTTTATTTCTTCCCTCTTCCTAATGACTATATTAAGACTCCGCTCTTGCTGTTTCCTTCTCCGATTGTCTCTCTTGGTATTTGTCCCCGTGTATCGTACGTAGCACTCAAGTCACACACAGGTTTTGATTAACTATCCTGGCAGTACCATAAAAAGTGTTATTTTTTCATACAAGAGGACACGGTGTCAATTTGCAGAGCATAAGGCTTGCCCTGCTTTTACCATGCTGGGAAAATATAAGCCTGTAAAGCCTCTTTCTAAAACCTCCTACTAGGAAAGCTGTGTTTACATCATCACAGGGGACAGGACATTGAATACCGTGTGTTTGCCTTTTCTGATATTCCTCTGACTGCAACCAATAATAACTGCGCTTATTTTGTAAGTGTATGTAGTCCTTGCTAGATATGTGAAGTTAAATATCATTTTGTTTCTGAAAAGAAAACCTCTTGCAGGTTTTTTTTTTTTTAAGAAACAAGTAATTTGTTTTTCTCTGGTATGTTTCATTGTAATGTTATTGCAAGTGAAAAAATAATTTCGGGCTGCCATAACTGAGTACAGAATATTGAAGAATCACCGTAAGGAAGGAACTGAGGGCCTGATTCATTACTGATCGCAACTGCGAATGCAATAGTGATTACGCACGCAGTCTCACTGCGATAGTATGCTAATCCATTTCGATCGCTGTGTCGTCGCAGAACTATATAAGGACACCCACTTTACCTTACACACACCCGTAATGTTTAGGAAGACTGTGTAACCATCGGTACAATGGAGTACCATCGCAGCCTTACGGACACTTGCACAAGCTCTAACCTCAGAAATTGCTAACTTCAGCGCACGCTATGAGGCTCAGGCTGCGTAGGGCATCGCAGTGGGTAATTTACGCCCGCCCCTGCAACTGCATTCAAACGCACTGGCACGCCTGCTTTTTGCTGACAAACACCCCCCTCCCTTTTGTCACCACCCACAAACGGGGTACTTTCTGTCAATCACTCTGCGATGAGTATGCCTAGTCTCTGCGATCGCAGGCCCAATCACAGTGGCTGGTTAGCGCACGTGCACTGCAGAGCATAGGCAGTATGGAACATTCGCCCGATTGCGTGCGTATTAGCAAACGCGATCCAAGCTGAATCAGGCCCAGTATTGGAAATGGTGCGACTGTAGTATTTTTAATAAAATGTAGTTGTGTTAAAGGGAGTAGATCTCCTCGCTCATCTTATTGGCAAATTTAGTAGGATGACAGCTGCTTGGACCTCCACCCACATATTGATGAAAAGATGCTACAAAATATAATAAATTTTTTTTAAAAAAATCTCAATTATGAAAAGAAAAGCCGTAACACTTATTAGTGCATGGTGGAGATACAGGGCCTCGCTATAGCACAGCTGTTGTGACTTTGTGCTGTGCTAAAATATGCAAAAGCTGAAGGAGGAGTCTTAAGTAAAAAAAAAGACGCCCCCTGCCGGCTTCTCTGATCATCCGCTGCACCCGAAGACGCAGCTTTGGATCAACTGCATGAACATCGGACATCTGAGTAAACCTCAAGGGCGGTACACACTAGACTATGTCGGCATCGGCAAGTGCATACACACTTGCCAATGCCAGCAGAGACGGAGCGACGGTGGGGGTGGGGGTGTAGCGGGGGCCATGCTGCATTCGGTAGCATGGCACCACTAGCGATGTCTTCAGATCTTTCTGCATGTACAGAAGATGTGAGAATGCGACCGTCGCATTACACGTTTTGGACAATTTATCGCTCCGATGCGTCTTAATCAGCCTAATCGTTCAAAATATTGTGTAGTGTGTACCCATCTTCAGTTTACTCCGAATGTCCGGCAAATTCATGCTGCCAATGATGCAGCCACAGGCTTCGGCATGACCAGGAAATGAGGCCTTCACGCCCCCATTTTCTGGAACTCTGCCTGTCGCCGTCCTCCAACGCCAGCAGTCCTGCTGCAGCGATAACATCGCAAAAACAGGTCTGCACCTGTGCAGTGTGGCTCCTGCGCAGATCTGCAGACATCAGAGATTTACGTAAATATCGAATTTGTCACTCTCCTGTTTTCTGAAGATAGTGTTAGCCGCTGTAGTCTATGGGGACTTACCGCATTTCAGCCAGCGGAGGGATCTCCCAGATCCCTCAGCCGGCAATGGGCGCCGCTCATGTGCAGTCCCTCATGCACTCCGGCCACAACGCAGGGATGTCTCCCTGAGCCCGTCTCCCTGCATGTGCCGGTACATACATTCAGCCGGTATGATCGTATTTTGCAATGCGATCATGGGCGGTACTGGATGCCCTGATCGCATTGCAAAATGCGATTATTAATAAATGGGCCACATATACTCTATATATTTATTGTACAGTTTAGTCTATCCAACCATAATTACAGTATATACAAAAAATATAACTATTAAATGACCCGCCTAAAACCCTTGCCCATAAAATAAAGCTCATTCTGTTACCTTACACAATAATTTTCGGTCCTGATGAGAGATAATAAACCATAAATAAAAACATGCACTCTAGTCTAGAGATTTGGAGTGATTTGCCTTTCATGTGTTATCCTGTTGCTCTTGGTCACTATTCATAATTCAACCAGTACACTTCCTGGGCATCTACTCTATACATAAATCACCGCTGGCATGTAATTGTATCTCTCTTAATGCTAGCCAAGCGTTTCCCAAACTCATGGCCCACTCACAGTTCAGGTACTAAGGATAGCCATGCATGAGCACCGGTGGATTCATTATTACCTCATTCAGTTTTATTTACCCACCTGTGCTGATGCAGGGATATCCCTAATATCTGCACCGTTGGTGGGCCATGAGAACCGGGTTTGGAAAACATTGCGATAGCCCATCATGCTTTGGTTTTCCTATACAAGATTTTTTGTAGTTCTTTCTTGCAGGGCCAGCTACCATTGATTTCTACTTGACAAGGGGACCGAACATCTGGTATAGGTAAGTATGTGTGAATGGGTAGGTGTATGTAATAAACTTATACTGGGCACGGTGTGTGTGTTTTGTCTTTTTTTAACTATTTATTTTACAGTGAAATTACAGGTGCCGCATGTCTGCTGGCACTTGTAGTTCCACAAGTGCAAAATGGCAGGCATGCTGGCACTTGTAGTTCCACTGTAAAGTACAATTGTGTTACATTATTTGTCCCCTCTATTACCCCCATACCCACCAAGCAAGGGGTATGGGGAAGAGCCCCAGGCTTCAGCGTAAGCCTGTGGTGCTCGGGAGAGGGGGGACCCTTTTTTGGGGGTTCCCCGACTCCCCCGAGATCACCGGCTTGCGCTGACCGACTTGGGGTGTAATGCTTTGGACCTGGAGCCCCGGTGATTGGGTCTCCGGGCTGTGGCATTGCACCCCGGTCGGTTGGGTATGGTGCTGGTCTTAAATATAGGGGGTACCCCACGTCGTTTTTGCCCCCTATATTTAAAACCAGCACTAGTCCCTGTAGCCTGGTGTTGGTTTCTAAAATACGGTGGAACCCTACACATTTTGTTCCCCGTATTTTTAGAAACCACCACTGGCTGGTTAGCCTGGGGCTGGTTTGGCTTTTGGGGGGGGACCTTATGTTATTTTTTTTCTAAATTTTTACAAATTTTTTTTTAAAGGTTAGCAAAAACGGGAATTTTCGGGAAATATTCTAGGGACCCCCCTAATGATGTCTAGACATGGGAGATCACTATGGGTACCCCCATTTTTAACTCCTGAAGGAAGTCGGGGTTTCTAATAGCCGCGACAAGTGCATAAATGTGACTTTGAAGAAAGTGGTGCAGAAGAGCATTTAGAATTTTTTTTTGCGAAAAATAACTTTGCCCAGCAAATTTGGGGTACTTGAAAATGGGGGTCAGCATATTTTAAAGTTGCAAAAGAGACTTGAAAAAATCGTGAAAAACCCACTTGCGCAAGCTGCAATTAAAAAAACACCTGGGCCATACTTGGGGACCCCCCAGAGTCAAGTTCGCTATTTTTTTACTTTGTTCCCCAACATTTTTTTTTTTGGCCCCCAAATTCAAAGTGCTTTTTTTGGGGTGTCCCGATTTTTTATTTTTTTTTGACACAGATCTTTTCAAGGGGTCATTCTGAAGGGTGCAGGCAATTTTTTTTAAACCTGCACCCCTAAACCCCAATTCTGCACTTTTTTTCGACACCTATTCAATGGTGAAAAGTTATCACCGTTTTTTATCAAAGACTTTTCAAAACTGCGATAAGTCTTTGAAATTGAATATGGTGTAAAACTAAAACCAGTGATATTAACGCAAAAACGTTAAAAAGTGCGATATTAACGCAAAAAACGATGTTATCGCACCCATATTGAATACCCCTATATATGTTTGTTCTTTACCTTTCTTATGCCAACTTATTTTGTTACAGTATGCTTCTTTGTGTTATACCAGGTATCCTCCTTCAATGTTAAATATTTAGTATTTGCTTGTTTTGCATTTTGCTGGTTGTTTATCTACTTTGTGCTGAATATCCCAGCTGTACGTTATACACCATGTTGCAGTACTATATACATAAACAGTAATAATTGTCTGTCTCCTAGTAGGACACCCAGAGTTTACCTACTGCTTATCCTTTTCTTTCAGCCCTGTATTAATATACACAGATGTTCCATACTCTGTAGAGGCGAGATTCCGTAATAAAAAAAAAATCCCACAAAAGTACGCTAATTATGACAAGTTTGTCTCAGTGTGAAAGCTTAATGCTTTCAAAACACCTTCCATTTTCACCACTCAATTGAAATTGCTATGTTCCCTGTAGGCTTGCACAATACCTCGGAACAATAAAAGTCAATTAAGTTTAATTGGTCCTGAAGAAAGATACAGGCCCTCATTCAGAGCCGTACGCTCTGAGCAGAGCGCACGCTCTGAATGAGGGCCGGCCTCCATAAATATGGAGCGTCCTCCTGGACGCTCGTATAGCTGTGGGTCACCACCCACAGCCTATACGAGCGTGCAGTTTGATGGTCGCGATGGTCTTGACCATCGCGACCATCGAAACTGCGAGCCGGAGCCTGCGGTTGAGGTTTTCAACCGCAAGGCCCGGAGTGATTTTGGCTCTATCAGATGTGTATGTTCCCTCATTGGTTGACTGAATGGATTTAGGGCCTGATTCAGCTATGGATTTAGGTAAGCCACAGCTATGCGAGCGGCCAGGAGGCCGCTCTTACATTCAGAAGGCCCGCCCTGATTCAGAGCGAGCGCTCTGTCAGAGCGTCCGGCTCTGAATCAGGCCCTTAGTTCCATGCTGTCCAACCATTTGGTGCAACTGGCTAGAGCGACAGCTTTCCAGTTAGGCCAACTGTAGCGGTGGCCAAAAGAACACATATTTAATAGATCAAGAAAATGGGTGGATTATAAGATGTGTGCTCAGTCTGGACATGTAAACAAGCAATATCTCTTACTTCTGCTGGGAAGAGATAGTTTGCCTGAACATTATATGCAGCATGCTTAGGAGAGCTGTGGTACTGCATCTGTTGTAGATCTATAAGTTGCACTGCCGAACGCACTATGACTTCCTCCACTACAATTTCATCCCTCTTCAGCATCTTCTTCGCTTGCTCCTTCTTTGACCCATTCTGACTACCAGTCCCTCCACTCCACTCCACATAGACTGCATTATAAAAGTCATAAACTGACTACTCTTGGCAAAAGCCACTCTCCTGTACCTTTCTGCGGCTTTTGACATGGCGATGTAGTGTTCCCTGCCTGGTGCTTGGGGTGTCTCTCTCTGCACTGGTGCTTCTAGCACACTCTGGTCTGTATCTTAGCAGTTTGTTGCATTAGCTGAGTGTGCCAGAAGCACCAGAGCAGAGAGCGACACCCCAGATAGGAAAGACAGATGGTGTCAGGTTCAGGGTGCTAGAATGAACATTGATGACCCTCTCCTCATGCTCTCTCTTCATTAAGTTGGTCTTTGTGTTACCGCCCTCTTTTTTTTTCCTACTGTACACCTCATCCCTTCAGCTCCTCTGTACTCCAGTACCATCTTTATACTAACCACAACCAATTTACTTGAACTCTTTCCTTCTCTCCGCTCTTATTTATCCGGCTGTCTCACTGTCAACACCTAAAGGATGTCCAAAATGGAACTCTCTGCCTTCCCTCCTTTCAGAGACTGTTGACTACACTCTGTCCTGTTCCTCAAGTCACTATCTGGGTGTCTTCCTTGACTTCGCCCGCTCCTTCACTCTTTCCATTCAGTCCTGCTTCCAAACCTGCTACTTCTACCATCACAACATCAAAAAGACTAGATCCACCCTTACCCTTTACACCACCAAAGCTCTTATCCACTCTCACCATCTCAAACCTCGACTACTGCACCTTCCTCCTTTATGCCCTTTGTCTCCTCTGCCTCTCCCCACCACAGTCCATCCTCAATTCTGCTGCTGCACTGATTTTCCTACTGCTTTCTCCCATAACCTGCCAATTGCTACACTCAATCACTACTTCAAACTCTCTCCCCTCACCTACAAAACCTTCAACCATCCCGCCCCCCCACACCTCTCCAACCTTATCTCCCCTCCACACCACACTTTCCGACTTTAATTAACTCCTCTACGTGAGAAGCCCGGAGTGGAGATGCAGATGACAGCTTCGGGGGGAGGGGGGGGGCAGGGCCAGGGCCAGGCTCTTCACGTCATTTGTTTCATTTTTAGCCGCACCCCTCTGGACGGACCTGTAAATCCCTCGTATAATCTTCAAATCTTGTCCACTTCACCAGGAAGTGGGCAGGATACGAGAGATGTGCCTACTCTTCTGAGGGTACGGGGGGCTGCCCGAAAAATCGAGAGCCTCCTGCAACTTACGGGAGAGTAGGAATGTATGCTCCTCACATCCACTCATATGCTACCAAACAAGAGATTGTGGCTTCTGGTTGGTCCTACCAATTCTATGTTTCTCTTTGCTGATTTGTCAGCAGAGCACAATAGTACAGAAATGATAATAGTGGTTATTTAGCTTTTCTGCATATGGAGCGCTCTTCATTTTCAGGTAAAGTAGTTGGTGAGGAAACTTTTAGTGCACACTACACTTGTAAATGAATCCCTCCCTTCTCTTTGTGGAAATAAGACCACTGATGCTTTCTGTGTTCTGTAATGACACACATGCTACTTCTTAGATAAATCAGACAGAAATGGGCTTCCTATCTAGACTGCTGCTAATAAAGACCATTCATTATTTGCACATTTATAAATCCATGCTGTCAAAACAGACAACTTGGTGCCATGAAACAAATGTCTTCACCTTTTTGTCAGTGTTGACATCCGCAGTCTTTGTTTAGGTTACTGGATGATCTTAGCTGTAAGTAAATGTATTATTTAGGCTTGTTTGGCTTTTACATAAACAGCATTATCCTATATAATAATTTATGAGTCCAGATACTTGCAATCCATTAAACTAGAGATAATCAGTTAATCTTGTAAGTAAATATTATTGGATTTTTAAATGTGATGATCCTTCTGTTGTCTGCTGATTTTATGTGTGCTCACTCTGTTTCATACATTTTTAAAACTGAAATGCATGGCGAACACAGCAAAGAACAATACATGTAATCATGAAGCATGCTCCCTAATTAACTCAATGACTCTCTAATACAGCAGTTTTTTTTTAGTGATGGGGTTGATCAAACCTTCTAAAGAAGAGTGAAGGAAAACTTGGCCATAGCAACCAATCAGCTATCTAGCTTTCATTTCATAGAATGTACTAATTAAATGATAGGTAGAAGCTGCATATTTGCTATAGCTAACTTCTACACTTGTCCTTTACAGAAGGTTTGATACATTTCCCCTTGAGGGCCGTATTCAATTAGTAACGCACCCGCGATACTTTTTCGCATGCCGGACTTTTCGCCTACATCGCGTATTTTAAATGCGGGAACTTATCGCACGTCCCCGGGATTCACCGTATTCAGTTCCAAAACACGCGAAAACGCAATCCGGCGAATGCAAAATAGGCGGAAAATTCTGTCAGAATTGGGGAAATCAGGCTGACACCCCATTAAAGATGCACTAACATTGGGGATCAATGTACATGCCCCCGATTAGCCCTAATAAAGCTATTTAGGGTACTTAGTGTGTCAATATCTTCTAATTAGCGTTTTTGCACAAGTGGTGAAGAATAGCATTAAGCCGTTTTTTTGGGGTGAAAAAATTAGTCCTGTCAAATTTGGGGTACTTAAAAATGGGTGTAGGTATGGTATAAAGTCGCTAAAGTGAAGTTATAAGAAACGTAAAAAACGCACCATCAGCAAACACCTATAATGAAAAAAAACATCTCACCCATACTTGCAGACCCCCCTAAAGTCTATTTCGCTACTTTTTATGTTTGTACCCCCACTTTTCACTTTTTCTACCCCCCTTTGTCAAAGTGCCTTTTTGGATTGTTCCTCACTTTTACTTAGGTTTCTTTTGACCCAGTTATCCCTTGGGGGGGGCTGTCCCAAGGGTGCTGAGAGGTTTCCCCACCCTTGCACCCCAAAATACAGATTTTGCACTTTTCTTTGACACCTATTCATAGGCAAATATTTTTGGCCTATTACATTGCATTGTGTTTTCGTGTACGCGAAAAGTGTTTGCAATTGAATACAGAGATAACTTTCCGCCTGGCAAAAAGTCGCAATCTGCGATACTTTTTCGCGGATTCTGACTTTTCGCAGCTAATTGAATACGGGCCTAAGTGTTTCTTACTAAGTATTAAGAGAATGTACTGAAATGATACAGAAGTATGTCATTGAATGCAGACATCTGTCAAGCTGGGTACAGACTAAACAACGCGTGTACCCAGCGATGAGAGGGACACGCCGACGGGCCAACATATTGGGCGGCCGGTACACATTAGACGACCTGGTTCCCGACCGTCCAATATGTCAGCCCCTGCTGCATCCCACTGCATGGGGGCATTGGCTTCATCATCAGGTTGAGCTGCATGTAGGATCGACCTGAAAATGCGGCTGATGACCCCATGGGAGCACGTACCGCTCAACATAGAGCGTATACACTTAACGATTTTAACGATTTGATGTTCCGATCCATCAGAATCGGGTAAATTGTTCAAAAAACTCGTCTGTGTTCCCAGCTTAAGAGTCAAATACATTTTACAAAACCAAACGCGTTTTTATTGTTTTTCCTTGGGTACATTTTTATTCTCATCTGCCAGATTTTTCTGTAGGATTTGTTTCGGAAACACTTGTACACTCTTTCACGTATAATGTTTAATATAATAAACATTTTGATAATGTCTGTGCCGTGCTGTTCAGATACATATGATTGTGTTTACGCATTTCTTAGTTTTGCTTAGTCTGTGTTTAACTCCGCTATTGCCTGATTGCTGCTTGTGGGCCGCTGGGTTAATGTGTTGGGGTTGTGCTAATATTCAATCACTTTTATGGTTATTAATGTTTGTGTTTACGGTTTTATGTCCTTGCGTTGTTTCTGTGAGGTTTGCCAAGCTTCTCTTATCAGTGCTGTTGAATGATCTGCTACAATCTTGCAAATAAATGACGTGTTTGTAATTTTTGTTATCAAAATTTCAGCAGCGGCTGAAATGTGAAATACTTCCATAAATAAGTTATGCTACATTGCTTTAAATAAAGCCTAATTTATCATAGCATCATATTATTTATGGGTGTTCACAATTGCAATATTCTGAAATATATTTGTAATTTCACTATAATGTGTCTCAGAGAAGGCAGATTCTGTTTTTCGAATCTAGGAATAATGATAGTGACTATAGCAGTATTTCTTTTTTATTATGTTGCTTACATTGTGTATAATCTCTTTAAAATTAATAAATAAATTAATCTTGAAATGTATAAATTTCTTTTATGGACCATAAAAAAAAAAAGTGTTTCTTTGATTTGAACCTAATTGTTTAAAATTATCATCCATGCACAATTCTTTATCTTAGGAAATGCCTACATAAATGTGGGATGTGCCTACATGTCATTGTTGGTGTATACGTGCAAAAATGCACATGGTAAAAATAGACTAAATAGGCTTGCCATATCATACCTTTAATTCGGGACATATATGAATTACACAGATTCTGTGGCTGGCTGACTTCAAGTCTCTATTTCACCTAATGGCTAATTAGCCACAGAACCTGTGTAATTCATGTGTCCTGAATTAAAGGGATGATATTGCAAGCCTAGTATAAAGATCATTATTAAGTCCAGCCTACTTAGGGGTCTATCTACAAAGCCCCGACAAACGCCATGTCAGGTTAAAATGATTGTTTTTGCCAGATTTTTTTAGATTTATTAAAAGCCGTAAAAGATTGGGAAAGCAAGCTATAGCCTATCTAAGTGGACAATGGGCCTGATTCAGGGCCTGAATCAGAGCCGGACGCTCTTTCAGAGCGCTCGCTCTGAATCAGTGCCCTCCCTCTCTTTTTTTAGAGCGGCCTCCTGGCCGCTTGCATAGCTGTGGGTGTGCCCACCCACAGCTATAGCGAGCGGCCAAAAAGATGGTCGCGATGGTCAAGACCATCGGGCTTGCGACGAGACCCTTGTGGTAGGGTCTCAAAGCCAAAAGCACTCCAGGGCTTGCGGCAACATCAGAGCCAAAAGCACTCCCACTGACATAATTTGTGATGTCAGTGGGGCCGGCCCCAGATGGTAGGTGTTTCCATGGGAACGCCTCCGTCTGGGCAGCCACGCCCCCGGCACGCCCACCAAAGGGGGCGAGCTATCACTTAACATCGACAGCACACCCCCTTTGTAGCGAGACCCATAGCGACGGCTTGCCCGTCGCTATGCGGGTCTCGCACATGTGCACGACGGAGCCGACTCTCTCGTGCGCATGCGCACTTGGCCAACATCGACCCGCTTGCGAGTGCTCAGCGCTCGCGAGCAGGTCTGAATCAGACCCTCAGCACGATAGCAACTGTGATTGCAATAGTGATTATGCACGCAGTCTCACTGCGATAGTATGCTAATACAATGATCGCTATGCCATCGCAGCTCGACATAAGGACGTCCACTTTAGCTTACACACATCCAGTGAAAGGGCACCTCTGGCTGTGGCATCAGTCCCCCGCTAGAAAGGGTCTGGTGCTGGTTTTAACTTTTTTTTATCCCTATATTTAAAACCAGCTCTGACCCTGCTGTCTGGTGCTGGTTCTTAAATTACAGTGGAACCCTACACATTTTGTTCCCTGTAATTTTAAGAACCAGGACTGGATGGTAAAGTCTGGGGCTGGTTAGTCTTTTGTGGGGGGCCCTATGTAATGTTTTTTTTTAAACTTCTGACCCGTTTTTTTACAGCCTAAAACACAAGCAGCTTACACATATCTCACTGATATGTGCAGGCTGCTTGCTCGGGAGAGTTTTGCAGAGAAGACACTGCAATCTCGGGTGAGTCATCTCCTGCAAAACCTGCTACTCGGGAGAGAAATCTCGTTCTGCTTCACCATCGGACATCTCAATCTCAGCTAAACTCACTTCTTGGTAAATTTGAGAGTCTCAGGAGCCACTAATCACCCGAGTTTCGGTGAAGTTAATTGAGTTGAAAAAAAAAGCAAACTCTCCCAGACTCGATTCTTAGTAAATTTACCCCTAAGAGTCACAAGTAACAATCACAATTGTGTAATTAGGTAAATATAACAGGATCTTTACATCTTCTGCCCAACAGACAACCTGGCTGTCAATCTAGATGACACTGTAGTCACCACCTGGGCCGTAACTAGGGTAGTGTGACCAGTGCAATGGCACAGGGCAAGGGGCGCTATTTGGGCCTGTCAATTTTCCTGTTTATTATCATTCTTACTTGTAGCTTCCTCTTCTTTTATCCCCAGCATCTCCTGGCCTCCCCTATCTCTTCCCTGACCCTTCCCCATGAGGCCATGGGCCCTTTTACAGGTGCACTATCTTTTGTCCCTATTTAAAAAATGGAGAGGGGGGGCTCCAATGCTCTCTCTAGCACAGAGCACCAAAAAGTCTAGTTACGGCTCTGGTTACCCCCATTAGCCCGACGTGACTGATAACACTAGACTGGCTTCTGCTCTGCTGCATAGTACTTGCAAGCATCACCTTTTATTTTAGCGAAAATTTAAAAGCATATTGAGTATAAAATAGACTTAATTTAAATGGCTTGTCTATGCTGGTCCTGTGATCAATGAAAACCTGTGAGCTCTTGGAGAAACCATCATGAAAGTAAAAAAAAAAAACTCCAGGAAAATAATAAGATGTGTTTAATTTGACCATTATTCTTTAGGCAGGTATATAATTCGGACTTCACTATAAAATCCCATACTCAGCACACACAGCAATCTGACTAGAGTTGTGACTAGCCGTTTGCTGATGGCAGATTTGATCAAAATGTGAAACTAGCTACTACCTGGTCAGAGGTGTCTGCTTAGTACACATATGAGATTTATCATCTAGAATAGGGGTGGGCAATAAGTGGGCCCCCTGCTGTTGTAGAACTACACATCCCAGCATGCCATTATAGAATAAAATAATAAACCATACCTTTTTTAAAGCAACACATCTACAATATGCCAGATTGCATTTGAAAATGCTGACGCCATTCCTCTTCTCATTAAGGGCCCCATTCATCATCACTTAATTTCTACAAAAGCAGGTGAAAATTTAATTTTCACCTGCAATTGTAGAAATTACGTTTTCGGGCAATTCATCAAGAAGGTAAAGCAGGAGATATCACATTAACTTCCTCTCCGGGAATGGCCGCTGTCCCCATACACTAGTATCACAGATATCTCCTACTTACCTTCCTCTTCCGGAATGGCCCGCTGTCCCCATACACTAGTATCACAGATATCTCCTACTTACCTTCCTCTTGCGGAATGCCCGCTGTCCCCATACACTAGAATTACATATATCTCCTAATTACCTTTCTCTTGCGGAATGGCCCGCTGTCCCCATACACTAGTATCACAGATATCTCCTAATTACCTTCCTCTAGCGGAATGGCCCGCTGTCCCCATACACTAGTATCACAGATATCTCCTACTTACCTTCCTCTGGCGGAATGGCCCCCGCTGTCCCCATACACTAGTATCACAGATATCTCCTGCTTTCCTTTCTCTCTCGGAATGGGACGCTGTCCCTGTACACCATTCTGGGGACAGAATTCATACAATATTTTCGGAGCTTGATTGCGGGGAGCATTCGCCATCTTCAGATGGCGAGTGCTTCCGCTACCTGCTCCTTCCCTTTGGGAAAGAGTCCCGGGTCGCGAAAAGGTATCCTTTTGTATCCCTCCGCCCCTCTCCGGCTCCTTCCGTCGGACGTCCGTGCTCTTCTGCGCATGCGTGCAGGTCACGCATTTGCATTTGTCTCACTGCTCCAAAAGCTGTCTCCGCGCCGGAGCAATGATGAATTGCCTGGCACTCGGGGCGAGTTAGTATGTTAATTATCGGGGTCCAAGGACCCCAATAATTAACATAATGAATAGACCCCAAAATAGTTTAGCAAAATCACAGAACAGCAGTAATTATGTACAAATAGTTTGTTTCTGTTTTATAGATAACTGGTTTATGTATACAGGACCTTGTACCTATTTAAGAGTGTTATAGCAAAGTCTAATTTATAGCTTATTTTCATTTGTTATACTAAATAATTCAAAAACCAAATTCAAGAGTTTTTTTTTTTTTGCTATTCTACATCTATTAGTTGTACTGTTGCGTCAGTTGAAGCATTTGTGTGATAAATGAACTCAGTCAGGTATATTAGGTATGTTAGGTATATTTTGTCAACATTCGTAATGTAGACATGGTTGTAATGTCAACATGCATCGCGTCGACGCTGATGAAATGTTGACATGATTAGAATGCAGACAAAACAGTCCCAGTGGTGCAATGGTTTCACTTGCCTGCTTCGGCAGTGTGTTTTGATCTAGCAGTCAGCTGACATGGAGTTCCGGCAGAGTCTTATGATGAAGCTGTTCTGGCGGGGAGTACGGTAGCTTTATCCCAAACCCTCCCCACATAGCTTAACCCGAAGCCTCCCCTCCCACAGCATAACCCTAACGTCGCAGAATATCGAAATTTCGGATGTTGACATTCTGCAGATGTCGGCATATTTAATATCGACATTTCAATAATGTTGACATCATCATACCTAAACTAAGCACTGTATATAACGCCAGGTTTGTCCTGTGAAAATAAAATTGATGCAGCCAAATTGTATGTCCTTTGAGTTTTCAGTATAGTTTTCAGTTTTCTTCTACTTTAATCCTTAAATAATTAAAATTATAATATATGATGCATAGAATATTTTACTGCATAGATGTTCCAGTTTTGAAATAAATGAATGGATCAGCCACTTATTTTCTTATATACAGTAATATATAGACGTGGCACCTGGGCTATCTTATGGGGGTGGGGAGGGTCAGCATTTATCAGCTGAATAAAGTCTTCTAGGCAGTCCTTATTTTCTATGTGTCAAAGTTTATATAGAGTGAAGGCTAGTGCTCCCCTGCACACTCGTCTGAGATTAATATCTTCAGTCCCCATTTATCATACTTTTCTTTCTGTCATGCTAACTCTCTTCTTCGAGATGGGCTTTTGTGTCAGCAGGGAAATGGATAATCGTGTTCTCCTCTCCATCCCATAATGTTTTTACAGTTTAATTTTACCAACTATCTTTGTGTTGGTTGAATTCCTGTTAACAACACATCTTGTATATTTTTCGCATATTTATACTTAAAAATGAAAAAAGTTCAAATTGTTCATACTATTTGGGTGCATAGTGGTCAACATACACAGACATATAACAGTTATTATTTTTTTTGATTACTTTCTGCTGTTTGTGTCATGTGTTACATGTTAGCTGCTATATAGATTTCATACTTGGGCCAAAGGGAAATTATTATTATTATTATTATTATTATTTTAATTAATGTGTGACATCTCTTAGCATATGCATACTACAAATTTTGATATTAGAAACATAGCATGTTAAGATGAATAGGATGCTGCCAGTGGGTTTCCTGGTTGGATATATCTGGCAAGTATAAGAATCAGCAGATTCAAAATAGGAATCCGATGTAGGAAGTAATGGTTGGATGTTTGGTGTATAAACGTTTCCCAATCTGTTAAGGTTACAGTCAAACGTATTACTCCCCCTAGCCTCTAAAAGGCTCTGTGATTGTATTTATTACACAGAGTCGCTGATTCAGAGGTGGAAGCAGAGGTGACTGCGTCTATTGGCGGTTGCCTGTCTGCGAATTTATGCAAATGCAGCTACAAAGCCCTTCCCAGGTGTACTTCAGTCTGTCTGAATATGCAAGGACTGAGGCGCTCTCTATCCGTGTCAGTAGGTGCTGTAATACCAATTTGTGCGTCTTTAGGTGCTCCAACCCCATTGCATTTGTAGATTCTCTGCTTAAGTATGGCCTCCTATGTGAGAGTCTGTGTACACAACCACTTTTACCGATGCTCCCATATCACGCTTATACAATGGACCATCTCCGTGTGTGCGCTAAGCCACCTACCTGTCACCGCCTATCACTTTTCCAAGAAATGTGGAGTTGCAAATAAAATGGCTCTAACACGTGAGGTGCTCTGAATCAGACTCTAAATTTTATATTTCTACTTCAGGGTCCATAGGGTATCCACAGGATACCTTGGGGTATAGGTGTGACGTCAGTCGCAGGGCACCAAAGAGTTAAGCTTTCAGCCTCCCAGGATGCACTAGGTCCCCCTCCTATACCCCGCCCCCGGGCCAAGGCACCTCAGTTTAGTTTGGTGCCCGGCCGGAGTCGGGTGCACCTGTTGGAGTGGGGGCTAGAAGAGCCCCTGAAGCTTTTTCTTCATGCAGCTGTGGCTGCACATCTGGATGAACAGCATGGACAGTCAGTCCTGACGTCCATGCTGTCTTCCCTACACCCCGCCGGTACCAGAACGCCGGTACTGATCCGGGGATGCTGGTGGGCGTCTGGGGTCACAGCTAGCGGTGACCCCAGATGTTCCGGACCATGGCCGGATTCAAGGGGGACAGAGGTAAGCAGCGGGGTTCCGCGGTGGGTCCCCGCTGATCACATGGTCCTAAGTCCCCAGGCAGGGGGCTCCCTGGGGACTGGCTGCAGCGTGGAGCCAGGCGACCAACCTGCGCTTCCACTACCCCCTGGGACAGCGGACCGCAGCAGAGCGGTAGCGCTGCGGCGTCCCAGGGGTTAAATGCATGCCAGGGGAGCGCGCCTTCCCTGTCTCACAGCCGGCGCCTCCCCCGCTGCACACAGCCCTCTCTGCACTGTGCTGACTGGTCCTGTGTCAGTGCTCCTCCCCCAGGCCAGCTTCTCTCTGCTCCTCGGCGGCCATCTTCTCTGCAACGCATGGTGAACGCTGCTGGAAGTCTGGAAGGAAGCATCGTGGTCTGGGTCCCCCCGCATACCTCTCCTCCGCTGTGGCTCAGGTCTGTGTATGCAGCGCTGTGTCCTACCAGGCCCTGTGTCTGTGTAGTTGAGTGATCAGCGCTGTTAGTGCAGGAATTGTTATTTCTCTGCATTGTATGTGACTGTGCTAGCGCTGCCTGTAACTTTTCTTCTCTAAACTGTCAGCTTTATTACTGTCCCTGTTCTTTCTGCTAAAGCCCTTGCGGTGCGGTGCTGCAGGGTGGTCTCTCGCCTATTTAATACTTAATTGGTGAGAGAAGTCACATACGTGGTGCCATCATGTCTGAAAGTGATTTTCCCCTCCGGCTACAGTGTACCACGTGCAAAGTACCGTTAGCGGAGGGGGAGGGTAGCGCGGAGGGCCTTTGCCGGCAGTGTTTGTCCATGGCGCGGCCTATTACGGTTACAGCACCGGTACAGGAGCCGCCCTGGGCTTGTTTCGCTCAGGCGTTAACAGCTTTAGTGGGCCAGTTAGCTCCGCAGCCCGCGTTTACTCCGATGGGTTTGTCCCAGCAGTCTGTGGTGTCGTCACCCATGCAGGGGTTCCCACGACAATTGGTGGTACCCCACAGTCTCCCTATTTCCCCGCTCCCGGGTTCTCAGGAGCCAGCGTGGGTTAACTCCCTGACGAGTTCTGTACAGCACTTGTCGGATGTGTTGCAAGGGGAGTCTGTGATGCGGCCTCATAAAAGGCCGGTGGCGTCTCTGTCCGCTCCTTATGAGGATGACGAAGGGACGTCTGATGATGGGGAGATTCTGGATCCTTACGATCAGGAACCTTTCCATACTAAGGACGCTGATGCTAAGTCCAAAGTATATATTCCTGGACTTATTCGGGCGGTCCGCACAGCCTTGGTGATTGAGGACGAAGTTCCCCCAGCGGCTAAATCTAAGTATGCCTTTTTCAAAGATGTGAAGGGCGATGCCACAGTCTTTCCTCTTTCGGGTCAGTTGGTGGACCATTTAGAGGAGGCGTGGAAACAACCTGGCAAAAGATACCAGCCGCAGAGACGCCTGGCGGTGGCTTATCCGTTCGCGGATAATTATTTTGCTAAGTGTGAATCCCCTCCACAGGTGGATTCTCACGTGACCCGTCTTGTCCGTAGTGCCACATTGCCGATGCCATCCATGTCCTCCCTTAAGGATGCTACGGACCGCAAGGTAGAAATCTGCCTGAAGTCTGCTTATTCCCTTGCAGGGGGGGCAGCACGGCCGGCTATGGCCATTTGCTGGGTTGCCAGAGCGATGGAGCGCTGGGCGGATTCATTAGAGGCTTCTTTTGAATCCGACTGTCCGGCCGAACAGGCGGAGTTGATTGGCAATCTCCGTGATTCGGCCACCTACATCAACGAGGCGGCTCTAGACATTAGTACTCTGGTGTCTAGAATTTCTTCAGCAGCGGTAGCTGCTCGTCGCACCTTGTGGCTGCGATCCTGGAAGGCGGACGCAGATCCAAGAAAGGTCTGGAAGCGTTGCCGTTTACCGGAGAAGTTCTCTTCGGTCCGGATCTGGATAAGATTGTGGCCACGCTGGCGGCAGCCAAATCTGCTTGTCTCCCGTCGGCCGCTGCTCCTTCTGGTTCTGGACCATCGTCCTTTCGGTCATCTAGGGCCCAGGGCAGGCCCAAACCACAGTCGTTTCCTCGACAGGCTGGCCCTAAGAAATCGGTCAAGCCCCGGAAACAGGCATGGAGTACCAGACGTCCGGCCCCCAAGCCAGATGACAAGCCTGCGGCCTGACGGTCCGGGTCTCCCCTTGGGGGATCCCAGGGTGGGAGGCCGCCTGCTGCAGTTCTCCCGGTGTTGGTCGTTCACTACGACAGACACTTGGGTTCTGGAGGTGGTCTCTCACGGGTACGCCCTCTCCTTCCGGCACAGACCCCCGGCTCGATTCTTCACCACGGGTCTACCATCAGACCGGAACAAGGCTACGGAGCTGCGGAAGGTATTGCACACTATGCTCCAGGCTGGAGTTATAGTGCCTGTTCCATTCTCCCAGAGGGGCCAGGGTTTCTATTCAAATCTTTTTTTGGTACAGAAACCCAATGGGTCATATCGTCCGATTCTCAACCTCAAAGCACTCAACAAGTCTTTGCGGGTCCCGAAGTTTCGGATGGAGACCCTACGGTCCATCATTCTGGCGCTGGAACCTGGGGACTACATGGTGTCATTGAACTTACAGGACGCTATGGCGGTCATGGCGGCTTCTCTGCGGCTGCAAGGAGTCCGCATGTTGCCGTACTTGGACGACCTGTTATTGGTGGCAGGATCTCCAGAGCTCCTGTTACACCACTTGGACCTGACCATTGCACTGCTGCAATGGCACGGCTGGCTAATCAACTGGCAGAAGTCCACTCTAATCCCGTCTCGGAGGATTCTGCATCTTGGAGCCTTATTGGACTCGGGACAGCAAAGGATCTTCGTGACGGAGGACAAGATCTCTGCTTTACAGTCAAGGGTGCGCAGTTGTCTGCACAGCCGCCGGGTGTCCTTACACTCGGCGATGAGGTTACTGGGCTCCATGGTGTCGGTGTTCGACATGGTGGAATACGCCCAGTTTCACTCCAGACCTCTGCAGCACCTGATCCTGTCCAAGTGGAACGGGCTGCCTCAGTCTCTGAAGTTCCAGACGATTGTGCTCACCCCGGAGGTTCGCCTGTCCCTTGCGTGGTGGTTAAAGACGACCCACCTCAACAAGGGACGTCCGTTCTGGGTTCCAAATTGGGTCCTGTTGACAACGGACGCCAGTCTTCGGGGCTGGGGAGCAGTTTCGGGTCCACACTTGTTCCAGGGCAGGTGGACACCGACAGAAGCGGAGCTTCCAATAAATATCTTGGAACTCCGTGCGGTCTTCAATGCTCTCCTGCAGGCACAGCGGTTTCTCCAGGGTCACCCGGTGCAGGTCCAGTCGGACAATGCTACCACCGTGGCCTACATAAACAGGCAAGGAGGAACTCGCAGTCGGGCGGCTCTCGTAGAGGTCTCTCGGATCCTGGTTTGGGCGGAGCGCAATCTTCCGGCCATATCAGCAGTCTTCATCCCGGGAGTGCTAAATTGGGAGGCAGACTTTCTAAGTCGCCAGGACGTTCATCCAGGGGAATGGTCCCTGCACCCGGACGTTTTTCAACTACTGGTGGACAGGTGGGGTCTTCCAGAAATCGACCTCATGGCGTCCCGGCACAACAACAAGTTGCCGGTGTACGGGTCTCGCACAGGAGACGAAGGGGCGTCTCTGGTGGATGCTCTGTCCGTCCGGTGGACGTTCAGGTTCGCATACCTGTTCCCTCCGGTCTCCCTTCTTCCACGGGTAATCCGGAAATTCAAACAGGAAGGAGGGACGCTCCTGTTGATAGCTCCCGCGTGGCCCAGACGGCACTGGTTCTCAGACCTTCAGGGTCTGTCCGTGGACAGTCCTCTGCGGTTGCCGCTACGACCGGACCTTCTGTCTCAGGGTCCTTGTCTTCACCCGGACCTGACTCGGCTGTCTTTGGCGGCGTGGCTGTTGAGACGGCCATGCTGAGGTCCTGGGGGTTTTCCAGCTCTGTGGTGCGTACCATGTTACGAGCTCGGAAACCGTCTTCCGCGAGGATATACCATCGCGTGTGGCATATGTTCTTCCAGTGGTGTCGACCGAGAGGTTATGCACCGCGGGAGTTTCGTCTGTCTCGGATTCTCACCTTCCTGCAAGCGGGACTAGATCATGGGCTTCGCCTTGCTTCTTTGAAGGTACAGGTTTCGGCCCTATCTGTCTGGTTTCACCGTAGGATTGCTACAATCCCGGATGTGCGCACCTTTATGCAAGGTGTTCTCCGTATTCAGCCGCCCTTTGTTCCACCTGTGGCGCCTTGGGATTTGGCTGTGGTCCTGAGGGCTCTCCAAGGACCGCCGTTTGAACCACTGGGCTCAGTGGATATTAAATGGCTAACAGCTAAGACTGTTTTCCTTCTGGCCGTTGCTTCAGCCAGACGTGTTTCTGAGTTAGGGGCTCTTTCTTGTAGACCCCCTTTCTTGGTTTTTCATGGGAACAGGGCAGTGCTCCGCACTCGGCCCAAGTTTCTTCCCAAAGTTGTTTCCCAGTTTCATGTTAACGAGGAAATAGTTGTTCCGGCCTTTAACTCACCGGGTCTTTCCGTGGGTGAGGCCTCTTTGGATGTTGTGCGGGCCTTAAGGACTTATGTTGACCGCACTTCTTTGTTTAGGAAGTCGGACGCTTTGTTGTCCTCTATGGCTTCTGTAAAAAGGGTTGGCCTGCTTCAAAGCAAACTTTGGCAGCCTGGATCCGTATGGCTATTTCTGAAGCTTATCTTCATGAAGGCCTACCGGTCCCTCCTTCTCTGAAGGCTCATTCCACTAGGTCTGTGGGTCCTTCGTGGGCAGCTCGACGTGGTGCCTCGGCAGTTCAGATCTGCAAGGCTGCTACGTGGTCTTCTGTCCATACCTTCGTGAGGTATTACTGGTTTGACACCTTCGCCTCTCAGGATGCTTCCTTCGGGCGGCGGATTCTCCTTTCTGCACAGGAGCGTCCCCACCCTTAAAGGATACTGCTTTGGGACATCCCCAAGGTATCCTGTGGATACCCTATGGACCCTGAAGTAGAAAATATGAGATATGGTAAGAACTTACCCTTGTTATCTCTATTTCTACGAAGTCCATAGGGTTCCACAGGACTCCCGCCCTGTCGCACCTGTGCTGCAGATGGGCTTTGCTCTGGTCACCGGTTTTCCGTCTCCCTCTGGTGAGAATGTGATTCTTGTATGTGTCCAGATCTTTGTTCTCTCTCTTCCTTCTCCTCCTCCGGCCTATGGCTTGGTAACTAACTGAGGTGCCTTGGCCCGGGGGCGGGGTATAGGAGGGGGACCTAGTGCATCCTGGGAGGCTGAAAGCTTAACTCTTTGGTGCCCTGCGACTGACGTCACACCTATACCCCAAGGTATCCTGTGGAACCCTATGGACTTCGTAGAAATAGAGATAACAAGGGTAAGTTCTTACCATATCTCATATTGTATAGCAGTAAGAGTAAACATTTCTATAAATGAAGGTAGCATTTTTTTTGTTTAAATAAATAAATTCAAATAATAATAATAAAAAAATAAGCATATATACTATGTGTAATTTTATTTTATTTAATTTAAAAAAAAATTGTAATTTAAAGGTTTTTTTTTTCTTAAATGAAGTATGATAACTCCATTTAAGGGAAACTAATTATTTTTTTCTTGAAAATCTAAGATAAAAAAACTGTAAGCTTTTTTAGCCAGTGGCTACAAAGACTTCATGACTAGTCTTTGTTCTATGAATAATCCTATTATTGTTCTAAACAGATTGGTTTGATCTGATTAGGTTTTTTTGGGGCTAGAGAAAAAGACAAGAGGGTGACTTTTCAATTGTGCACCCTGTTCTCTGATGGGGAAAGAATATATGAAAGCAGCATACTGGTTTCCAGGGCTTTGCGAACATCCCTCATTTGAAAGTAATCGCCTCATAGATTTTAGAGCAGTCAAATCATATTTATTTCATGAAAAAATGTTTCAGTTGATTTGTTCCATAAAGCTTAGATATAACACATTTGATTGTTGTACCTTGACAACTATGTGTATAAAATGGTCAAACATCGCTTTCATTACAGATCCAGGGAGATTTATATGGTTACAGCTGAAGGGAACATTTTTACTTGTGTTACAAAGCAGGAAGAGGTAAAAATACAAATCCTGCTCCGTGAGCACAAATGAGGCAGCCTTCTAATACCTGGCAGGCATATATCTCTTCCCAGCACACCATAACCTGTCTTATATGTAATATAAAGAATTGGAATTCTTATTTGAAAAGCTATTTTTTTTTGGTATAGGCAAATCTCGTTGACATATGTTAGATACAAAACAGCCGTGACAGCAGTAACAATGAAACACAACAACCATAGACTTGTTCTGTAACTTCTGCTTAGGTCGCTACTCTTTCTGTAGGACAGATACTAGTCATGGTGACTGATTCTCTTTGCGTCCTTCACATAGAGGCATATTTGATCCCACCATATTTCTAAATCAGTTTGTCAGTAGACTCGCCTCAATACTCTGCGCTGTTGAGGACCCTGCTCCTTCCACAATGTAACTCATAGTCTATAGTGTCCTACTTGCTACTGGTTAACCATCGATGGTGCCATCAGTTTTTAACCATACCTCCCAACCAATCTGTGCCATGGTGGACTTGTCTAGAAAGGGGGCGATGCTGAGTGGCATTATGTAGGACAGGGCTAAGTGCCGTTCCCCTTGCGCCATGCAAAGAGAAAAAAAAAATCACACTGTGTCTGCCATTGATGGTGGACACAAACAATCCTATATAAGGGCACACTTATGGAACAATAATTTTTTTCACCGATGAATATCATCTCTTATAACCACTATGTTAAGCAATTTACTAAGAAACTCTTGCTAAGACAGTGCATCCGATTAGTTGCTATTCCAGTCGAAGACTTCAATGTAGCTATAGCTTCCGCTATCATTATACTACCGGGTCCAGTTCCAAGCATGCCACTGTGCATTCGCATCAGAAGATCCCTTTCTGTCCAGGCTTTTCCCAGATGGAAATTATGTGATTGGCTACAGGTTGTTCTAACCTTGCCCAATTAAAAATTAGGATACCCAAATGAGCAGGAGATGAAGTTTGAGAATAATGGTAATATATATTAAAATTTTATAAATGAATATGTAATTTTCTTACATTCAGTTGGAAAATGCAAGCAATTCAATGATATTATCAAGGCTGGTTATATAATTGAATTACATCATAAATTGCTTCTGTGATGTCACTTAGCTTGGGTATACAAGTCAGTGATTGACACAGTTATCACCTGTCTCCGAGCATGTGTACAGCTTATGGGTTCTATTAGATTCGACATGACACAACAATATCTAAGGTAAGATTGTTTTGTAACAGGAATCTTGGGGCCTGATTCAGAGCCGGACGCTATTTGCGCTCGCTCGTTCAGAAAATAGGGGTAGCTATTCAAATGAACCGTTCGCTCTTTGCGGTCTGTTCACGCCTCTATGTCTGAACGAGCGAACAAAACTTGCGGTCGTTTTGTTGATAAAATACGCCCCCTGGCCGCTCGCATCCTACGTCATGTCCGCTATTTATTAGATTAATCGAGTACATCGACCAGGGTATGAACTGCTCGCTATTCTTGTGGTTGGTTTTAGCTACCACAATTTTGCGAGCAGTTCTGGCTATAAAATAACCCAGTGACGTGGTCAATGACGCTGCTGTATTAATTATGCACACCCTTAAAACGCCCGTTTTGACCTTTAAGCACGCCTGCGTTCGGATCTCCACTCCCCGTTTTCAAGCACCTTCCCCTGTTACCACCCACATACGCCTCATTCTGTCACTGAAAATAGCAGGCATTCGCTATTTAGCGAACAAACGATTTTCGGCCGCACTGACTGGTTCGCGCATGCGTATTACGATCCGTACGCATGCGCAGTTGGACAAACATCGCTCGGAGCAAACGAGCGGCCGCTTACGAGCGGCTCTGAATCAGGCCCTTAGCTCATCTTTTCTTTTTTTTTAAAGAGAAAAATATGTATAAATCTAATATCAATATAAAAAACTCCTTACAATAAAATAAATCTTGGGAGCGATTGTGAACCCCAATACCCATAGCGTGGTTATATGCTTTTCATTTTGTTTTTAATGTAAGTGCAATGTGGAAATAAATGTGTTCCTCTTTTTGGATGGTATTGCATTATGTCCCCTCTTTAAGCATGGTTTTGGGGGAAGTGAAGTCATCGAATGTTTGAAAATACTTTATATTAACGGGAAGAACGATGGGAATTCACCCGTGTATCAAGATTAGTTTATTGTAAGGACTTTTTCTATATTGATTCATGTGTTGTGCACCATTGGGAGGATACATTTTTTATATAATATATACAGACACATATTTGTTATTCAGGGTCTATACAGCATTGATTTTTTTACATAAAAAATACGGAAACTATGATTTCTGTATTTTTTTATGTAAATCTCCTATTCAGCAATGGGATAATGGAGAAGATAACGCAATTATCTTCTCCATTGATTCCCATCTCGCTGAATACCACACTGTAGGGATCACCCATTGATCTCTACAGTGCTTTAACACTTTTTGCTATTCAGCAAAGCAAAAAGTGTTAAATCACTCGATAAATATTTCCTTTATATAACGCCATTTCAGAATGGAGTTATATGCAGAAAATACTTAAATATCCCAAAATGTTCCCATAAGTCCCTGCAGCATCTTGTAAGCCCGCCTAGTCTCTGTCCCTGCTTCCCAGTGATCGGCAGCACGTATATTTATATATAAATGTTAAATATAAAAGCACATACATATACATGTATACAGGCTAGTATAAAGCCTGTATACACATGTCAATCAGTTCGGACAGGCTGGAGCTGTACTTATCCGTCGGTGGTCACTGGGAAGCCAGGATGGAGACTGTTCCCGAGCGCATGACTGAGCATGCGCAGAGGAACAAACAGAAGGGATTGTTTTCGGAATCCCGAAAACAATCCCTTCTGTGACATCGCAGGGACAGCGTGTTACCGCAACCGCTGTCCCTGCACAAAATATTGCTGCATAGCTTACATATTTTATCATAATTGATAAAATATCGTGACGATGTTGCCCGATAATATTCTGGGCTACATCGTCACTGTTGCTGAATAGACCCTATAATGAGCAATTGGCTGCATAGCAAATATCCATACAGTGTCAAATATTTATGGTATTATTTACAAATACAACTGTGAATTTTGGCCTTTTATATTGGGTGCCAGGTTTATTAGGTTTTATGATCTTCTGAACTGTTGTCATATAAAATTGCACTCACTGGTCTCCCAGAAAATAATTGGTCTAGGGGTTATTTATTGTTCCCCAAAGATGGAAAGCTGCAGACAAATTCTCTTTTGTAAAGCCACATGCCTACTTTTCAATTTATATATGCCAAGTTTTTTTCTTATGCCTCCCAAAGAGGTACCAGGCGTTCCGGGAGTGTGGGCATGTACGATCTAGTTTTATGGAGAAGTGCATATGTTTGCAGGCCAGGATGGCATGATCTGTGGAGGTGTATAGTAGGAACCATCTGATGGGAGTAGATGGTTCCATTCTGAAAGCAAAGTTACCTACTGTTGTTTTGCCTCATTGTAACATCACTTAAATTAGATTATAGGGCCGCTGTCTTTTGCTATTGTATTTTCACCTTCTTTTTGTGATTTGTGTTTTACTGTTTTGTTTGATTTGCTCCAATAAAAAAAAAGTATATTTAACAAAAATAAAAAAAATTAGATTATAGCAGTGGAGAGGGTACGTTTATAGGGGAGTTTCCAACTTTGTGGAAGGATACACAGGTCAGCTCTGTAGGGGGCATGATGATACTGCAAGTGGGGGGAAAGGCGAGTGTGATGGTGCGATCACATAATCGTAGCCCCGCCCACGCTACACAATACCACGATTACCGTAATGATGATGAGCGGGCGGGACCATAATGACGCAGTTTGGCACAAAACATGTCAACGGTGGTCCGGACCGCTCACTTACCTCTGGAAATGGGGGAGAGTAGGCTAGTATCTTGCAGATGCCACAGAATGGGGTTTAAGTATTTACTATTAAAGCAGAGGTTCCCAAACGCGGTCCTCAAGGCTCCCCAACAGTTCAGGTTTTAGAGAGATCCATGGTTGAGCACAGGTGGTTAAATTAAATTGACTGAGGTACTAATTAAATCACCTGTGATCAAGCATGGATATCCTTAAAACCTGGACTGCTAGGGTGCCTTGAGGACCAAGTTTGGGAACCTCTGTGTTAGAGGCCTCGTTTTTGTACTTTCCAATTGCACTTCTGCAAGACAGCACACTTCTAGGTGCCCTTCGTCCATTATAATGAAAACCTTCAAACACAGGAGTAGCTGCACGTATATTTATTATCCGGTATTTCCATGGACCATCCCCTTGAACTAATACAGATAGGCAGACTTGCACACATAAACATGCATTGCAGGGCTGCCCTTTTTGCTGTTCATACATGACTCTCATAACTCATTCTTTTCACCGAATAACACAGGCAAATGGCAAAATGCTTTCTACCCATAGCGCAGAATACCACTTGCATGCCAGAATCACTAGCATTAGAAGGAAATACAATCAGACCATTAAAAACCACAACCATAATAGATAGTTTTTATGTATTTTAAATCATAGAATGATCTAAGATTCTCATTTCTTACTACAATAATACAGAATGGTATCCTTATGATGCTCGTGTAATGACACAGAGATCGGTGACTTCTCATTTCTCCAGTGACTCGATTTGCAGTTCTGATATTTTCTTCCTGAGAATGACTTTTCTGCGTAATGGGCTCTGAATTGCCGTGCACCTCTGTCCTGCCCCTTCACAGCTCGGCCATCAATAATAGATGATGAGGTGACCTCCCGGCAGATGGCAGAGAGGAAATCAGGATTAGAACCATTGTTTATAGTACAGTTATTAGTAAGCTGTGTGAGCCGAGGTTTCACCACACCAGCAGTAGCCGTGTCATAGTTTGTTTAAGTTGAAGATCACTCAAATGAGTTTAATATTTTATATTGCGAGAACATGGATGTTTGATTATTTTATAATGTTTATATAAGCTGAAAAACAATGAATAATAGTAAATGATGAATTTGTGACGGCCTCTGTGACCTTATTTTTAATATGATAAAACCACAGCTAGGAAATCAGATTTAATTATTTATTTCAGTTTCATGGACAACCATAAATCACTGTCACTATTTTTTGGCTCTCCCTCTCTCCTCTCTCCTTCCTAGTTTTTATGCCATATGCTAAAAGGAATATTTTGTTCAAGTTATAAATATAGGGACACTGTACCATTTTGGAAGGAAGAATAGATATTATACTATACATTGTACTACAGTATATTACTTTACAGTAGTCTGAATTAATTTGAACATTTATTTAAAAAATGTGTTATATTGTGCCTGTATATGGTAGGTAGATACTTGCTGACCACCTTGCTGCCCCCCCTCTGGGAGGGGACTGTCAGGTCGGCTCAGCAGTGGGGCATGTTGCTTGTAAGAGGGCCCTGCCCCCTCTACACCATACTTCAATTACCTTCATTAAGAAGCAGGGTGCGGAGCCACAAGGACTCGATTCAGGGCAAATTGCATCATCGGCCGTACATACTGCCCACTGTTGCTCGGTTAGTGGGTGGCTGTAGGAGGGTGGCAGCCGGCTCCGGGAGACTTGGCCACTATTCCAGGCGGCCAGGAGTGCCACTCAGTTTTTGGAAGCATCCCTCTCTAAGCGTAAGCTCCAGAATAGCAAGGAGGGGTTTCTGAATTCCGCTTAGATTCGTTTTGTAATTTTGGAGGTGCAGCCAGCCATATACTGCTAGGGTATAAATCCCCTTCACTAGCCGTACCTGGAAGTGAAGGGGATTTATACTTCCTCCACACTGCGGGCTCGGTGGCTCGCTTCGCTTGCCACATGATTATGTTCCCCCTCTATGCCCACTTGGATGGTAGGGAATAACGTTGGACACTGGCAGATGACATCATCGTACAGAAACGGAAGGGGATCTATCTCTTCCCATACTGCTAGCCAGACTTGTCGGAGACCATTGGAGTCGGCTCTGAGAGACTGTCTGCTTCCGTTTTGATTGGTGAACTCATTGTTTTGGGCCCTGTTATAAAAAGAACCCTCCCCAAACAAAACCCCCCAAAAAAGCATTTCTTATATTTCCGGATCTTGAAGCTCCACAATTTTTTGTTCCTCAACATAAATTTGCGAATATTTGCCTATCCTGACTGTAAAATGCTACCTCAGTATCAGTGGCGGGCTGGGCCGGGGGGCAGGGTGCCATGTGTCCCCCGGGCTGCAGCGTCATACGGGCCGCGGGTAGTCTGTGTCACTGTGACACAGGCTGCACCGCGTGTGTAGCGCTGACCGGACGGAGTTTGGTCAGCGCTACACAAGTGATAAACACACAGCCGCCGGCTTCGGCAGCTGTGTGTTTGTTTTGATCAGCAGCCAATGAGAGTCTGTCAGACTCTCATTAGCTGCTGCTGCGCCCACTGCGGGAGCCGCTCCATCTTCCGGCTCCCGCAGTGGGTATTGGGAGAGGCGTCATGACGTCATATGACGTCTCTCCCATAATGCAGAGTGGCCCGGCCCGACAGACGGAGGAGCAGATGGCGGCGGCGGGAGCGTGGATTCAGGTAAGTGGGTTTTTTTTATTTTGTTTTTTATATTACGTGTGTCTACTGGGCGGGGGGGTCTGGCACTACTGGGGGCACAACAAAGGGGGGGACTACTACTACTGGGGGCACTACAAGGGGGGGACTACTACTACTGGGGGCACTACAAGGTGGGAACTACTACTACTGGGGGCACTACAAGGGGGGAACTACTACTACTGGGGGCACTACAAGGGGGTACTACTACTACTGGGGGCACTACAAGGGGGGACTACTACTAGGGGCACTACAAGGGGTGGGGACTACTACTAGGGGCACTGCATAGGGGGGAGGGGACTACTACTAGGGGCACTACATAGTGGGAGGGGACTACCACTGGGGGCACTGCATTGAGGGACCACTGCTGGGGGCTCTATATAAAGGGCAATACTGGAGGTACTGCATAGGGGGGAGACTGCAACTGGGGGCACTATTTAAGGGGCATTACATAAGGGTTACCACTATTAGGGGCACTATATAAGGGGCTTACTACTGGGGGCACAAGGGGCACTGCACAGGGGGGACCACTACTGGGGGCACTATATAAGGGGCTTACTAACGGGGGCACAAGGGGCACTGCATAGGGGGATCACTACTGGGGGCACTACTGGAGGCCTGCATAAGGGTGTTCTGTCCTGTGGCACACGGGGGCACTGCATATGGGCACTACGACAGGGGGCTGCCCCTAATCTTTATTTTTACCTTACATTAATCCCATATGGACCCGCCTCCTCCCTGGAACACTTGAGGGGGGTGCGCCGTAGCACGCACATTCTTCGGGCGCCCTGGCTACACGCTACTCCTCTGCCAGGGCCGCCTGCATGCATTTGCCCCCCCAGGCTAAAAGTTGCCAGCCCCTGCTCAGTATGATTGCTTGCTGAATGTAGCAATGTTCTTGGTTTGACAGACGTGTTCTTAAACAGGAAATATATTATAATAATTTATAGGCAGGATTAAATTTACTATAGTAAAAATTTTTTATGCACTCACGCTCTGTTCAGTAAACATTTTGGAATTGTATATTTTTATTAGAATTAGCTGTAGTTATACTGTTTTCTGTGTGCTGGTAAATAAAATATTTCTTAGAATCAGTTAGAACAGTGTACGTAGGGGACGGGTTGTGATTTAACCCCTCGCTCGGCCACAAACTGAAAACCTCTCTCTGTAAGAATAGCAACATAAACACATCATTTTTCTAAAATACAATTTTAAGTGTAATATATTTGCATTAATCTCTACCAACCAGATTATTTTTTCTTCTGGGGGCGGGTCGGGGCTGGGGGTATGCACTGTGGGCCTGATTCAGAGCCGGATGCTATTTGCGCTCGCTCGGAAAAAGGGGCCGGCTATTTAAATTGAGCGCTCGCTCTTTGCGGTCTGTTGACGCCTCTATGTCTGAATGAGCGAACGAAACATACGCTCGCTATTTTGTAAAGACGCCCCCTGGCCGCTCGCATCATACGTCATCTCCGCTATTTATTTGATTAATCGAGTGCATCAAAAGGCGTCTGAACTGTTCGCAGTGCTTGTGGTTGGATTTTCCTACCGCAATCATGCGAACAATTCAGGCTAAGAAACAACCAACTGACGTGGTCGATGACGCTGCTTTGTTAATTATGCACTCCCATTAAACGCCCGTTTTGACCGTTTGGCACGCCTGCGTTCGGATCTCCACTCCCCGTTTTCAAGCACCTTCCCCTGTTACCACCCACAAACGCCTCATCCTGTCACTCAAATTAGCAGGCACTCGCTATTTTGCGAGCGCTCGATTTCTGACCGCAATAACTGGTTGGCGCATGTGCATTACGACCCACACGCATGCGCAGATGTGCGAACATCGCTCGGAGCGAACGAGCGGCCGCTTACGAGCGGCTCTGAATCAGGCCCTGTGTTCTGGCCGCAATTTTAAGATACTGGGGTCTATTTACTAAGCAGTGTTAGGAGACAGAGTGAAAAGTAATAAGGTGCCAGCCAATCAGCTCGCAACTGTCATTTTTCAAACACAGCCCATGAGATGGCAGTTGGGAGCTGATTGGCTGGTACCTTATCACATTTCACTCTGTCTCCTAACACTGCTTAGTAAATAGACCCCTTATTTTCAACTCCCTTTTTGAAGTTCATACAATTTATAGCTCTATTTGGAGCTATAGAAGGCAGGTGTTGTGACGGGAAAAGGTTTCTAAATGCAGGTGGAAGAAATATGGATTTATTGGCCTCTTGTCATTAAACAGTCAGTACCAACATCCTGTTGCTCAAACAAAATCACAACTTTGCAGGGATGAGCCTACAGGTCTGGGAACTCCACTCTCTTTCTCAAAGTGGATAAACACAGGCCTGAGTAACTCTGTCGTGGGGATTGGCTCTCATTGTTTTCCCAGCAGCAATTTAACCTGCTTTTCAAAACAGGAACCTAATGGAAAGCCACCGAGTGCTCATTTCCAAAGCAGAATAGAGTCCATCTCTCGTTAAACACAAAATAATTATAGAGGGCCGTCTTCCACATGGCTGGATGGAGAGGGAGATATTTGTTATAGAAGATCCTAAAGCTTATAATAAACCATAAAAGGCCTAATAAGGCATAAGGGTTCTGTCAGCAGCCAAGGTGGAGAAGGAGAGGAGACAATACATGAAATTCTATGCCCAGCATGGCGTCAGATTAAAGAGTGGATTTCAAGGAATATTGAATGGAGATTGCTGAAAGGTTGTTTTACACCACAGTATAGTTGCCAACATGTGAGAATAATTTCCAGGGGCACTTGGCTGTTGAGCAGGTGCACGTAAACACGGCTTATAGTCTACTCTGCAGACCCTCCCGCACTGCAATCCCTGTCATAATATGTTTTATAAAGTAGGCTGTTATATCATTTGTTTTGCATTTTAATAGGGCAATTCAATTGTTTTCGCTGGCGGCTGGTAGTGCCGGGCGCCCAAAGGAGCAATTCAATTGTTGTTCCTTCAGGGCGTGAACCGGTGCTGGCATTTCCGCTCACCCCTCCTGAGGAGTCGAGCAGAAATGTGCGATAAATTCTGGTTTTGGGCCCTAATCTGCATTTTAGGCGGTTTTAGCCATTTGACACAGCTAAACCCGTTCTAATTACCCGCGAGTAGAGTGATAATTAATGGGCGGCCAAAACAATTGAATTGTAACATTGGGCGCCCATTAATTACTGCAACATAAAATAAAAACCAATGGAATTGCCCCCTAAATGTTCATCTTCCAGAAATACTAATTTGTTAGAACCCTGCGCTTGGTAACAGCCTAAATCAGAGTCAGAATATATACACATATGAGGCTACATTGAGTGACAAAAAATCACTTTATGAAAAGGAAATAAGTAAACACGCTTAGGGACATATGTATCAAAGCTTGATGTGAGATAAAATTGTGAAATATATATCACCAACCAATCAGCTCCAAACTATCATTTCTTAATCACAGCCTGCAAAATGTAAGTTAGAAGCTGATTGGTTGGTGATATATATCTCACAATTTTATCTCACATCAAGCTTTGATACATACGCCCCTAAATGTATACATAAATATGTTACTGGTACCAGACATTAAATCATAACAACAGTATAAACCACACAATGTTGCAATATTAAAACGTTGCTGTTAGAAAGAAGTTTCTCATGAGCCAGAAACGTTAGTTCATGTGCAAGTCACCGTGTATGTGTGTTCTCATAGACACGTTCTGTAGGCTCCAAAAATCAATAGATAGCGTCATAAATATGAAGAAAGGACAGCACGTTGTGTGTAAATTCTATAAGTAATAGTTACCTGTGCTTGCGTCCCAGCACAGATATACACTGCTCCGTTCGCCGTCCCTTTGTCCAATGAAAGGACGCGCTCTGTAAACCCAGTGGTCCACGCTGTTGTAGTCACCTGCTGTCATGATGATTCTAGGGGCGGCAAGGTGGTGACCGCTTCCCTGGCTGGTGGTCTATCAGGCGGGAAGTGCTTGTATATGCCGGGTAGCTTGTCCGGCTCTATGCACAAAATATACATGACTTTCAAAATAAGTTACTTTCCAGTGTAATACTGTAGACAGCTGAAATATATTTACTGACATTTATATACTGTAGTGCACACATTTTCCACAGTGCTTTACAGAGAATACAGTATTTGGCCATTCACATCAGTGATGCTTACTAATTTTCGGGCCTCATTCAGAGATGGACGCAGTTCCGATAATCAAGCAGGTGATTGCGTTGCAGTGCACGTGCGTGAAGGTCCCTTTGCGATCCCGAACGAAGCCCTCCTGAGATACTCCCACCGTGTCTGACCAGCCAGCCCTGCTGTATGACCAGAGGAGGTTACTCAGGACTGCTAATATCGGTGGGCCTGCGTATGGGTGCGGCAATGTACACAGCTGTGTTCCTAGTTGCGATGGCTCCAGTCGGCGTCTCCATGCTTTTTTTTTTTGTCTGTGAGTTCCTTGTTTTTTTTTACAGATTCACACCTCCGCAGCTTGTTAACTAGCAGCTGCGATTGGAACTGCATCCATCTCTGAATCAGGCCCTATATTCCCTACTAAATGTACAAACACGATTAATCTACCAGTATAATTTTTGGATTGTGGAAGGAAACTGGAATACCCGGAGGAAACCCACGCAGGCACAGGGATAATATACAAACTCCACACAGATAGGGCCGTGGTGAGGATTGAACCCAAGACCTCAGTGCTGTGAGGCAGTAATGCATTGTTTACAGTGTGATACCATGAAAAATCGTTGTAGTTTATTTGCATCATTGTTGTTTTGTCTACATGCTGAATATAAAAGCAAATATAATTGATATGTGTGACATGCAGCCGTTGTTAATATACTAAGCAGAAAAAAGGGGGAGGGGGGTTTAACCCCCTGTTGTTACTCAGCACACTGAATTATACCTGCAACAATACATGAAGACTATATGGTGATAGAAATTCAGAGATATTAGTTGCATGCATTTGCAAATCCATGGGAAGCTGCTAGGCCACGTCACGGCTTCCCATGGATTTTCAAATGCATGCAACTAATATCTCTGAATTTCTATCACCATATAGTCTTCATGTATTGTTGCAAGTAATATTCAGTGTGCTGAGGAACAATAGGGGTTAACCCCCCTTCCTGTTTCTACTTGGTATGACCCCTCCCTTTCAGTACTTGCAGATTGATTTGAGCAGCTGCCATTTTCTGTTTGTTGTGAATATACTGTAGATTAGAAATGTACAAATGAAATACCAACCTACTGTATATTTTAGTCTCCCCTATCATATATTGGCTTTAGAAACACTTTGATCCACCTGCACAGACAGCAAATAAGATGCCGCTTTTTAACCACTGCAACTGACAGGACCCTCAGCCAGAATGCTCACTCAGGGGCTGATGTTGAGACACACACAAAGTGGCTGAGGTTTCAGACAGCGGCGGAAGCCTGATTTACTGCCTCACACTAATGCAAGAAACCGTAGGGCTCTGCGTGTGTTCATGCTCCTGTGAAGTGGAAGCCCTCGCTGCCAATTGATTATACGCCATCTTCTGCAACAGTCACCATTAGTATTAGCACCAACCCCATGCGGGTGTGGATTGAAAGATCTACAGTAAAAAGGTAGACAATGTCTAGATAGACACCAGATGTTAGACAGTCAATAGGTTGACAGGGACAAAATGTTGACACACTAAAGGTGGAATCGGTATGAAATACCGGCAGCCACATGGCCGGCAGTTCGATTCCTGATCGTCCACAGGTAAGTAATAACTAACCTGACCTAACCCCCCTAATCCTCCTTAGGGATACTTAACCTCCCCCCCCAAGTGCCTAACCCTAATCCCCCCTCTAAGTGCCTAACCCTAACCCCCCCCTTCCCCGCTGCCTAAACCTAAGTCCCCCCCGGGGGTGCCTAACCCTAACACTTCCTTTCCGTAGCCTAAGCCTAACCCTCCCGGGGGGGTGCCTGAACCCTAAATCCCCCTCGGGAGCCCTAAACCTAACACCACCCCACCCCCCACCCCCCCGCGGCTTTCCGGCATCCCTTCGATCGGGATGCCGGGCGCCTGTCTCCCGGCATCGGGAAAATGACAGACGTCTAGATATAGACGCCTGTCATTTAACCCACGCCGGGATAAAGCAGTCGGGAAGCCGGCTGTCAGGATCACATCAGCTGGTTTCCCAATTACATCCCCTAAAGGTCAACAGGAACAAATTGTCAACATGTTTTGTTTTGTTTTTTCTAACCCTACTCTTCACCCTAACCCTGGCCCTCCCTCCTGTTGCCTAACCCTAACCGTCGGGGTAAGTGCCTAACCATAAAGCTGGGTACACACGTAAAGATTTTCTGACCAACCATCCAACTAGTTGATTGGTTGGAATGAAAATCTGGTAAGGTATTAAAGTAAATGACAATCAGCAATTTGCTCCCAAACGTCGGAAAATGGACAAAAACTGTTGTTTGAACAAATTGTTTAGATCAAACATTTAACAAACTTGTCTGACGACCATTTTCATCTGTTTTCTGGCATTTAGGAGCAAATTGCTGATCATCATTTACTACCATACCTTACCAGATTTTCATTCCAACCAATCAACTAGTTGGATGGTTGGACAGAAAATCTTTACGTGTGTCTTCAGCTTTACCCAACAGTAAGTGCCTAACCCTAAACCAAACCCTAAAAAAAACAAAACAAACATGTGTCAACCTTTTGAGCCTGTCGATCTTCTTACATGTCGACATTTAGTGAGTCGACCTATTGACTGTCTAACATCTGGGGCCAAATGTAATAGGGTGAGAGTTTAGTAAATGAGAGAGAAAACTCTCAATATTTTTAAACTCAGCCAATGTAAGTCACAGAACATGCAAACTTGTATGTTTTTCAGACTCAATAAACTCTCACATATTCTAAACTCTCACCCTATTACATTTGGCCCTTGGTGTCTATCTAGACATTGTCTACCCTTTTACTGTAGATCTTTAGACCGGATGCCCATGCTAGGTGCAAGAGGTCCGTCAGAAACAGGCTTCTCCTCGCCATGTATGTGACTCAGAATCGCACAGAGCTTTTGATGCACGCCAACCACGATCTAATGACACTTCCACTAGCCAGCGTTGTTCCGTGTGCCTGCATTGTTAGCACCCCCAAAACACCCAATTTCATGAAAAGACAGATCCGGCCAAGTTCTATACCACTCAGAATAGGTTGGACGTATGCAAAATTGCTTACATTGACATCGGTGCATGCGCTCTTACCAAAAACTCGCCATTTGCATGAATAGAGAGATCTGTCAGAATCATTAACTGAGCTCAAAATATGTACAGAACTATACAAATGTGTACTGGTTATTTGCCTATCTTTTTTGCGCCATATGGTGTAACTTTGATGCTGCAAAATGGATATCAACTTTCGGACTCTTGCACCATCCGCATGGCGTCATTTTCACTCTGTAGCTGCAAACTAGCTGGATTGTAGTGTGCGGGGGGCTTAGTATGTGTACTTTAGTCACAATTGTAGCAGTGCTAATTCACACATTGAGTACAATTTTGTGTAGCGCAACGCAGGTTGTTACTCGACCGCTGGTCTCTCACCTCTTTCTCATATTAGTGTCTGTATCACACAATGCCGTGTCACCCAAAGACACTAGTGGGGTTTTTGGCGATCAAACTTGGTGTTTTTGTCTCATTCGCAGCACAAATCAAACACAAATTCAGTGAAATATTGAGCGACAGAACATACAGCACGGCTTAGTGGTGCGCCAAACTGCACTATTTGCGAGATTTGATGATAGGTTAGTGAGGATACATCTGTTGGAAACTTATTATTATTAAATCTTTTGCGGTAAATAATCAAGGACATCATCATAGGCACCAACCAGGTCATCACATTTTACAGGGGCTTCAAAACAGAATGTATGAACATTTTATTTTCTTTTATCTAATTTTAGTTTGTGTTTGCTAGGTGGTCTGTGTCAGACATTCATCTAACTATTGGACAACAGTACACAAGAGTGTCCAATTATTTATTCATTCATTTACAATGACCATGGGGAATACAAGCTGTAATTACAGCCCTGCCAATCAACACATTTGTAAAGACTCTGGAAAGGTGTATTGGCTGCAGGCCCCAATTTCTGTGGGATGACTTAAAAAAAAATGATATATATTTAGGTTGAGTTTAAAATAATAAGCTGACGTTTTTCTATGCTAGACACCCACAGTGATTAAGGGAGTCTACTAAAATAACCGATGGGTGACCATTTACATAGTACTGTACACTGGCGGCCTCATTTAGAGTTGGACACTGTTAGTACCTGATCCTGAGTTGAACACATATGGAACGATTTGTTACAACATTGTGAGCACGAAAATAAATGGGTATCTTAATCCATATGCAGTGATGTAAATCTTTGTGGACTGCCCACCCGCCGTTTATATGTACCCTTGGTTTGCTACTTATCATCATTAGGGTGTTCTTGCTTTAGCCTAAACTTGGTTCAGGACCAGATTGACAATGGGAGGGATGAGACTACAGCCCCAGGCCTCCACATAAAAATAGGCCCATCATCTTGACAGCATGATGTTGGCCAGCCACCAGTTGGCCATACAGTCGGGCATAAATCATAAGTATTAAAATTGTATTTCTATTTTCCTCACAAAATGATACAATTTTTCTATTTTCTATTATGTATTTAGGGTGACATTGGGACAGATAGTGTAGGGGGTGTACACACTCACATGCAGAGGCATCACCGGATCTGGTGACACCCGGTGCGTGCTACGTATCCCCCCTCATGCGGCGGAGCTGTGCGTGTCCAAAAAGGGGCATGACCTCACTAAAAAGGGGAGTGGTCTTGCAGGAAAATCCTCCGGAGGCACGCCCAGGCTTTGCAGTTGAAGAGTCATCGATGCTGCCGGGCAGGCAGGGTGCAGAGTGGTCCGAGTACTGGCAATGTGTTTGTGCCCCGCCTATAATACGGTCCTGTCCAGATGTACTTAAATGTGTATGACTCTCCTGTATTTCTGTATGATTATCTCTGCTGCTGGAAAACATGCAAGATGCTTTGTGCAAACAAGCGTACATTCAACTTTGCATCAGGCTCTAAAGGCGCACATCCACTACCCGGTTAAAATGAGCGATTGAATTATAACGAAATCGTTCATTAATCGTTCACAAAAAAATTTAGAAAACAACCAGCGATGCGCGCTCCCGCTGGTCGTTTTTGACATCTATCATCGCCTAAACATGCTGGTCAATCTGCCGATAACGACAGATTGCCCATGTTCAGGGATGAGGGAGGGAGCCTGCACTGAATGACTGATCGGTCATTATAGACACAGCACAGACTGTGAAACAACTGCACGATTACAGTGTCGTAATCGTGCAGTCTTTTCACAGTCTGCTAGTGGATGTGCCCCTTAACTCTCTAAGGGGGTACCCCTAGCGAACAATCAGATTTTAGCTATACTTTTATAGATATTATAAAATGGACTAGATTCAAGATAAGTAGAAGCTGGTTGGTTGCTATGTTCAACTTCACCACTTGTCCTTTTTAAAAGGTTCGATACATCTCCCCCTAAATATCCGTAAAAAAAGACATATGACAAATGGATACTTATGTAAGATGCGACCTGCACAAAAATAGTGTTTGCACCAGGTATACATTGGATGTGCATATTGGTATATTTTTGCCTAATGATAGCGCAGAGACACAGCTTGACAGTGATATTATTATCCTATTTCTACAGTATATAATAGAGCAATGTTATGAATTGTTATATACACCAGAGAGGATATTATCTTCACAGTTCTTGATAGATGCAAAAGTCACATTTTCAATATAAAATGTACTTAAATACAAAATTCTAATTTATTACCAACATCTGTTCTGTTCCACAATAAAAAATCTAATGGAAATCTTATGTTGTACGATGAGACCGTTGTGGCTTTATATTATATAGCAGTGAAGCGAATGATTTCAGTTCTGCTGCTGGGGGTCAGTATATGATCAGCCAATCAGAAAGCGGGGGGTGTGGCTCACAGCAAGGCATTTCCTGTGAGGTCACGCCACTTGCCACAAGGCCATGCCCCCTTCTTCCAAGAAAGTTGGGAAATATGATTGATTGATTAATACTTTCAGATGCATGTGTACAATGCATGTATAAAGTGTTATTCTATTTAAAACCTATTTTGGTTTGCTGTTTTAATTCAGTCAAAAGTGATGAAGAATAGCATTTGGTAGTGAATGTAGACTATGGTATGCTTCCCGTTGTCATTCCTAAGTGGCAGAGTAGAATTTGTTGTGGATTACATGGATGTAGGATTAATTCTTGACCTGCTGCATCCAAAGCCCAACGAGTGCTTAGAATTGCAGGGTGAATGACAAGCTGAAGTGACTAGTCAGTCTTATGTTATGTTTTTTTTTGTTTCACAGATGCTTAAACGTTTTGAACGTTTTATCAGACGAGCTTTATGTGCCGCCTGTCGTGTTAAGATGTACGAGTGTCAAACATTCTAGCACCTTAATGTCTAATCTACGCACTTAGCTCATTCTGACCCGGACGCTAAGCTGCGCTCTCACGCAGCTAAAAGGGTCCGGGTATGCAAATGCCGCGATCGCACTGTCTGGTGTAAGGACGTCCTCTATGTCTTAGGGGACTATTTACTAAGCAGTGATGAGACAGAGTGAAAAGTGATAAGGAAGTGATAAGGTGCCAGCCTATCAGCTCCCAACTGTCATTTTTCAAACAGCCTGTGAGATGACAGTTGGGAGCTGATTGGCTGGCACCTTATCACTTTTCACTCTGTCTCCTAACACTGCTTAGTACATAGACCTCTTAGAGAGTGACGGCAGAGCGAACGCCCACTTTTCTCTCTTAACACACGTCATCTCCAGGAAGTGTATGGACAATCGGAACCATCGAGAGTCATCAGAGCTGCACGCAGCGCTTGAGGATGACCTTAACCCTGCCACAAGCACTGCGATCACTGCAGGCTGAAAAACAACCAATTGACGTGTACAATGACGCATCTTTGCTAATTATGCACACCCATAAAACTCAGTATTGACGGCCAGACACGCCTGCTCCCCCGTTCACAAGCACCTTCCCCTGTTACCTCCCACGAACGGCGCTATCTGTCTCTCAATATTACGTCCAGTCTGTGTACTACGAGAGCACGATTCCCGGCCGCAGTGACTGATTCGCGCATGTGTACATTAAAGCATATGCAAGCGCAAACGTGTGATTATTGCCCATAGCGTGCATTTGCAGCTTAGCGAACGGGTCTGAATCAGGCCCTTAGAACCAAATGGTGTACAAATCTGGTGCTTCCATATTTTTTTTTTTATATAGCCAATGTATGCGGGGGGGGGGGGATACAAGCAGCTTGAATTAAACTCTCAAGTTGCCTGCAATAGTGGTGATTGTAAAAATGGTTTTCATTATGTCACCAAGCCACCAGCCTTGTCTTCCTTCGTTGTTTAAAAAAAAAAAAAGCAACATTTATTTTTCCCCCTGCCGTTCTAGAAAAATATACAGCTCACACATAGCTACTGCATTCAGATCATTCTGACAAGATTTTACGAAACAGCAGGCCATGCGATCAGTGCCGGGAGGAGTTGTTTTTTTTTTTCTATTTTTTTATTCCTCAGGGCAAATTATCCTATTTTATCTACTTTTTTTTTTTTTCCCCTGCCCTTTGCAAGTTTTGACAAGTCTGGGCAACTGTCAGGAGAGAACAGCGTATAGCTGAAAGGTGAGCGTGCGCGTTAGTGAAGACGTCTGTTTGGCAAAGTGTACTATGGGCCTGATTCAGATGTATGCAAACCTGCGTGGTTAGCCTGCGTTTCCAGAAACAGTGGCGCGTCGTCTCTGTTGTTTGGGGAGTACCAGGGCCAGTGTCTTCCAACGCAGACTTCCTGACACCGCCGAGCAGATACGTTTGCCCATTATACGTAAGCTTCAGCTTACTGAGATTGTCGATTATTGCGGCCATGGCAACTGTCTTCGGACGCAGCACTCGGATCGCAGATGCACAGCCGCTTCCATGTACAGCCGCTTCAACACCATCCATCTCTGTATCAGGCCCTATATTTCTGAGCGAGCTGTGATGACGTCATTATAAATCATCACCCTGGAATTTCATTGTAGGGCGGGTTTACTGTTTTATCATAGTTGTATTTTAAAGTGCAGTGTACACTATATGGACACAGCAGAGGGCAGTGGGTAAAAACGTTATAACAGGCTGTTGTAGAAATTTACTACAGGTAGAAAGTTCATTTCTATAATGTAAACAGGTCCAGTTACTCTCTTCTCCATGCTTGTTTAAGAAATCATTGCTGTTGTACATTTCATTTTTATTTATTTAATTTTTTTAACGCGGCGATATAGCATGTTACTTAAAAGTAGGCTTGCCATATCATCCCTTTAATTCAGGAACAAATATCCTGTGGATGGCTGACTTCAAGTCTCCATTTCACCTGGTTTTAATCGGCCACAGAACATGTTTAATTCATAGGTGTCCCGAATTAAAAAGAAGATATGGCAAGCTTACTCAGTATCATCCTATGTCCTATGACCTTTCCTGTATATTCCAGCGATCACCTCCCAGGGCTGCTGCAGTTTCTGGAAAAAGTTAAAATGAGAAACTATTTTAATAAAGCATTTTTTTTCTCACACATAGGCTATTTTATGAAGCGTTTTAGTTATAACTATTGCTATTAATCCATTTTTTTTAATTTTTTTGTTTTGCAAGTGGAACTGGAACCCGGTAAAATTATATTAATAGATTGAAGTAGAGTAAAGAGGCTGGTCCTGTGCTCTGGGGTGGTAGGCCGATGTGGATGGGAGCTTCTTTAAACTGGAGATGTCCTATCTCCTATAGGGGGTTACAGGTATTAATGGTTGAGAAAGGCTAGCTACTGTGTGGCCTTGGGATGTACCTCTCTTAGGAGGGGTCCTCTGGTAGAAATGCTTGGCAGTGTTTCGCAGTGCAGAAATATGGCACCTCATTGAGGGGGTGTGATTAAATCCTCCGGTACCGGGGAGGCCGTAAAGGAGGGAGGTCAGCAGGGCCGAAACTAGGATTTTTGTCACCAGGGGCAAGACAGTAATTTGGCGCCCCCCATGTAATTCCCCCTGCAGTAGTGCCCATATTGTAATGCCCCATAGTAATGCCCATATGTTAATACCCCCATAGTAATGCCCCTGTAGTGCCCACCATACAGTAATGCCCCTGTAGTGCCCATGCTCCCATATTAATGCCCCTGTAGTGCCCATGCTTTCATAGTAATGCCCCTGTAGTGCCCATGCTCTCATAGTAATGCCCCTGTATTGCCCATGCCCCATAGTAATATCCCTGTAGTGCCCTTACAGTAATGCCCCTGTAGTGCTCATGCCCCCACAGTAATGCCCCTGTGGTAATGCCCCTGTAGTGCCCATGCCCCAATAGTAATGCCCCTGTAGTGCTCATGCCCCATTAGTAATGCCCCTTATTGCCTATGCCCCCATAGTAATGCCCCTGTGGTAATGCCCCTGCCCCCATAATAATGCCCCTGTAGTGCAGCTTATTAAAAAAAAAAATACTTACCTTGAACCCCGCTCCTGCATCCAGCGTCGCGTCCGGTCCGCCGGCTGCTCCTTGGATCTATGGGGGAGATGTCATGACGTCTCCCCCATAGTGCCCGTGGGGAGAGCCGGAAGCTGGAGTTCGGGAGAGAACTCCAGCCTCCGGCTACACCGCGTCGCTGCAGAGAAGGAGCCGGGCGCCCGCTGGTAATAAATATTACCAGCGGACGTCCGCTTGGAGCCTCTCTGCAGCGCCGGGCTGGAGGTCACTGGCACCAGGTACAGCGGCTCACCCGGTGCACGTGCACCTCCAGCCCCCCCCCTAGTTGCGGCCCTGAGGTCAGATAGGGAGACGACCCCTCCCCCCCCATTGTCCCGTCGTTATATACAAAAGGCTCGGCGGGGTTTGGGCCCAGTTGCTGGCTGTGGACCCTCACTTTCCTTATGTATGGATGACTGACCAGAGGTCTGTTAGCCGGGCAAAGGGGTATGTGCAATGGGATGCAGTCATGTGACAGCAAGGCCGCCGGTCATAATCGAAATACCGACGCCTATCATAATCCCGACGCCGGAATCCAGAACGAGGGGGGCCCGAACGAGGCAAGTACGGTCCGTGCGTCCTCATAGCCATGGGGAGGGGAGAGGAAGGGTTAGGTTTAGGGCACCCCGGGGGGATTTATGGTTAGGCATCCCACTGGGATGGTTAGGATTTAGGCTAGGGGAAGGATAGGGTTAGGCACCCCCCGGGACGGTTAGGTTTAGGGCGTGGGGAGGGGGGTTAGGTTTAGGCACCCAAGGGGGAAGGTTAGGGTTAGGCACTAAGGGGGGAGTTTAGGGTTAGGCACCCCTAATGGAGAGTTGGGGGGGGGAGTGGGGAGGGTTAGGTAGTTAACTCACCTACGTCGGGATCTCCGCTGTTCGGCCTGCCGGCGTCGGGACTTTGACCACCAGGCTCTCGTCCGGCGGTCATTCTGCCGTTCACCCGCTGGTGGTATGTGATGGTGAGCACCCACTTACATTGTTGCCTTGTCATTATAGAGCCAGCCATAATCCACACTATACAGATAGATACTTATACACACCGGGTACAGCGTTTTAACAGCCATTAATATATCTAATTAGTAGATTGCAGTAATACAAGATTTGTGTCGCAATACAAAATGTCATCAACACATGTTGATGAATATATCTGAACGTATTTAGAAAATGAATGACTTTCAATTGCGTTATTAATTTTCTAAATATGTTGTTGAGGAATAACTTATCAACCAAACTTTCTTAGAAAGAGTCATTATTTTACAGTGTGCTACATTCCAATTCACTTCTGTGTATAAAATTTGTAGCCACTGCTAGTTTAGCTTGTCTACATCTATTGGGGGGGGGGGGAGGGAGTATGGGGATGTATTATATCTTAACCGAGGCGAAGCAGGAAGCACTAACAATGAGATGTATGAACATCTCATTGGCCGGAGTGGGGGAGTGTTAACTCCCCCCTCCGGCGATCCCTGCCTGAGTACACAGCGCATCAGCACTAGTGCTGGTGCGCTGTGTCTCACTCCTGGCAGGCTCCACTGAGCATGTGCGGGATCTCGCAAGTATCGTGAGGTCCCGCGTGCAGCCCTGGAGCCGGCAGTCACCACAACAGGGACAGAGCAATCCATTCTAAATATTTTCAGAATAGTATGTAAATCTGTTGCAGGTACTATATTTGTTTCTCTCTCAAGTTGATTTCAAGATGCGTAGCTATCGTGGGTGCAGGGAGTGTGGTTGCTATGGGGCCCGCAGCGCCTCATGGGCCCGCCTGCACCCAGGCCCCCGGGCCTGAGGTTCCCCATCCCTGCCTTAGGGGCATTACACAGTGAGAAAAGTTACTGCAGATCCCTCCTTGAAACTGCATCTTAGTAACAGGCACACTTCAGCCTGCAACTAGGAAGCAGTTTGCTGCAGGGATCATCAGTGCTGCGAGTCCCCTGTCAGAATAATCAGCCCTGTCTATCCTCTCAGATGGCTCTCCTCACTGATGCTGGAAGGAGGCATGGCAGCGCTGAACCAGCTAGGACATCCCGGACCACGGCTACGCCTCCTCCCAGCATCAGTGAAGACTGAGGAGAGACGTAGCCGGCTGGGAGCCTGGAACAGCTGATGAAAAGCCGCCCACATGGCTCAGAAGGTGAGTAGTGCATTGGAGGGGTGGGGACCTTGGAAATTTGGCTATAGGGCCCCCGTAGGTCCAGCTACACCCCTGCTGGCGACCATGTTTGTTGTATAGGGCTTTGTGACCTATTTATCAAGTCTAACATTTAGATATTGGGGCTATATAAGGAAAGATTGAAGCAGGAGATATCAGAGATTGGTCCCGATAGCTATTTGAGGGTGTTTTAGCAACGGTATTCTGTCTCCTTCAGATTTCTTCCCAGCATGGGCGTATGCACCTTCAGATTTCTTCCCAGCATGGGCGTATGTACACATGTGCATTAAAGACACAGATGTTCACCTCTGTATCAGGGGCATATCTTCCTATTGGCCTGGATGGCCCTCGCCAGGGGCGCCGTTGCCACCTGACATAATTAACAAATGATCACTGGTCTCCTGTTTGCTCTGCAGTGTCCCACAGACAGCTGTCATTAGTAAATGATCCCTGGTCTCCTTCTGTCTCCTCTGCTCTTATCAGTGTCCTCCATTGATTGTTAAAGTGTATCAGGCTTCTTATATGTCCCTTTATATCAGAAACATTTAAAATTAGAGAGACTAATTTTTTTTTTAATTTTTTTTTTAATATATCTCTTCTCCCACAATACCCATTACATACCAATCACCACTCACTAATGCCCATATGTCAACCTTGCAGGAAAAGAGTGTAAGCACCACATCAACCACAATGATCTATTCGCAAGATGATTTGCATATATGCAAATTATCTTGCCCACAATGCACCTTGTTTGTTAATGATGCCCTCTTTTCCTGTGTTGTTGACATATAGAAATTAATAAACAGTACTTGCATGTAGTAAGTGTTATAACTGAAAAAAATCTAAAAATATATATATATATATATATATATATGTATATTAAAAAAAAAGTATATATATATTGTCTCCCTATTTCTACAGGCGTGTAAGTTGAACTACCCCTAGTGTAAGTACTAATACATTTATTTTTTTCTCAGTATGAAGAATTGACCATGATCTTTATAGATTGTGGATACTCAGGTGTCAGGATTAAGATATAATCCTTATGGGCTGTTTTTTTATTGTGTGTGAGATAGCAATGGACCCATGTGGGCGGTTTTACCAGTGAATTATATGGCAGAGTTAAAAAAGCATAATGCAGTGTACAGTCCAATTTGAATATATGTAAATTATTTTACCCATAATGCATGTTTGTTTTTGATGCTATGTTTTCAAGCTTTTCCTGTGTATTTTGGTGATGAGTAAATAGTGGTTTGCAATAGAGTAAGTTCTGTAAAAGATATATATATATATATATATATATATATATATATATATATATATATATATATATATATATATATTAAAAAGAGAAAAAAAAATATTCTCCCTATTTCTACAGGTGTCTGAATTAAACTACCCCCAGTGTGTGTTATTTTATTTTTTCAAGTAGAAGCAGTCATTGGAGGGGTGCGCCAGTCCCTTAGTTTGCCAGGGGCGCTCGTACCCCAAGATACACCCCTGCTCTGTATTGAGCAATTGGTGAAGGGGTACACAGGGGGACATGTATCAAGCCTTGAAGAGAAATAAAGTAACAACCAATCAGCTTCTAACTGTCATTTTCCAAGCATACAAATGTAAAATGACAGTTAGAAGCTGATTTTTTGGTAGTTTTTCTCCACTTTATCTCTAACCCACAATCATTGCTGGGTCAGGCTCATATGTCTGTAATGCTATATTGCTACTTTACCTTTTTTTTTTTTTTTTTTTTTTACGCTGCCAATATCGGTGATAAAGCATGTTACTGAGAAGTAGGCTTGCCATATCATCCCTTTAATTCAAGACAATATGAATTATGCTGATTCTGTGGCTGCTGACTTCGTCTCCATTTCACCTGGTTTTCATCAGCCACAAAACCTGTATAATTGTCATGTCCCGAATTAAAGGGATGATATGGCAAGCCTACTTAAAAGGGCAAAAAATGCATCTAATGATAAATAAGGCCCCTTACCCACAATCGAATGATGACCTTGCAATTATTAAAAACAAAAAGCAATATTCTTAACTGATACCACTATGGGCAGCTTGTCTGTACGGACTAGAGAATCACGTGGGCAAAGTTTGTAATGGCCTGTCAACCAGCCTGCAGCAAATATACATCATCGTGATCCTGCTTCCCATTGCACGATGACATGATTCAGCCTGCGCAGGGGGCGGGGCTATGGTGACATTATCATACATGATGGCGGACTATGATGATGCAATTTGCAGCAAATCCATATCAAGATCCCACCAGCTTCTGAAGAAAGTGACGGGATCCGAGAGGATGAGTTACTATCTTTTGGAGGACTCACTATACTTCAATTCGGAACAAGCAAGCGATGGAATGGAAAAAAATGTCCTCTAAATCTCTTTGGGCAATATGTCTGCGCTTCCTTATCTAGTAAAGCTCATATCTGTTCTGCTTTTTTCAAAGATAAAACTATATATATTTATTCTTTGATATAGGAGACTGTACAGATGTTCAAGCTGTGCTGCTGTATCACAATGCCCCTTAGCAGAAGAAAGTGTTCAGAAACTTGTCACAATATACAAACTACATAAGCTAAGAGGGAAAAAAGTAAATCTATTATTTTCATAGAAAATTGGTGGCTACAAAATATTATTATTGAATATAATTGAAGCAAGGACAGCTGCACATTTACTCTATATACAGGTATCATATCCATTATAATATCTTATAAGATTAATTAGCTGCTTAACTTCCACAGACATAGTTTTATTTTGAAATACTCATTGTGCAGGGACCATGTACTGATTAGGGGGGATGCGGGGGGCAGTTATAGATGACAAAATGGAAGTAGCGTTATTTTTATTTTATTTTCACTGGATTTTCTACTGTTTGATTGTGGATAATCTTACCGAATACCTCCCAACTGTCACAATTTTACAGCTAAAGCTCTCGGCGCTCTGTCCGCCCTGTCTCTCAGCACCCCCCCGTAATGATTCATAGATCTGAAATGTTGTTATATACTTATTGGAGACCATTTAGGCCGTATTATTCCAGCAATATTGTGCTCACATCATACCACTGAGATTACAAATTCGCCCACTGATGCACGCCCCACTACTGCCAAGTTTATATTTATATATTGATGTTGTTGTGTATCCTATTTTGTAGCAATTGGAAGAAGTATCAATAGAAATACAGTGAAAATATGGATATTACAAGATCATATAGTTTGTCATATGAATGTAGGATCTTTCTAACGGCCTTTCATGCCAGTATGTGGAATACCAGGGATGGACTGGGGCAGCAAAATAGCCCTGGCATAACTCCCTGTGCGTGCGCCGTAGGCCCCTGTCTCTCAGTATCCCGGCCGAGCAGTGCGCCGGGAGGCGGAGATGTTCAGCCAGATTTTCAATACGGACTGTCCCATCAGGCCATCGGCACTTTTGCCATTTGCCAGAAGTGCCAGGTGGCCAGTCCGGCCCTTTGGAATACCTATACAAATTAGTATCATTGAGTCAATGCACCAAAACTGTGTGTAAAGTTAAAATCGTACATAACTTTTTTTTGATCACACAGTTTAGATTGAAAATGTATCAGTCATACAGGCTATTCACTAACTAGTGGCGATGATGCAAGGTGAGAGTGGAGAAAAATGGGATTCATACACCAGCTTGTTCTTCTTGAAATCTGCAGAGAACCACGGTTTAAACAGTCAAGAGTTACAATAATGGAAATCACTTTCCTGTTTGGTTCTTGATTAGAGGCCAAATGATTTTTTTTTTTTTAGCATTTCACTGCTCTTCTAAACAAAGCTCATTCAATGCATTTTAAGTAGGCCAGCACAGTCTTATTGTAGTAAAAGAATCATGTCATTCAAAAGTCCACAATGTTAGAGAAATGTGTGTTACTGTATATAGACAATAAGAGACACAACATTTACAGATAGTAACCTATAGAAAGTAATAAAAACTCTTAACATGGAGATGTTATACCTGTTTAAAGTGCTGGGATGGATTGACTGATTAGTTGGTGTCAGCACTTCTACATTGTTCTCACCCGCAAGGTAGAACAGTGTAAAGTGATTGTTTAATTAATGAACTTTGATTGGCAAATTCTATCCAATTTTCTCCTGAAGATATCTTGAGAGAAATCAATTTAAGAGTAATTTAGCATTGTGTGCTGTGGTTAGCTGCACAGGCATTACGTGGAGTGACTGAGATTGCTACTGAGACTTTCCAAAAAATACAGCACCTAGTATACATGTGACATTTTGTAACATTTCCACAATGATGAGTATATGTGCTTTCTATAGTTTGATTAAAAAAAAAAAGGCATTTTTGGTATGTTTTGTAGGGTCAAATGCAGGATCATCGTAGGAGAGATTCTAACATTGCCTTTTTTTATAATAAAACACAAACAACATCGCACATGTTCACTTATGATTCACACTTTTTTAACTTCACTTGCACCATTATTCACCATTACTATCTTTACTGATTAATTTATCATTTATTAATTTGCCATTTTTTCCATTTATTTATCTATCATCTTGCTCTTAAGCCTTTCTTGAACAAGATATTGGGTCTCCCTTTTAATATGATTATATCCTCATTTTTGCAAATTCATAGGGATATATTGCAGTGTAATGTGCCGACAGTCAGTGGCGTAACTAGGGAAGGGCGAGCAGGGTGCGTGCCCTGGGCGCCGTGGGACCGGCGGCGCGGGGGGGCTCCACCAGCCACGGTCCGGCCCGCCCTAGTTAGCCACCAGTGTAGCGCCGACCGCAGTGAGTGCCTCCCCCTGAGCACTTGCCCAATAGCGCCAAGAGGCGGGCTCAGGCTGTGCATAACACGCATCGCCGCCAGCGCTGGCAGCGATGCGTGTGTTAAACAGCAGCCAATGAGAGTCAGATAGACTCTCATTGACTGCTGCAGTACCCACTGCAAGAGCCGGACTTCCGTCCGGCTCCTGCAGTGGGTAATGGGACAGACGTCATGACGTCTCTCCCATTATGCTGAGCGCGCCAGCCCGGGAGGACTGGCAGGCGGCGGCGGGAGAGGTGTCGGGGTCCGGAGCAGCAGTGTGGATTCAGGTAAGGATGTTTTTATATATATTTTTTTTAAAAACCTGTCAGCACTACTGGGGGCACAACGGGGGAGGGGGGTGGCTACCACTGGGGGGACCTCTACTGGGGTGGGGGCACAACTGGGGGGTGGCTATTACTGGGGGCACCATTATTGGGAGGACCTCTACTGGGGGGGCTATTACAGGGGGCACTTAGTCGGGAGGGGGAACCTCAACTGGGGACCACTACTTGGGGGGGGGACTACTACTGGGGGCATTATAAAAGGGGCCTACTACTAGGGGCACTGCACTGGGGGGACCTCAACTGTGGGCAATAACAGGAAGGACCACTACAGGGACCACTGGATAGGGGGGGGTCACTACTGGGGGCCTGCATCAGGGGGATCACTACTGGGGGCACTGCATGGGAGGGGGGGACTACTGCTGAGGGCACTATATAAGGGGCTTACTGCTAGGGGCACTGCAGGGACCACTACCGGGGGCACTAGATAGGGGGGATCACTACTGGGTGCCTGCATAAGGGGGACCACTACTGGGAAAACTGCATAGGGGGGACTACTGCAGGGGGCACTATATAAAGGGCACTGCATAGGGGGGGGACTACTACTGGGGGCACTATATAAAGGGCACTGCATAAGGGGATACCACTACTGGGTGCACTGCATTGTGGGGATTGCTACTGGGGGCACTGCATAAGGGGGAACACTACATAGGGCACTGCATTTGGGGGGACCACTACTGGGGGCACTGAGTAAGGGGAACTGATTGGGGGCTTTATAAGGGGGACCACTACTGGGGATACTGTATAAGGGGCACTACTATGGGCCTGCATAAGAGGGACCACAACTGCATACTGGGGGTACTGTATAAGGGGTACTACTGGGGTTAAGGTGCATATGGATAGGAATGTTCAGCGTGAAAATAAAGGGGTGTGTCATGTTGACACGCCCCATTTTTAAGTGGCCTTCGGCACGCGCACATATCGGGATGTGGGGGGGGCTCCCTTTTCAAATTTACCCTGGGCTCCAAATACCCTAGTTACGCCACTGCCGACAGTACATATATCCCTATGTGCTACATCTTCATGTATGTGTATATATATTTTATATTTTTCGATTACTGTCATCCACCTGGACCATCAGTTTTATATTTTTTTCTTCTGTTTGGACCCGTGTGCATTGGGCCGCTGGCGTCCCCAGCACTTTGAGTTTAAATATATCTCACTCTGCTGGGACTGCCCGCTGCACCAAAGCGCCCGTGAACGTTCAGTACATTTTTTCTAGACTGATTCCTTTCCACACTTAGTGCCCTTATTTTTCCTCCTTCATCATTTTAGACACACTTTCTTAGTGTTTGATGTGCTTCTACATGCATAGTCTGGTACACATATGTATTTATGCTCTTAGATGTTAATGATTTATACAGAACAAATGTGTTCAACAGTTTTATATTTATATATATATATATATATATATATATATATATATATATACTTATACACTAAACATTTAACAAATGTACATATGTCTATTTATATAGGCTTCTTCTTTTCTAGTCCCCTTCTCATTATGATTATTTGATGTACTCTATTAACCGATTTATTGATAAATTATATTTATTTTTATATAATGTATTATTCGCATTATTATTATTTTATTATTTTCATTAATTATATTATTAAGGTTTATTATTATGAGATTAATGACTGTTATATGTACTTTAAGTTATCTGAATTTGATTATACATATAGGTGCATATTTATGGATTTTTTCACAAATGTATACATTACTAATTAATTCCATGTATTCAGGGCTTATTTATTTATCTATTTATTCATTTACTCAGTATTTATTCATTATTTTTTCTAGATATGTATACACAGTTATTATGAGCCTCATTTTTAATATTTTTTTATACAGCTGAGTTCAATATTGAGTCTTACAAAAGCCGACAAATGGAGGACTTTTACCAATAATTAATTACTACTTATTACTACTGTCAATCGAACTAATGAGGATCACACCTCTAACTAATCAGCATCACCTCCAACTATAAAACTAACTGCAGTCAATGGGAACTTTAAACTCTGAGGAAACGGCCAGTTGTTAGAGCTGAGAAAGGCGTTAGGTGTTCCCATTCACTATTAGACTCAGACCCACTGAGCGTTATTTTTTTACCTCATCCAGCGGACTGAGAGGCCACCTCAAGAGGCGGCTCTCACACGCAGCAATCAGGCACGGGAACGCTAATCCCTTGCAAGTAAGCCCCCTGCCAGGCCATCTCTGGCGGACACTACCTCCGAGCAAGACACTGCCTATCTCAACAGCAGCGGGCCGTTTTTCACAGCCGCTACATTGGTAGCATCACACTACCATCCACATTGGGAGCCGTCCTACCTGCGCACCAACACCATTATTTCCCGGCCGGGATCTACAAGTGGATTTACCCCTTCTGATCATTCTGCCACACAGGCATTCAAGCTACTTCGCGGATTCAGTGGGTAAGGTAACATTATACACTTAATGTTTTCATCATAAGGTGTAACATTCTCATCTATATTTTATACCAACTACCAGGACTCTCTGAGGACTTATCCACCATCCGCTTTTTATTTATTTTTTTAATTTTTATCTTATGGACATTGAATATTTTATTTTTTATTTGTTCTCTCTCAAGACTCAATAAGACTTTATTTTTGTATACATCTTTTTTCTACCTAGGGATATTTTCCGGGTTTTTTTACATATCATCCAAGGATTTGAATTAATAAATGTGTGTTTAATTCTGTTGGTGTCTTTACATTCTGTGCTGTAGCTTCAAATCATTTAGCGCTCTATAATAGTCATGTATTCCTATATATGTGCGTATGTATTGGTTTTGTGCTACAGACAACTGTGTCCGAGTAACTCTGAACTTGTTTATGGTAAAAAAAAACCATTCCATCCATCTACCTACCTCATTTATACCATCACGCTTTCCTTACTTTCCTTGACATGTGTTTTAATCTCGATATAGAAAGAGGAAGGACAAGTAAATCTTCACACCTCCCAACATCGAAAGGTCGTGACAGCGGGACAGAGGGGGTAGGCTCTGTAAAATGGAGGCACATGTATTACCTTGATGGGTGTCTGTCTGTTTCTTTTTTCTCTCTCAAAAGAATGTCATTTTTAGAGACATATGTCACCACAGTGTACAGCAGGGGTCTTCAACCTTGGCCCTCCAGCTGCTGTGGAACTACACATCCCAGCATGCACTGCCACCTCTTTGATATCACAGCATGCTAAAACTATGGCAGTGCATGCTGGGATGTGTAGTTCCAAAGCAGCTGAAGGGCCAAGGTTGAAGACCCCTGGTGTACAGCAATGCAACACCCCCTACCCCTCCCCCATCTACAGATAAATTGGACTGAGCATCATTACCAAAATCAGGACGGTCGGGAGGTACGAATGCAACTTCACCTTCAAATTAGGATTATTGGGCCTGATTCATTAAAGTACGCAATATTGCGTACACACGCAGTTGAACTGCGATAGCATACTAATCCATTACGATCACAATGCAAACTTAGCCCTACATAAGGACGGGCACTTTTTGTTGCACACATCCGTAATACTTAGCAGAATAGCGAAACCATCGATACAATCGAGTACCATCGCAGCCTCATGGACATTTGCACAAGCTCTGTCCTTACTCAGAAATTGCTAACAACCACGCACGCTATGAGACCTCACACTGTATGGCACACCCCTGCAACGGCTGCGTTTCCCTGACACCCTCCCCCCGTCACCACCCACAGATGGCGCTTCCTGTCAATCACTCTGCAAGGGGTCTGCGTAGCCTCTGCGATTGCAGTACCGATCGCAAAAGCTAGTTCGCGCGCGTGCACTGTGATTCATGCGCAGAACGTACGGTAGTGAATCAAGCACATTGTTTCCTACATAGAATAAGACCACAATAAATATGGTATAATATGCACAACCATTGATACAGTGAGCAATGATTTTTACTTGATCCGAACACACGTATGTTGCGGATCCAGCATTCAAAATAATTATTGCAGCTAATCAGAAGTTTAGAAAGTTAAAGGCCATCCTGTAGTCAGTCAGAGGAGGAGAATATTGGCAGGGCTGGGCCAGTGTATAACCGACCATAGCTAGACCGATGGGTAATCGGAGCATTAGAGCAAAACAAATAGGAACATACAACTACAGTACAATAGAAATAAACAATATGACTCTATATCAAAGCAATTTTTTTTTTCCCTGAAGTTCTTGCTAAGATGTAACCAATATTTATTGATTGTTTTTACTATATTTTTTACTTCTAATCATGGTAAATGTTGTTTTCTTTACATACTGTATGAAGAAATTGTAACTCCAGCTCCTTCGTGCGGTCGTTATGCTCCATAAAGTTATTGGCTTGATGAAGAATTAATGACAAGTCCGAAATTTTGCAGCTTTTAAACTTTTTTTAAAAGTGAATCAAACATATTGAACAGATCCTTGGATTGTGTGCACAACGTGTCCAAATGTTTCTAATTTGTAACTAATATCTTAGATTAAAATCATTTACATGAGTTGAAAGTATGTAATTGGTGTCCAGGTTTTCTCATAGGTGAATGAAATTCCTTCCTACACCAGAGGTTTCTGACCCAAACAGGATGTATCTGTGAGGAAATCTGGTTGCATTATTGCTGGAAAAGTCTCATAACTTAAACTAACAATGTTTGGGCTAAAACTGTTGGAACAGTTCCCTGAGACATACCATAGTCCCTGAAATATGTCAGAATGACCTGCAGGTTTTTATTGAACAAAATGTTCCCTATCTGCTGATCACATTGTATTATAGAAAGCAGGGGAGGTTTAAAGCCGCGTGTCCACTTGACAATATAATGAACGATAACGTAATCGTTCATTGTTCCGTCCAGTGGACATGCCGTCACCGACCTGCGATGCGTTCTCCCGCTGGTCGTTGACTACGTCGCTTATCGCCCGAACCTGCTGTCCAACCTGACGATATCGCCAGGTTGGGCAGGTTGGTGGATGAGGGAGGGTGCCGGCACTGGACGATATATATTGTTCATTGTGTATGCTCAATGTCGTTAAGGACATTGAGCATACTACTGCCGGGGGCACACTACACCATATTGCTCATGGAGCGAATCGTGTAGTGGATACACGCCATAAGAGAGAAGTGGGGCCCATGTGCAGACTAATCGCATGGGCCCCCTCCTCTCCATGGTGCAGTAGACTCTGACATTGTACCAGAATCTAGTGCACATGCGCAGGTCTCCAGTAACATGGCGCCCGCACCATGGTCCCAGTAACTCCTCTACTGCGAATGCACAAATATCTGGGAAAATGGGCACTTTCTTTTTAAATATGTGTTCATTGCACTAATATTATTGTTTTAGTTTTAGAGTGACCTTTGTTCCCATGAATTAATATTTGTTTTAAATTCTCCACCATAGGGCCAATTTATTATCAAGCAATGATAATGATGCTCTCTTATATTTCTGTTAATTGCTACAATTTATTGATTAAATTGCAGAGGCAGTGGAGTGACTCGGAAATGTCCCATAGCGGTAAGAGTTAATGTACCGTTTTGCCCGGCCGCTTCCTGCCACAGTGCATACGACTCGGGCCTTTTTATTTATTGATCAAAAATTTAAAAAGTCGTTAAAAACAGATAAAATACCATTTTCCATGTTTCTTTTTTTACATTCTATGAGAATATAAAATTCTTTAGATAGATTCTTCTTGCTAAATCAGTTCCATAGTTTTGTGTTAAAGGAAAGCGCTGTTTCAGGCTGTGCTTGAGAAACATTGCCTATAGCTGATCTAGTAGGTATCTTTTTTTTGTTTATTTTCCGTGACAAGGTCATGTTACGTTAAATACTGTTCTCAATGACCCATCTGCACTATGAGTAGTCTTCATCACCAAGGAGTCTATTTATTAATGTTGTGAAAATGAAGCCAAAAGCTATAATTTCTGCTTATTACAGCAAGAAGAATTTATCGGTGCTATTTAACAAAAAGTTTAACTGGACAACTGGTAATTGATCAGAGCTTGCTTTTCGATACAATTGCAGTCACATGCATGGCTCAATTTGTCTAGTAACCAAGCCCGTCTGCGTTTGGCTGTCGGTTACCAAAGTGTTACTCCTTTCTGGCAAAACGGCTGATTGTGGGGAGCAATGCAGAGATGGCATTTACTGACTTGTTACATTGGGGCAGATGTATGAATCTCTAGAACGTAATAAAGTGGAGAGTGATAAACGACCAACCAATCAGCTCCCAACTGTCATGTTACAGGCTGTGTTTGAAAAATGACAGTTGGGAGCTGAGTGGTTGGTCATTCTTCACTCTCCACTTTATCGCTTCCCAGAGCTTCATATATCTACCCCCAGTAGCACACGCAGGGGGGGTTTCTGAGTACCCAGACCCCCCCATCCTGACAGAGGGGAGAGCAAGCGCCACCATGTTATTAAGCCCTGCTCCCTCACGGCAAAATGTGGCAATTCGCATGTCAATGGGGAGGAGGCGGAGCCAATATGATGCAATAGAATTCGAATTGCATCATTTGGCTCCACCCCCTCCCATTTGTCCCACGAATCACGGCATTTTGCCACGAGGGAGCGGGGCTTATTGACATGGTGCCTGGACCCTGTTTCCATCTCCAACCTGCAGCATGGTAAGTGTGTGTGTAATGTATATGTGACGTGTGTGTGTGTGTGTGAATATATATATATATATATATGTCTATCTATATGTGTCAGTGTGTATATATGCAGTATATATATATCTATATATATATATATAAGGAACCCCTCCTTAAAAATCCTGCGTGTGCCCCATTGACTTTTGCGCCGACTTAGAGTTTTACTGGGACAGTAATAATTATCGAAATCTTTGCTTTCTGCATTGTTAACACTTTGATAAATGGTTTGAAATGCTACGCCTATTTTCACCTGAAATTACACTTAACAAACCTATACCAAACCTGTCCCAACTATCCTCCTCCTTCCAAAGTCACTGAGGTCTTTCCGAGTAAATTTGTAGATACAGAATTGGCAAACAGGCCAGTCCATGATGTTTTACAGCTGACTTTAAGCATAATCCTGTTTACTGAATAATTTTCCCACGCCTATGTAATGCTGGCTACACACTAGACCAGTGGTTCTCAAACTGTGCACCCTGGGGTGCCTCGGGACACTTACAGGGGTGCCTCCGGTTGGTGGTCCAGCACCAAATAAAATTATTTATGGTAAATGTAATGTAAATATGTGGCCAAACAGAAGCACAAACCTGTCCACCACCTCATAACAGAACCTAAGGATGACAGGTCAGCACAATTTACTTTACTACATTTTTCTCAGTTACTCCCAATAACAAACGTTTGGCTTAGGGGTGCTGTGAAAACAATGCTGATACTGTAGGTCGCCGTGATTCAAAAAAGTTTGGTAACTTCTGCACTAGACGATATTTCTTTTGTCAAGTCGGTGAGCGATATATCGTACCGGTCATCTGCAAGTGTGTACACACAATTTATCTGTGAATTATGTCTCTCACAGATATATCTCATCGGCTGTGCTGCACAGGAGATACAATATATCGTTCAGATCTTCTTGTGTGTACAGATGACCAAACGACCGTATTATATGTTTGCTGCAGGAAACCATGACAATAATATCACAACTTTGCGGTAATATTTGAATGGGTTCTTCTCAGACATATCATGCGGCCGATTGGAAAATGGGTACACACGATATGGTTTTGTGCATCCTTGCCAAAATCACAACATCATTCGGTCGTTGGATCCATCGTTCAAGTGTGTACACCCCTCCATTAATCACTTGCTTTTAATATAATTTGTATCTCTTATTTACTTACCTTATTCTATATCTTTTATATCAATACCATTGACAGATACACTCGATAAACAGATACAAATAGTTAATTAGACTTTTTGTTTTATTAAGTTTTCATTTTTGTGGGGGCATTCTAAATAAAACATTTCTCTCTTTACAATAGCAATTCGCATAATCAAATTGTTAGGTGCTTCAACCTACTGAAGGCTTTTGTGATACATTTGTGTACGTCAAGAAGAATGGAGACAAAAGGACAAATTACTGTAAGTAATTAATCACCACTCATATGTGGAGGGAGCTATTGCCTTTTAAGGTTTTAACCTCACATGATTAATATTTATAATTTTTGGCTTTAAACACTAGAAGGCATTGATTCAGGGCAAAGCTCATTGTTACAGTTTGAACGTGGACAGAATTAATTTTCCCTGTCAATCAGAGTTGGCCAATACTTAACTAGGGATTCTGTTGGTTTTCTCTGGATGGATCGATCGCTCTGTAGGTAGAGCAAGAATGTATAAGCCAAATACGTTTTAACAGCAGCGGAGATTGAGGGACATTTTTTGATTCTCATCTAATGTGTGACAGTTGAAATTATAATAAAAACAAACGATATCTGAAAAAAATTATATATCTAAGCAATATGTCAGTGACTATTGAGCAAATGAAATAGTAATGAGGGAGAAGAACATGGTGCTAGTTGTTTTCCTCTATCTGTGATTGCCGTAGAGACCTAGATCTCTTTCCTGTGAAGCGTCCTCTTCTGGCTTTGCAGCAGCCTAACACCGGCGATGGGTCAATTTGAAATGTGCATGTGCATCGACTGTCTGTGCATTGTTGTTTAGCCAAGCGGGGATCTAGTAAAGAAAGAGGGGCATCACAGGAGCCGAGATGATGCAATTGGCGGCAGACCGCCTCCATCCTGTTGGCTGTTTACGGGGAGAGACTTGCCGAGTCGGCAGGTGTAGTGTACCCCGGTGAGTACTAGAACCCCAGTTTGAGAACAGGTATTTTACGCAATCAATAACATTTGTGCTTCTTGATTTCACTTCCGTTCGCATTAAATCTACCTGTTGTGCCCATGAAGGGCTCTCTTCACCAAGGGCAAGGGCGTAGCTATAGTAGGTGCAGATAGTGTGGCTGCTATGTGGCCCAGACGACCTCTGTGGCCCGGCCCTCTCCCTGCGCTGAGTTACACTGCTATGGCCTGAGCCCCGGCTTTTCTATTCTCACCAGATTGCTGCTGCAGGGCACCTTGGCCCAGAGCTGATCTAAGCTACAGCAATCTCTAGCTGCTGCCTGAATGCATTGTGATGTCACAATGCAGGTCACAGCCCTATATAAAGGTTGCCCAGACACTGGCAGCCATTTTGTGGTGACATTTTGTCCTACCAGTATTGATACTTTTGAGTAGTTTCTGCTTTATTTTAAGCAACTTTGGACTACAGATATGGACTTTAACAGAAAAAGAATCTGAATAACATCTTCAGGTAAGGACTATATAACAAATTTTGGCTTGTCACCCTTACCCCTTCAGACACCACCTTCCATTTTATTTGCAGTTATTAATTTAGAAACAATGGATAAAGCAAATTACAGTATTCACAGTATATGACGCTGCATGACTTGCAGATGGGTACACACTTGTCAAATCCTCCGGGGATCCAACTCCAGACCAGACTGTTGACACAATTTTACTGAAGTTCTGGATGTAGATTTAACACCCATTATATGCCTCCACTCCTGCCCAATTTTGCAGCTGTACTCAGATCTGCATCTGCTGAGACAATCTACTGAAAGTATTGTTTCACTGTACTCTTCCCATCTTTGGCAGACCAGCTGCCACTCACAGGCAAGAACATAGCTACAGTAGGTGGAGAGAATGGGGCTCAGGCCGCATCCCTGCAACAAGTTACACTGCCATCTCCTGAGCCCAGTATTTTCTCACCAGAGTTCTGCTGCAGGGCATCTGCTGTCGCTGGTCCAGCCGGCTATACCTCTGTCTATCCTTACTGACTGATTTATTATTGAATCATAACCTTTTTATAGAACACATATCATAAACATTTAGGATTTAGGAGACTATATAATTTTTTTTTAGGAAATATCTTTTTTTCATTTATAATACTATATGCTAATCACAATTAATTTAGTAGCGCATGTCAACTGAGTAGGTAGTGCAAATATTAGATCATTTACAATCAAAATTGATAAACTGCTAAATAATTTGCATGGGGAGGGGGTCTGTGGAAATGTTGCTATAGGGCCCCCAGAGGCCTTGCTGTGCATACATACATTCCTACTCTCCGGAAGTCACGGGAGGCTCCCGATTTTTTCGGGTAACCCCTCGCACCCCCGGTAGAGTAGTCACTTCTCCCGCATTCCTGCCCACTTCCTAGTGAAGTGGGAAGCATGGGGAGACTTCTATGGCGATTGGGGTGTCTCCGAGTAGGGGGCAGGGCTTAATGACGCGATTCCACAAGAGTCGTGCCATTTGGCCCTGCCACTATTTAAATATGCTCTAATCACAGCAATTTACATCAAGGGGAGGGGCATGATGACAAAACATGTCAGGCCTCGCCCCCATCAACACCCACCTGCTTCCCCCTCACCAGGCTTTTCGCGGGGAGGAAAAGAAAAATGTAGGCAAGTATCCCCTGCCCAGGGCCTTAAGCATCTTCAATATGACGTCACAATGCAACGTGATTTACCCACTGAATGCTGATGCCCCACATTTTACCGCTTTAGAAACATGGAATGTTCACTTTAAAAGCAAAGTGATGTTATTAAGTGATTTTGAAATTAAATTATTATAAATTATGATTAAGCTCACACATATGTATATATATATCTATATATATATATATATATATATATATATATCGTGTTAGAAATCTAAATTGTGACATATGCATACAGTGTTATACCAGGGGGCATATTACTTTCTCGTTTGCACCGCCATCTCCCCAGTGATATTCGGGTAAATGCGCACGCAACCAACAGAGAAAAGGCTGCGGCAAAGTGCCAGAGCCTTTGCTTTCACTGCGCAGCATTATCTTCCCGGAAATGTCACTGGGAAGATGGCGCCACGGAGGAGGAGGGAGCCGCTTGCCTGCACGCAGTAAGTATACTCTGGGTGCAGGGTGTGCAAGGTGGGGCACACACTGCACCCATTATAAATATGCCTTTCTGTTGTATACTCTATAATGACCAGATAAATATTTGTGTGAGGACAGGCCCATATTAACCATCCAAGTAACAGAGGTTTGCTCTAGAGCTGGGAGGGGGGAGACGCAAGGATCGTTAGCCTGAACAGATGAATTTCATTGTGGTGAATTTGTCTGTGAAACTGCAAAGCTGAAGCATACAGTACCATGTCATAAAGTCACCAGAGGTCTCCAGCTGCCGACATCTAGTCCCTCCAGACGCATTATTTCCTTGCAGCCGTAACTTGGCGGTCCATTACTCTAAATTCATGTAGCGACAATCTTGCAATATGCAAGAACCCTGACTGTTACAAGCAAATTGCACTCCAGTTGAGAATGATTTCTCAATCTAATGAAAATGTTCTGAAAGAATCATGTTGTACGCTTTAATATTCCTGGAATGCTTACAGAATCTATTTCATTGGTGTACGCATGTGGTGGGAATCCAAGTGAAAATGAGCAAGGCTCTTAGAAATTCAGGAAAGTAGTTTTAAACCAGACATCCGCTATATCCCCGAGACCATTAAGCAATTGCAGCATAATGAGGAGGGCTCTTAGCTTAAACGAGCATGCTAATATTTCTCCTGCCAGTTGTTTGTTAAGGTAAAACGATTGCTGTTTTAGTTTTGTTTAGCATAGTTTTCACAATTCTGTTCTAAACGTAGTGTCAGAAGCTCAGAGGTTTACATTTAGTAGCTAGTGGGACACTTGATGTTTATTTGTTTGTAAGAAAGGGTTTACAGCACTAAAGATTAAAGTAAAAGATTGCAATTCCATTTTGCTTTACATAATGTGATCTGCCAAGAATATTAAAATATATTTTGCATTTGATCATTTGTCTAAAGGGTCATTCCAATGGCGTATCTATAATGGGTGCAGGGTGTGTGGTGCACACTTACACCCTGCTCCCTAATATTGTTATACTTAACTGCCCGTAGTCTCCAGAGTGCTGGAGACACTGGGAAAATGGCAGCTGGGAATAAGGAAAGGGTGCCATTTTACCGGAGACCCGCGTATGCGCAATAGATTTTGGCACCAAGGCACCAAGTAAGAATCTGGTTGGATATGGAATCCCAGCAGTTGGAATGCCACCGGTCAGAATACCGACAGCGGCATCCCGACAGTCAGTATCCCGACACTACCAGGTAAATACCCTAAAGCGAACACTTACACCTAACCTCCCCCCCGATTGCCTAAACCTAATCTCTCCCTCCCCTCTCTCTAAACCTAACCCTCCCCCCTTAGTGCCTAACCCTAATCCTCTCCCTAATGCCTAATTCTTAACCCTAAACTTAACCCTCCCCTAACGCCCAATACTTACCTTTGGGATGCCAGCAGTTGGGATTCTGTAGCCGGGATCCTTAAGTTGTCGGGATTCTGGCACCGGTATTTTGACCGTCTGCATCCCACACGACGGGATGCCAACTACATCCCAAAGAGTCTACTGCGCCACCAAGGGGAGGGGGCCCACATCGAGTCTGCACATGGGCCCTCTTCTCTCTTAAAACACTCCATGGTAACTCACACTAAGTGACATAGCGAGTTATTTGCATGGCTATCAACAGCAAAAGGAATTTCTGTGAAATTAATTTTATTTACTGAGAAAATAATAAGATAGTTCATACTTTAAAAAAACTGTTTACAGGAATTGCTAATTATTTGCTATGTCACTTTATAACGTTGCCATGAAATAAATAACCCTACAGGTTTTATAGAGGTTATAGAACATGTGGGGATATTGATGCACTTGAAAAATGTGCTGTACTATCAGCCAATTTCCATTTGCTTTTATTATCTAAACATTGTTGAATAATCAATCTTCTGCAGGTATAAATAGACATATTGTCTTAATTTGAGATGGCCTTACCTTAATTTAGGGTCTTCTTGCTTTAATTTGGGACTTTCTTGCTAAAATTTGTTAGTCTTGCCAGAATTTGACATGGTCTTTCCTTCATTTTGAACTGTCTTGCCTGAATTTGGGATGGCCCTGCCCACATCAGGACAGTTGGGTCGTATGGTGCCAAGTATCTAGAGCAGTTTTGAAAGGGAACGAAACTTGGGATCAGTTTGTAATACATTGCAGCACCCTGTACTGTGCCCCAGGTTCATACATGTTCTCTTCTGAACATTTTATATGACTGTACCTTATTTGTGTATTGTAATGTCTGATGGCTTTTATATATATTTAATTGCGATTTTACCTCACCATTAATTGTCTTCATTATTTATTGAGAAGACAATGTTTGGTTAGGGAACGCAGTGTTTTATTGCCATCCATTCACAGACAAAAAAACGTTTCTAAGTGGGTGTCTTTTTACTATGTGTTCACTTTAAGTAAGTTATGGAAGTTAATTGTTTATGGATATTGTAGTATGGATTGGCATTTTCCACTTACACTGTGAAAGCAGAACCCTTTTTGGCAAGGCGGTGTCAGCAGAGTGATTTGCTGGCACTGACTGTGACCTGGCTTCCTGCCCCACTCGCGATTGGTTGCATTTCGTTATCAGGCTTTTAACATCATCAACAGTAGGATAAATCACTCCGGCTGCCATGGAAATAAAGTCATTCCCAAGCTTGCAAACCAGTCCAATGAACTCAACACTTTTTTTTATCCGCTAAATTGAAGGCGACAGCCCAATGAATAAACTACAATAGGTAAATGCTTGTTTCACTGTGGGCTGGCTGGAAGGAAAAATATGTAACTCAAGAATGACCTTTCCATTCCATAAACCATTTATTTACATTGCATATTTCATATCCGTTTTACTTTTTGAAAACTAACCTCCTTTCCTATTGGCAGTGTATGAGTGTAATTGCTGGCATATTGAAGTGGGTGGAATTTCATTGGTTTTCCCCTTATAGTGCCATATATCATGGTTGGTGACCTCACATTTCAGCATCTACATCTTCACTAGTCACTGTGACCATTCCTCCCAACTCTTACAAATCTCAAGCAGGCCACAGCATTATGCCCCTCTGTAGAGGGTGTGTGACAGTGTCACAATGGGAGTGGTCACACCCCAGGGCCATGACTAGCTTTTCTAGGTAGTCTCCAACCCCAGGCAAAACGTCATTGCAATTCCAAGCGCACACGCTCACCATGAATGAATTGATATATGTATCCCAACGTTGGCATTTCAGGACAAATACTGACCATAGCACAGCTCTACAGTCATATTAGGACTCTGATTGGAAAAGGATATCCTGATGAATGTGAAATCAGGTAATGAATGAGTCTGTTGGTCCTTCAAAAAAATGGACAGAAAAAGCTGCATGCAGTAAGAATATTGTACAATATTGAGTAATATTAATAATAATCCAGAATCCAGTAGCCAGATATTATAGTAAAAATAAAGCCAAATAAACGTGCTGGATCTTTGCAGTGGCTTACCCGTTCAATGCAGTTTGTAATGTGGGTATTCAGTGGCAGAGGATCTGGATGAAGTTTCTGCTCGTGAGTCCCTGCCGGGAGAGCAATTAATAAGCAGAGTCTCGTAGTGCTGGTTAGCGGTGCGGCTCTGATGCAGGGTGGATGAATGTATGCCGCTCTTTCAGCTAGCGACGTCTCGCTTAACTGTTACTGACCATCAGGAGTCACTTCTCAGTCAGCCGCAGTATATGGAGCCGGAATCAGTCAGACTTTAGTGGGGCATGTGTTGAAAATAGCCGCTGGCTGGTTTAAAGGCCGCTTCTTGGTGAACACGCTTCGTAGCAGTAGTCAGTGGGACCTATGAGCAAAAGAATGTGTGTAGATCGGAGCACCTAACGCGTTTCTCGGCCCTGGTAATCTGGCCGTTTCCTCAGAGGTATACCTCCCATAACACGACATCCGTATATATATCTCTCCAGGTTGACATGCTAAGTTGTTGCAGGTGGACATTACATGTGTTACTAATTAAATTAATAGCAACACTGTGTAACAGCCATTTCCGTATAAAGTGTCCACATCCTGCAGAATATAGAAAAACCTTTTTTCTTAAATATAACCAGAGAAACATATCTCAGTATCAAAACAAATTGTATCTAATGGCTCAAATCAAATCAAATAAAATGTGTATACTTAAATAAAAACACAATTGAGTAAGATAAGTAAATAAAAATAAGAAATGAAAATGAAAAATAATCAATAAAAATAAATAATAAACATTATTAGGTAATAAGAATATATATATATATATATATATATATATATATATATATATATAAAAATACACATGAAAATTATAATAAAAATAAATATAGGTATAAATGAAAGTATATAAGCGGAAAATGTACAAATAATAATGTCAAAAAGTAATTAAGATTTGAATAACAGTACCAAAAAAATAATTTTTTGGAAAAATAATGACACATAATTCATACATTCTATGGTAGAGAGGGACCTACACTCTAAATCATATTGGTGTCACATTGCACCAATGATCAGAATGCAGGAACATCACCCACAGGATGTACATGGTTACAAATGACTGAACAGATTAATGAAGAATAGCATATATGATGTTTAAGAAAGATTATAAGTTAAAACATCCACTGAACCTCTCATAGGGAGTGCTCTCTAAGAGAAAATAAAACCATGATTGTAAATAGTGAAGAGTATTAATTGGATATGAAGCATACGTGCTGCTGCAATGGATGGTCCCAAAAATTAGATATATTTAGACTCAAATTTGAGGGGCCAGGCAGTGGCGCAACACAAATTATTCATAAACCTAAAATTAAATGTATGTATATCAAAAATCTTTATAAATACAAACATTAGGTAATAGTGATAATAAAGGGCTAGGTCTTCTATGAATGAGTAGAATTAAATCAATATATTGTGTACCCTGCTTAGAGGAGACCCAATCTCTATAAGAAATAGCAAAAAATAAAATGGAATAGTAAAAGAGAATGATAATAATAATAGTATCTAGGTATATCTATGGAATATACACAAATAATTCATTGATATAAAGATAATAAAATAAATAGATAAATAAAGGAAGACAGATGTCACATTCGTTTTTAATGATATTTCATGTTTATTTTTTATTTTACTGTTCATGAATAGATTCCATTCTGTTTTCTATCTGTGTATCTGCTTAATTAAATGTGTATTTATTAATTCATTTTCATTTCTCCATAATTTATGTTCTAATAACATATTGTTAGCGCTCCCACCCCTGTGGTTGTTTTCTTTTCTAACTAGTATTTTGAGGGATCTGCCTATCCCTTCAGTGGTGAGCTGCAATAATATTTGTAGTTCTCAGTTTTTCTTTTCTGGAGCGCCCGTTTTTTCCGTGTGTCTTTTATATATTAGGACTCTCCAAACAAATTTGGGGCAGTTGGGAGTTATGCTTAAAATATTGTGAAAGTCCCTATTTGCAATATTTTAATATATATATTTAATATAATGCAGTAATATTTTATAATGTTACAGATCTGGCAGATTAAGATAGATGAGGAGGGACATTATAATGAAAGGGGAAGGGTGATTTGTAGTACACACTGACATACAGGGCCCCAAGGGTATGCCTCTGCAAAGCAGGTTGGCCAACAAGGTAAGAATTTATATCGGGTACAGCAACATTCCACATTCAGTTGCTTTTCAAGACACTTGGCCATTATTAATAGAACTATAGTATCACCATCTAGAGTTACTTATGCTTCAAAAAAATAAATAAACCACCACTTATAAATCTGCTTACCTATTCAGCTGTGTTTAGCATTGTGTAGCTGACTGTGGGCTCATAGACACAGGCACTGTAACCAGGCTTTGAAAGCAAAACGTATTTCAGCGCAGATGGTCAAAAGTTCAAAACACAAATGGAAGCATATTCCCCTGAGTGAGCACACTTTTGTTTGCTTAATTTTGCCTTAATTTCAAAGTTGCCTACAGTATTAGCGCCACACACTTTTCAGAAGACCCTCTGAATGTTCCATAACCCTCTAAAATTAAAAATCCTAAATCAGGACATGGTCACACTCCCTCAGAAAAGGGAATAACTGCATCACATTAGTTGTGTGGCCATGTACCCATTGATGTGTCTACCACTGAGAAGCACTAAACTAGGGATGGCCATCAGAAGAGGAGAAACCACTAGTTGAAGCATATCTATCATCAGATAATGCCTTGCGATGGTATGTGATCATCATCTCTGGACCAGTAGATGTTTTAAACCATCAATGGTACAGTTGTACTCATGTGCAGATGGCAGAACTGGTTTGCACATGCGCAGAGGAGCACTGCCAAAAGGTAAATGTTTCACCCTGTGGTGTATTACGTCACCGCTCATCGAGGGAACACACATCGAGGAAAAAAAGAATGCAATGGGGGCAACTATCACAAACCCAGCATCAAATTATAAAAGGATTACCATCGGATCAGAAACATTGATGGCTGCAAGCCATCCCTACACTAAACCGACCCAAAACCTGGCAAAGCCCCTCTTCCATTGCCGCATTTTCTGGAGGCACCTTCCTCTGGTGCATGCAGCACCCTCTTGCTATCAGAACTGGGCCGCTACACAACCCAGCTCATAATGACACTGTGCCATAGACATTGGAGCAGTTGGCTGGTACAATGTTCTATTCAAAGTACAAGGTTTTGTTTTAGCTTTTGACAGGAGCTAGTTTCTACCGCCTGTGTCTTGTAGTGCTAATATTTCTGTGATGTGCAAATTCATAGCAGACATCTACTGAATTTTTGAACATAACAATTGAGCCCATTTACAACATGCAACAAAAATTCACATGTGCAGAGATGAATTACTTTTGACCTTCCAGTAAGTGAAGATAAAAAGAAATACATTACCCCCAACTCCCTAGCCCTGGGAAAAAAATATAGTGATGCATGACAATTAGCATTCACTTTGGAGCTACAAATGAGGAAATTTGAGAAACTATCTGATTTTAATATATGTAAATTTGAAATATGAGAGCATAGCGCGCCTTAGGCATTCTTCGTTGACCGACCATGTCTCTGTCATTAAGGTGTAATAGACGTGAACTTGGGAATTACAGTGCACAGGAAAAATTGTGCTTTTATTTGAATCGATTCAGATGCATTTTTAATGATGTTAGATGCATTACATTGGGAAGTCAAATCCTTTGTATGCTATGGAAATGCTGATATTGCACCCATGTCACTTCTAATGAAGATTATAGCTAATTACTTGGAGCCGGAGCCTTTTCCCAATAGGTGGTTCTATTGTACTAATCAATTCAATACATTCTTTAGAATTGTATAATATACAGGCAACACAACATAAATATAGTCCGAGTTCAGACTGTGGGCCTGATTCAGCAAGGGAGAGAATGCATGCACTCGCCGCTGCCTGTATATGCTAATCAATGCATACGCACGGCAGCCGCAGCACAAGGATGCAGACGTCGAGCATTACATAGTGCCGCCCATCTCTCTTTACTCAGCGCTCAACCTGTACGACGGCAGTGGCGGGCTGAGCAGGGTGCCATATGCCCCCCGGGCCGGTACACTTATCCTTCAGTGAGGGCCGGTGTCACACACTGTACATGCAGGTTTGACGGCCGGGTGACAGGCAGAAAGTGCTCTGCAGTCGCTCCGACAATAGAGCCGTCAGAGCGGCTGGGCAGCATTCTCTGCCTGTTACCCACCTGTCTGTCACATCCATGCAGCTTGTATTCCTTCCGAGTCCGCTCCGCAGCAGGGGCTGTGCACTGTGCACTGGTACACTACTACATACTTCCTCTCTGATACGAGTGTCAGTCCCTCCCTGCTTGAGACTCCTGAGTCTCCACCTCCCTGCTATCCCCTGTCTGTCACTACTCTGACTTCACACTCTACTCCCTCCAGTGTCCCGGGCTAGACCCCGCCCCCTCCTCTACCCTCTCTGTATTAAACTCGTTCCTGTCCCCTACTAAGGTCCCGCCCCCTCACCAGGGGCCCCGCCCCCGCTCCTGACCTGTGTGACTATTTTAATTCACCTCCTCCTGTCCTTGCCCATTGCCCAAGACCCTGCCCCCTCACCCTGAGTCCCCGCCCCCTCTCAAATCTATCTTTTATCTCTTCCTGTACCTGGAGCTCCGCAGTCCGCAGGGACCAGACTGATCCTTCCAGACAGGTAAGTGACTGTCAGTGGAGATGTGAAATGTTTAAATGATATTTATGGGGCAGGGGGTGGAATACTTATGTAATGGGGAGAGGTGTAGCTGCTTTTTTTCTTGTTTTCTGTGGGGGAGGGGAGGTGTTTTAATACAGTCTGTGCTGGGGGGTGTGTGTAATAATGAGTGTTTATAGGGGAGTATTATTATTTTTGTGTGTTAGGGGGATATTCATAATATCTGTGTTATACGTGGGTCTCTGTTGGTCTTTGCATTATCTGGCGATTATTGCGATGCTTTGCATAATCTGGCAGCCACTGCAATGCTCCCTGTTCTAGCGGCTACTGCGAACCCCTCTGTATTATGTGTCAGGTACTGCAATGCTCCCTGATCTAGCGGCTACTGCAAACCCCTCTGTACTATGCGTCAGGTACTGCGATGCTCCCTGATCTAGCGGCTACTGCGAACCCCTCTGTATAATGTGGCAGGTACTGCAATGCTCCCTGATCTCACGGTCGCTGCGTTCCCCTCTGTATTATGTGTCATGTACTGTGATGCTCCCTGATCTAGCGGCTGCTGCGTACCCCTCTGTATTATGTGGCAGGTACTGCAATGCTCCCTGACCTGGTGGTCTCTGCGAATCTCTCTGCATTATACAGCACATCACTGTGATGCTCCCTGATCTGTCGGTCACTGCGAACCTCTCTGCATTATACGGCACATCACTGCGACGCTCCCTGATCTGGCAGTGACTGCGAACCTCTCTGCACCATACGGCACATCACTGTGACGCTCCCTGATCTGGCGGTCACTGGGAACCTAACTGCATTATACGGCACATCACTGCGACGCTCCCTGATCTGGCGGTCACTGAGAACCTCTCTGCATTATACGGCACATCACTGTGATGCTCCCTGATTTGGTGGTCACTGAGAACCTCTCTGCATTATACGGCACATCACTGCGATGCTCCCTGATCTGGCGGTCACTGAGAACCTCTCTGCATTATACGGCACATCACTGTGATGCTCCCTGATCTGGCGGTCACTGCGAACCTCTCTGCATTATACGGCACATCACTGCGACGCTCCCTGATCTGGCAGTGACTGCGAACCTCTCTGCACCATATGGCACATCACTGTGACGCTCCCTGATCTGGCGGTCACTGGGAACCTAACTGCATTATACAGCGCATCACTGCGACGCTCCCTGATCTGGCGGTCACTGAGAACCTCTCTGCATTATACGGCACATCACTGTGATGCTCCCTGATTTGGCGGTCACTGAGAACCTCTCTGCATTATACGGCACATCACTGCGATGCTCCCTGATCTGGCGGTCACTGAGAACCTCTCTGCATTATACGGCACATCACTGTGATGCTCCCTGATCTGGCGGTCACTGGGAACCTCTCTGCATTATACGGCACGTCACTGCGATGCTCCCTGATCTGGCGGTCACTGAGAACCTCTCTGCATTATACGGCACGTCACTGCGACACTCCCAGATCTGGCGTTGACGGAGAACCTCTCTGCATTATACGGCAGATCACTGCGACACTCCCAGATCTGGCGGTGACGGAGAACCTCTCTGCATTATACGGCACATCACTGCGATGCTCCCTGATTTGGCGGTCACTGAGAACCTCTCTGCATTATACGGCACATCACTGTGACGCTCCCTGATCTGACGGTCACTGAGAACCTCTCTGCATTATACGGCAGATCACTTCGACACTCTCAGATTTGGCGGTGACGGAGAACCTCTCTGCATTATACGGCACATCACTGTGATGCTCCCTGATTTGGCGGTCACTGAGAACCTCTCTGCATTATACGGCACGTCACTGCGATGCTCCCTGATCTGGCGGTCACTGAGAACCTCTCTGCATTATACGGCACATCACTGCGACACTCCCAGATCTGGCGTTGACGGAGAACCTCTGCATTATACGGCAGATCACTGCGACACTCCCAGATCTGGCGGTGACGGAGAACCTCTCTGCATTATACGGCACATCACTGCGATGCTCCCTGATTTGGCGGTCACTGAGAACCTCTCTGCATTATACGGCACATCACTGTGACGCTCCCTGATCTGACGGTCACTGAGAACCTCTCTGCATTATACGGCACATCACTGTGACGCTCCCTGATCTGGCAGTGACTGAGAACCTCTCTGCATTATACGGCACATCACTGTGACACTCCCTGATCTGGCGGTCACTGGGAACCTCTCTGCATTTTACGGCACATCACTGTGATGCTCCCTGATCTGGCGGTCACTGAGAACCTCTCTGCATTATACGGCAGATCACTTCGACACTCTCAGATTTGGCGGTGACGGAGAACCTCTCTGCATTGTACGGCACATCACTGCGACACTCCCAGATCTGGCGTTGATGGAGAACCTCTCTGCATTATACGGCAGATCACTGCGACACTCCCAGATCTGGCGGTGACGGAGAACCTCTCTGCATTATACGGCACATCACTGCGATGCTCCCTGATTTGGCGGTCACTGAGAACCTCTCTGCATTATACGGTACATCACTGCGATGCTTCCTGATCTGGCGGTCACTGAGAACCTCTCTGCATTATACGGCACATCACTGTGACGCTCCCTGATCTGGCAGTGACTGAGAACCTCTCTGCATTATACGGCACATCACTGTGACACTCCCTGATCTGGCGGTCACTGGGAACCTCTCTCCATTTTACGGCACATCACTGTGATGCTCCCTGATCTGGCGGTCACTGAGAACCTCTCTGCATTATACGGCAGATCACTTCGACACTCTCAGATTTGGCGGTGACGGAGAACCTCTCTGCATTATACGGCACATCACTGCGACACTCCCAGATCTGGCGTTGACGGAGAACCTCTCTGCATTATACGGCAGACCACTGCGACACTCCCAGATCTGGCGGTGACGGAGAACCTCTCTGCATTATACGGCACATCACTGCGATGCTCCCTGATTTGGCGGTCACTGAGAACCTCTCTGCATTATACGGCACATCACTGCGATGCTTCCTGATCTGGCGGTCACTGAGAACCTCTCTGCATTATACGACACATCACTGTGTCGCTCCCTGATCTTGCGGTCACTGAGAACCTCTCTGCATTATACGGCACATCACTGTGACACTCCCTGATCTGGCGGTCACTGGGAACCTCTCTGCATTTTACGGCACATCACTGTGATGCTCCCTGATCTGGCGGTCACTGAGAACCTCTCTGCATTATACGGCAGATCACTTCGACACTCTCAGATTTTGCGGTGACGGAGAACCTCTCTGCATTATACGGCACATCACTGCGACACTCCCAGATCTGGTGTTGACGGAGAACCTCTCTGCATTATACGGTACATCACTGCGATGCTCCCTGATTTGGCGTGTCAGTGGAGATGTGAAATGTTTAAATCATATTTGAGGGGGGGTTGGAATACTTATGCAATGGGGAGAGGTGTAGTTGCTTTTTTTCTTGTTTTCTGTTGGGGAGGGGAGGTGTTTTAATACAGTCTGTGTTGGGGGGGTGTGATAATGAGTGTTTAGGGGGTGTATTATTATTGTGTGTTGGGGATATTCATAATATCTGTGTTATACGTGGATCTCTGTTGGTCTCTGCATTATCTAGCGATTTCTGCGTTATCTGGCGATTGCATTGTACAGCACATCACTGTGATTCTCCCTGATCGGACGGTCACTGCAAACCTCTCTGCATTATACGGCACATCACTGTGACGCTCCATGTTCTGGTGGTCACTGCAAACCTCTGCATTATACGGCACATCACTGTGACAATGGAGGAGGTGCCCCTTCAGAGCTGGAGCCCGGCGGCAGGTGCCTCCATTGTCTCCCATAGTTCTGCCCCTGCAAAGCACATAGCTCTGTTAAAGAGCCAGACCCAATTCCAGGATCATAGGGAGCCTGCTTATATTTACATTTTTTTGTTAAACCTTTTCTAACTAGTCAGTGAATGAGTAAAAACATGTATTTCACACTTTCACTGCTGCTGCCATTGTTAGATGTGCTGAACTCTTGCTTGACTGTGGTCTAAACGTTCTCATATGAGGTTTTTAATAAATAGATAGTTGCCGTTCCATCGCCTTAAATGGTCTTGTCTCTGCATTCTATACCAGTCACTAGACTGTCCCCTATATTATATATCAGTGACTAGAATGGTCCCTAAATTGTATATTGGTCACTAGAAAGCTCCTTTTATTATATATCTGTCACGAGAATTGTACCTGTATTGTATATTGGCCATGAGAATAATCCCAGTATTGTATAATGGTCACAGGAATGGTCCCTGTATTGTATATTGGTAAGTAGAATGGGTCCTGCATTGTATATCGAGTGCGATGAGCATTTGGTAGGGGTCACTAGAATGGTTTCTGGTTTGGTACAGGGCTCTTTGACACAACAATTTTTTATATATTTCATTGATTATTGAAAAGGGAATGGGATTGAAATGGTGCTTAATACTAACCTCCCCCACCAAAACCTAACACGTACCCCGCTAACAGCCCTAAACATAACCCACCCATCTCCACGACTAAAAGGACGGGCGGCCCGTACTTAACTCGTTCGGGCATGCTTCCTCCTTTGCCAGCATTCAACAGTCGGTATTGTGACTGGCGGCCGCAACTACATCCCATTTAAAGTACGCCCACATTAGACAAGCCTTACCTACAGAGGCTATTATCATGTGTCTTTCCCCATTTCAATGCGCTGGTGGAAAACCTGGGCCACTTACTGGTGCCTGCCCCCCAGGCTAAAAGTTGCCAGCCAGCCCCTGTACGACGGATATCGCAAACATCGGTAACATCGAAAACCATCGAACCCATACGCACAGTAGAGGATGACCTGACCTGGTGCAGGTTTTTGGCCACTTCCTGTGTGCATCGAGTCATTTGGCTGCATGTGCCGCCGCACTGCCTTAATTCTGCCCGCCCCTATAACGGCGTCCCGACGCACAGGCACGCCTGCATTCGCCCAACCATCCACTAACGGCACTTCCTGTCAATCATTATCGAAGGGTCTGCATACACACTGCATGTAGTCTGCGTACGCTTACCCGATCACAGATGCATGCGCAGTGCGAAAAACAACGGCCGAGTGCGTGCGTTCTCTCCCTTGCGTCCCTTGCTGCATCAGGCCCTCTGTCACCTATACTTTGTGGAGAGAGCAATTTGTGGACAGAACCGATATTTGTGAATGGTCTATCATATCACTAGGGGCTAAGGACATCACTGGGGTATGAGACACTTGAAAAGCTGAATATTAGTTAAGCCCACAAATAGTTGCATCTACTGCATGTAAGTAACCCTGTTGCAGGGCTGGGCAATAAGCAGATCCCAGCTGTTGTAGAACTACACATCCCAGCATGCCTTGACCCAGTTTTACTATATGTAGTTGCCCGAGCACTTGCAGCTGGCAATTAGCCCATTGAAGCACGCGCACGCCATAGCTGCGGGCACGCTAGTCGCGCCATAGATGAGCATGGCTACATCTGTTTAGTGCTATAAGTTTATTTTGCTAGAACCAATCTCCAAATGTCTGTATATGAATACAGTAATCTGCAGCCATTCTGTTACCCTGGAGATCATCTTGCCAATTGAGCTTGTGCTATGTAGTGCTGTGGGATAGAGAAGCACAATCTTGAGCATTACTTACATAGTTCCCTACTTTTGAAAAAGCATTTCAGGGAGATTGTGAAAGCACCACCTATGAGCGCGGCGGTAAAGTGGGCGTGTACTGCTACATCTGAGAGGCGTGTCATAAAAGTGACATACATCCACATATAAATTAGCCCCAAAGCTGTTAGTAAGATCTACTTGTTGATGAAAGTATACCGATACTTTTCAGAAAATACATGTAACCATAGGGATCATTGTGCCTTATAACCAATGCAGGATTATTACACTAATGATCCCATTTGAATGCATATATCTGTTTTTTGTTTTTTTTTTATATATATATATATATAACAGCTTCATAATGGGGGTTTGGTGCAATCAGGGAGATTGCTACACTCTTCAGGGAGACAGGGAGATTGCTACTATTTCAGGGAGTCTCCCTGACAATGAGGGAGAGTTGGCAAGTAAGATTACTTGTCATCTCAGGAATGTATGCTGGACTTTTTAGTATACCATAAATAAGTTATTTTAAATATATTTAGTTCAGTAATACACAGTCTTCAATACTTATAAATGTGTTCAAACTGGCATAACTTGTGCTGGAATGACTATAAAATCTCCTATTTTCATTCTAAAATGATTCCAATTAACTGTAGTACATTATGCTTCCATTCTCTAGGTTTCATCTGCTCCATTCTTTATTAAGTGTATTTCACGTAACAATGGGACCTAATCCTCTCACTGTGGGGATGCTAGAAGACAGCTAGGACTGAGGAAGCAAGAAGCAGATTGAGGAGCTTGAAAGGAGGATGAGGCAGGATTAAATAGGTGCTGTGTATAAAGGAGCAACAGGGTGGCATTTTATAGTGTTACAGAAACCCAGCTGGCGGGATTACCTTGGGCGATTAAGTTACCTGCTGGCAAAAATAAATGTGGTATTGCAGACGTTTAGATGAGTAATGCTGCCCATCCATTACACGATGCAGGGATGATGGCACGATTACGATGGGGTGAACTGCATACACTGAATGTTCAGACGTTCAGCGTATGCAGATCAATCATCCCCGAACATGGCAACCTGACGGCGGTCGTCAGGTTGTCAGTCATGTTTAGGCGATGATTGATGTTAAAAACGACCAGCGGGCGCGCGCATCGCTGGACGTTTTTAACCTTTTACTGTCTAATTTGCGGGTAATTACCAAGCGATGGAGTGATAACGACCATCGTTATCGCTCCATCGCTAGGTTTAATTACCTAGTGGATGGGCAGCATTACAATACCTTCTTTCCCCTTTGACATGGGTATCGTGATACAGTATAGTGCCAACCCTTTCTTTACAGCATTATGGAGTAGACCACCTCGGTATTGACCTATTTTCTCAGTGTCGTAATATAGTGATCCTATTTCTCTCCCCTATCTTCCAGTTATAACCTTGGCTGAATTAAGTTACTTAAGTTAATTAAGTTACTAATCACTTTAGCTTAAGTCTCGTTGGTAATGTAGTTTTTGATGCCTTTGTTCTATGACAGGATAAAGATGAGACACATAAGGTGGTTTGTAATTAAATTGTAAAAGCTCTAAATGTCTCAATCATACTGTACCTCCCAACTTTCCCGATTTTGTCAGGACAGTCCAGCTTTCTGGGCACCTTCCGGCCATCCCACCTGTGGGTCACAGGGTCCCGCGGAAGGAAAGATAGTTATAGCGCTCTCTCACATGTGTGGCAATCGTACACTGCCGAGATAGGCTGGGAGCAGCCCAGCAGTCTGGGGGTGCTGGGCATACCACCAGTGTAATGGGAAAGGGGGGCCATGATGCGTGGTCATGCTTCCAAAATGGGGTGGCCACACACCCTTCTTATGCATCTATTGTCACACACATTGTCCTGACATCCTCCTCCAAAATGATTAAAGAACACGCCTTATGTTTTAAAAGAAAAGTGTTTCAACAATAAAAACAGAATATAAGCAACCTAAGGTTCGGTCAACTGGTTTCATCCAAACGAGTGAGTCAGCGTCATCAGCTTGAGTTATTATCCATCCATAAAATATAAAATTTTCCAGCTCAATTTGTCATTTGGAAAGTAATTGTGTGTGGTTTGGTATTGTATGGACACCCCATTATGGTTTTCCAGTAATTTACTGACAGCAATGTATGACCCAGTATGGCCATCAGGAACTGCTTAGTCTAGACACTGAGCTGTCTAGATCTGTCCTATCTGTTGTGTTGCCGCAGATTTGCAGTGTACTAAAAACAATATTGTAACATGCATATCTACAAACAGTTGGGATACTTCACATATAAGTGAGGCGTGGAGACATAACCTTCCAAAAATGGTCTTGGTATGGTCATATTAAAGTATGATTTAGACAGATGGAGGCATGGATGGGGTTGTTGCAGGATTGGAATGACCTTTTGTTTCTCAATTTTCCAAGGGCAATATGTGTTACCTTGATCGGTTTGCAAAATGTGTAACAATGACATTTAGCCGTCAGTTTGGTACTCCATTATTTAATGGTAGTATAATAAAGTAATTTGATTATTTCACTTGACTGCTAATTTCAAGGTCTGCTTGTATCACATTCATTTTTGTTGTATTGAAAATGTTTTCATACATTACTATTATTTCTGTCTCTGTTGCACTATGGGCCTGATTCAGACTTGGAAATAGAGAGAGATATCTCTCCCAACTGATCATCTTGGTGAAACCATGCTGCACTGCAGGTGGGGCAGATTTAAAATGTGCAGAGAGATTTAGATTTGGGAGGAGTGTGTCCAATCTGACATCTAAATTGTAGAGTAGTAATAAAGCTGTGCAGTATGTGTGGACTACATGCAAAAGCAGCCAGTATTTACCCTACATGTAAAAAAAATTATGTATTTACACCCCTTGCATTGCAACATGGTTTGTTCAGGTTCACAGCTGAGAGAGATATCTCCCTCTATTCCTAAAGCTGCATACACACACAACGATTGAGTTAATGAACCATTTTAGTAAACGATTTTCTACCTTGAAAAAATTAACTAAAATCGTTTACTAAAATTGTTCATTTACTATGTTCATTTAAATGTAATGAACGATTTTTATGAACTACAAACAATTTTTGCATATTAACTTAATGAAAATCGTTGAGTTGACAAGTCTGACTGAACTACAAACTACAAACGTGAACGCACATGAACAATAATCATTCATCGTTTGACTCAGAAAGTGAGCGATTTTTTCAAACGATTATCGTTTAACGATATCGTTTAACGATAATCGTTCAAAAAATCGTTGTGTGTGTATGCACCTTAAGTCTGAATCAGGCCCTATGTACGGCATTGTGGCACATTGGTTAGCAGTGCTGGGACTCTCGTTTTGGTCCATAAGAAGGTGCTATCTTTGTTGTATGTCCTCTATATTTTTATCTGTTGATCTGGTTTTCCTTCCATAGTGCGATTGCGGCCCTGCTTTAAATGCAGAGATTTCTGGCATTGTAAAGCAGGGGGCAGGGCTACGATGGCGTGATTCCGCGCAAATCATTTCATCGGACCACCCACTTCGACAGTTAAGTACGGAGTGTGAGGGCAGGAGTTGGCGACTAAACCAGGAGACTTGCCCTCTACTACGGGGGCCGGGAATGCCACCAGAGCCCGGCCATTGCTGGAGAGTCAGCAAGTATGTTCCATGGTCATAAGATGTACTGGTGAGTATGTTTGTCAATGGTGTTTGTGTGACTTTTGTATGTAAACTAGCTTTTATACTCCAGGGCTTGACAAATTTTTCTAAAATCTAGGAGCCAGGATGAAAGTGTAGGAGCCAGACCCCCCTTCCCCTGGGGCAGCATTATTGAGCACCTACGCCCAGGCAACCAATCCCCATGGCCTCACCACTACAGGGGTACCCCAGGTAAACCACCCTCCCACAGCCACATTACTGAGCAGCTAACCCCCCTCTCCAGGCAACCAACCCCCAGAAAGACCACCCCTCAGGAGCCAAAAACCCTTGGCCAGCAAAGCCACCGCCAACAGTGGCCGTACTAGAGAGTGGTGAGCCCAGGTGCAAGAATATGCTTTGGGCACCCCTATGCAGTGCCCCAGTAGTGGTCCGCCTATGCAGTGCCCACAGTAGTGTCCCATATACAGTGCCCCAGTAGCGCGCCATTAACTGTGCCCCTTATACAGTGCCCCCAGAAGTGGTCTCCCCTATGCATTACCACCAGTAGTAGTGCTCCCAGCAGTAGTCCCCCTATACAGTGCCCCCAGTAGTGGTCCCTCTATGTAGTGCCCCTTTAATCAGTGCCCCCTGAAGTGGTTCCCCCAATGCATTGCCCCCAGTAGTTGTCCCCCCTATACAATGCCCCCATTAGTAGTCCACCTATGCAGTGCCCCCAGTAGGGGTCCCCATATACAGTGCCCCCAGTAGGGGTCCCCATATACAGTGCCCCCAGTAGTGGTCCCCCTATGTAGTGCCCCTTTAATCAGTGCCCCCAGAAGTTGTCCCCTCTATGCATTGCCTCCATTAGTTGTCCCCCAATAGTAGTTCCCCTATACAGTGCCCCCAGTAGTAGTCCCCCCTATGCAGTAACCCCAGTAGCGGCCTCACACTGTACAGTGCCCCAGTAGTAGCCCCCCCATACAGTGTCCCCAGATGCAGCCACCCCCACCTATGCAGTGCCCCTTACACACACAGAAAAAACACAACTTACCTGATCCCCGCTCCTGCCGTCGACCGCCGATGTCCGCTCCTCCAGGCCCGCTCTGCACTATGGGAGTGATGTCATGATGTCTCTCCCAACACCTGCTGGCAGCTGTGTGTTTGTTACTGTGTAGTGTGGACCGCACTCGCGGTCTGCACTACACTAGCGGCGGCCCGAGGGTTGCTGAAAATCTGGTTGCCAGGCAGCCAACCCTGGTCGACCTGGCCCCCGGGTTTTGTCGAGTCCTGTTATACTCTATTGTTTAATGAGTTAATTTCTTTACTCGTACAATGCTACTGGATGTCATTATTAAAATTGATGAGGAAACTAATAAGAAAATGAACAAACACACATTACAAACCTTTAATTCTTGTCCTGCGCTGTGGAATGATAATAATAAAAATGTTTTGTGTTTTATTTGAAATCTGTCATTCCATTGCTACAGTATATCTCCTCTCTTAGGGGCATGTTTATTAAAATGTGCAGCAGCTTCCGAATATTAAGAATCCTTATCACCGCATATTGCTGCAATAAGGATTATTTTTTCACTGATATGTACCAATATGAATTTCCGGGACATAGGCTTCCGACATCAGAGCGTTCAGGGGATCCGAAAGAAATAAAGTGATCATATCACCCTCCAAAGCGGAATTACAAGATCCCTCTCCAGGAGGTCTGCCTTATTATAGGTAATGAGCTAATGTCATCTGAAGCTGCTGTTAGCCAACATAGGCAAGATTCACAAAGCTTTGTTTTGTGGGTCTTGTAAATACTGTCCCCATAGAAAACTAAGCGGATGGCTGCTGCGGGGGGTGGCAGTTAGAAAGCAGGATATATCTCCGATATGTCCTGCTTCCCTAATTGCTACATTTAAAGGGTATTTAATTCTGCCCTTAAACATGCCAAAACCGCAGTTAAACAATAAATTTACTGCTCTTTACTATGTCTGTTCAATAGGTCTGCTACATTCATTTTATTTAATTATTTTTTATTTTAACTTTGCAAAAATTATTCATAAGAATCAATGGACTAAGTGTTATGTTTTAGGTATTAATCTTTTCACACATCATTGAAGACTTGGTAAACAGTAGTTTGTGGCGGTGAAGCATTTAAGAAGCAGACATTTGAGCTTGCGCTTGATGTGTTTATGTAATGTCTTGTATCTGTGACAATGAAAAATTGTAGTTCACAATGTACTAATACACTTGAAATGATGTTCAGCAACTTACAGCAAGTCAATTCTGGGTATGAAATTAAAATGTCATTTGCAGTTATTCCAGATATACTTTAAAGGAAACTGCACTATTGCAATAAATTAAAAATGATTTACAGCTCATTTCAGCTGTGTAGTTCGGGTTGTATTTCACAAAAAGCTATGAAGCCTTCTCGGTAATTGAAGTGTAGATGTGTCCTCATACACTGTTGCTGCAGTTGCACCAAACAGCCCTTGATGATGCGCCCGGTTCCAAGCAACTCTTTTTCGCCCGATGCGACGAAGTAGATACTCGATAAATAAGCTCCTGAGTAGTCGACTGGGGTATGAAGGGCCACGAGGGGATGCAGTAGTAGGTGCCCATAATTAATTGGTGTTGTCACGCTCAGCTAACCATTATAACCCTTTATAAATAGATATAGTAAATACTGATGTACATGTATTATAATGTACTAGATTAATAACAGCATTACAGTGTAGTGAATACACCATAGTCCTGAGAATGCAGTATAATGTAACATGATGGTGATCATTACTGTACTGTACATGTGGTAGATAATCCCGGTACTGACCAGTCAGTGTTGAAAACTCAATGACAACTGCATTAGGTCTAGTAAAGGCTAAATACAAGACATTGCAAAAATAAATTCAACTATTTATGCCATACTTGCTGACATTCAGCTCTCTGCTTCCGGGAGGGAGCTGAATGTCTGCTTACAGCGGGGGGCATGGCCGGGCAATGATGAAGCATTGGGGGCAGGGCTGGGGACGTGATCGCGCATTCGCATCATTCTGACCCCTCTTCACAAAGCCCCAAAAATGGCATTGTGAAGCAGGGGGCGGGGCCAAAATGACGCGATACAGTGCGAAACGCGTCACTGGCCTCCCTGCTGTGGGGGCTTCTAGCTTACTCTGGGGGGGGATCAGGAGGGTCGGCGGCCTTCGGGAGGCTTGCCTGCCTTACCAGGGGGCCGGGAGCAGCATCCGATATTCAGGAGGCTCTCCGCCAAATCGGAAGGGTAGGCAAGCCTGATTTATGCTCTTACCACTTGGATTAATTAATTACAAGTTATACCCCTTTCAGACATACTGAGATTCCCGGGATTTTGATCTGCCTCGGCCAAAATTCCCTGGTCTTGTGTATGTCTGATACCCCTCTCAGACATACGACCCGGGAAATCCCTGCTCAGACCCGGGATTTTCTCCTCCTGGGTATTTGATCGAGACCCCCCCTTTCTCAATATAGCTTCTACCCAGGAAATTCCCGGGTAGACCCCTTTCAGACGTAAGCAGGGTTTTTTGTTTTCACAGTACTTAATCCAGCTATATGAGTAGTAAATGAGCAGAAAAATAATATTCACAATCTGTGGAACAGGGAACAGGTTGATTAGAATCTGTGTTCCTGCTTTCGGTGACCTACCACCTTTTGAAAGGCAATATAAAATGTGCAATATTCTAATGGTTCTCATTTAAATACATAAACCCTGAGTGATGCAAAGTAGCAATTCATTAAAATTAGGGATGCGCAGGCTCGGTTTAGTTCAGATTTTCCGCCAAATTCAGATTTTTCCCGCCAAAAATTGGGTCTCAGAAAGAGGCAAAACTTTTGTCCAGGAATGATGATGCTTGTCCATGAAAGATGACTTTTGGCCTCTTTCTGAGACCCAATTTTTGGTGGGGAAAAATCCAAATTTGTCGGGAAAATCCAAACTAATCCGAGACTGCACATCCCTAATTAAAATACTGATTGAAGGACCACCCGAGCACCCACATGTGCGGCATCTCTCTCCCTCTAGGGCTGCTGCTGATATCATCAGCAGGCAGCTGTAGCCGGCCAATCGGAAGCTGCTAGGTGCAGCCCGGGGGTGAAATCCCGGGTGGCACCATTCACACCAGAGCAGGGTAGTCTTCCTGAGACTTAAGTCCCTTACTGATGTCATCCATTTGTGATGTAATGGGTGTTGATGGTGGGTGTTTTTTTTTTTTTTTTTTACCTTATATGGGTGTGGGTTTTTTCAACTTTTAATACATGCAATCCAAAACAAACAAGACCTGACACCGGGAAGATTACTTTTTGCCTCGTTTTGGAATCCGAACTTGGCGGGAAGAACAGAACCGGGACTCTGAATCACTCGGATCCCCGAAGTTCCATTGTGTTCGGTTTCCAGGACACCGAACCCAAACATCTTTATTTTTTTTCCCATTTTATGGACATATTTTGGGTTTTTTTTCATTTTATTTGGGTGATTAAATATTACAATAACTCTTAAGCGGAAGTAGGAGTCACATTTTACTATAAGTTATACATTGGTTTAAATAGTCATGGTCAATTACTAATTATGCTAGTACTGTGTTTTGTTTGGTTTTACTGCTGAAAGTTTTGCATGTATGTAATAAAACGTACATGTCTATCTTGTGTCATTGTCAATCAAGTTACAGACCTGAGAATGGGAAGACACATACTTTCAAATTTGAGTCATGGAGAATATGTCAACTAGTAAACATGGCTTCTAATATTTCATTTTAAAGATCTTTTTACCTGTCACTGTTATTCATTATTGATCAAATGTACACTATAATTCCTTTCATTTTGCATACTGAATGCACATTGTGCTATTGTTTTTCTCTAGGCTCTGTAAGTGCACTTTAATTGCAATACTCCAAAAAATATTAAGATTGACATTATAATCGTGTTCAGTGCACATATTATTATGGGGATTATACATTATGATGATCAGAATTTGTTTATAATAAAAGCCAAGGAGAAATTGTATGTGACCGAAGTCAAGCAGTGGCATGCCCCCGGGGGAAGAGGATTTATTCACAAAGTGATTGACAGTCAGGGATCATTTATGGGCGGTAATGGGGGGGGGGTGACTCAAACACAAGTGTGTCACAGCCGTTTTGAGGGCGTGTTACAGCCCGCAATCCCATATGCATTTGTTAAGGTTCTGGCGTCTTAGATCCGTTGGCCATTCTGCACCGCCATAGGGTTACCCAGAAGTCCGATGATTGACCGATGTGCGTCTGATAGTTTTTGTACACAAGCAGCGAACTTGTGATGCCGCAAGTGGGCGTCTCAATACAAATACCAGCGACAGTGACATTTGCAAATTTTCACACAGCCGCTGCTTATGGGATCACAGCAGTAACGACGTTCGTGTCCGTCTCTGAATCAGGCCATTAGTACAGAAGGAAAATAATATACCATCCAATGGCACAATAACATGGGATGTAGACACCATCCCGGTGTAAGGGATGCCGACTGTCTAAATACCGACACCGAAATCCCGACAGGTCGGGATCCTGGCACCAGTATCCCGAAGGTAAGTAGGGGGAGGTTAGGGTGCGGGGTTGGGTTAGTCACTAGGGGGAGGGTTAGGCACCGAGGACTGTTGGGATTAGGGTGCAGGGAAGGGGAGGATAGGTTTAGACATTGGCGGGGGAGGTTAGGTTTAGACACCAGGAATGGGGTGTTGAGTTTATGGTGCGGGGAGGGGGGGAGGGTTAGGGTAGAGGTTAGGAAAACACTTACCGTTAGTTCCTATGGGTGTCGGGATTCTGGCTGTTGGGATGCTGCTGTTGGTATTCTGACCAGCGGCATCCCGACAGCCGGGATTTCATACCCAACCCCAATAAAATACAGTATCTACAATTTGTTTAGCTAAATGTTACTGACTGCAACTTGCATCAGTACCCAACAAAAGTATATACGCCGCACATAGGAAGGATGCCATCACTGTACAAACAGATAACGGCAGACGAGGGAAACACAAGAGGGACAGTGAGGAGCGCTGTTGGTTTTTACTTTAATAATCACTGCACAAGGGCAAAGTCAATGATTTTCTAGACCAGTGGTCGGGGAACAGGGGTAAATTACCCCATATGGGGTAAAAATGAAATTCCTGGGGGTAATGGATGGACAGCTGGGCATGTATATGAATCATTCTGATTCATATGCATGTCCGGCTGTGCCACAGGGAGGCTCTAAGCCGGACGCCCGCTGAGATGTTATTATTAGCGGGCGCCTGGCTCCTTCCCTGCAGCGCCGCGTTAGCCGGCGGCTATGGGAGAGACGAGGAGCAGCCGGGCGGACAGGACGTCGGGGGATGCAGGAGCAGGGATTAAGGCAAGTGTTTGGGTTTTTTTTGTACAAGCGGCACTACAGGGGCATTATATGGGGGCACTACTACAGGGGCATAACTATGGGGGCACTACTACAGGGGCACTACTACAGGGGCATTTTATGGGGGCACTACTACAGGGGCACTGTATGGGGCACTACTACAGGGGCACTATATGGGGGCACTACTACAGGGACATAACTATGGGGGCATAACTATGGGGGCACTACTATATGATTTCCTTCCTTTCAAATCAAGGGGGTAACGTCGGCGTATATAAATATATTTTGGGGTAAAAGGTAAAAAAGTTCCCTGACCCCTGTTCTAGACAATACACTTCACTAGTTTGTAGAAGAGGATAAAGCACCATGTTCATTCGTGGTCCTGCTGCACCAGGTAACTGACCCTCCAAAAGCGTAACAAGGTATAATTTTAGTCTGGAACCTGATCCCTAGAGACAGAGGTAGGCCCTCAGGCACTGGGGACATCAGTTGATTTTTGTGATCACATGGTAACAAGAGGTCCGAGCCCCTCATCGTGTAGAGATCAGGAGCAAATAGTAAAACACAAGAGCATTAAAAAATAAAAATGAGACAGGTTTATTTTTCTGTTTTATTCCTTAACACTTATTTACATAGCGCCAGCACCCAGCGCAGAGATTTGCATTTGGGATCAAGTTCAACCTTTCAGAAATTCTAATTACGTTGATCCTGTGTGACATAGATTGCAAGCTCCTCCAAGCAGTGAGCTATTGCACATTGTTTACACGCCTACTGTACAAAGGCTGGTGCGGAAATAATTTGTTATGATTTAAAACTTCCTTGCAATATGCACTGTAGACGTTCGAGGAATTTTAGTCCATTTAATTTTATTTCCTAAAATATTACAAATATTTCTGAAGTTCAGCAAGTCTCCACTGAGTTAGTGTTCGCTATACACGCGATTCCTGATTACATATGCATTTCCAGGCAAAGGAGGATACCGTTATGCTCCACTTTTTTGTTTTATGCCACAGACTCACCTCCTAATGGAATAGATGTAAATGTGGATGGGTCTGCTCACATACCGCATGAAATTACACATATAATTAACAGTGCATCTGCCTCAAGAAGCCCAAACATTACAACCCACGGCGTACAAAATTCTAAACAACAGCGTTATTCCAAGGACATGCAAACACGGCAGGGAATTTGGCTCTTACAGTAAAGAATAAGAATGAATACATAAGCAAAGATACCGTTGATGTGCTGTAACTCAATGAATGTTTAAATTAAGTGTATTGGCTTTCCGGAAGGTCTATAATAAAATGTAATCACTGATAGGAAAACTTCTGCATTCTGTCTGTAATTTGTGTGCAGAATGCGTTACGGTTTATGTAGAATAAAGCCAAAGGCTAAAAGATTCAAGGGGTGATACGTGAAATGAGTAGATGTCAGTGTCTCATAATGTACATTATGCGATGGAGCCTGATGATTGCCCCTGGCTATCTCTCCTGTCCTCTGTACATGGGGCTGAGAAAATGAGAGATTGGATAAGAGTACCTAACTCGCACTAGTGCTCTAAACTGCTGAATTGATGTTAAGGTGCACTGCATAGTTGCCGACATTCAGCTCCCTCCTTCCGGGAGGGAGCTGAATGCCTGCACACAGCGGGGGCGTGGCCGGGCGTTGACTCTGCATTGGGGCGGGGCCAGGGCGTGACAGCGCAAAGCTGTCATTGTGGCCCCGCCCCCTCTTCACATTGCCGAAAATAAAGGCATTGTGAAGCGGGGGGTGGAGCCCCGATGACGCAACTAAGCACGAGTCGCGTCAACGTCCCTCGCTGCGGGGGTTTCTAGTTGTAGTTGGGGGGGGCGGCAGGCGGCAGCCGGGAGGCTTGCCTGCCTTTCCGGGGTGTCGGGAGTGGCACTCGATATTCGGGAGGCTCCTGACCAAATCGGGAGGGTAGGCAAGCCTGGTGTACTGCAATATTGCATGGCTAGTAAATGGGTTGGGTATGAGATCCTGGCGTTCGGGATGCCGCTGGTCAGAATACCGACAGCGTCATCCCGACAGTGAGCATCCCGACACCCATAAGAATAGAAGATATGATGACTCTTACCCCTAACCCTCCCTCACCGTTGCCTAACCCTAACCTCTCCCCCTCCCCGCACCCTAAACCTAACACTCCCTCCCTGGTGCCTAAACCTAACCTCCCCCCTAGTGCCTAAACCTAACCTCCCCCCTAGTGCCTAGACCTAACCTCCCCTCTAGTGCCTAACCCTCCCCCTAATGCAGGGGTCTTGAACCTTGGCCCTCCAGCTGCTGTGGAACTATACATCCCAGCATGCACTGCCATAGTTTTAGCATGCTGTTATATCAAAAAGGTGGCAGTACATGCTGGGATGTGTAGTTCCACAGCAGCTGGAGGGCCAAGGTTGAAGACCCCTGCCCTAATGCCTAACCCTAACCCCGCACCCTAAAGCTCGATACTTACCTTCTGGATGCCGGCGGTCGGGATTCTGGTGCTGGGATCCCGATGCTGTCGGGATTACGGCACCGGTATTTTGCCCGTCACCATCCCTCACGCCCGGATGCTGACTACATCCCTTAGTAAATACCTTCCTCTGGTCACGTGAGGGCCACTGACAGAATACATTGGGCCTGATTCAGAGGGGCAGGTAATGTCGATGCAGCATTAAAGCGACCAATGTTTTCAGTCTCTGCATGCGTCTGAGTCACACTGCACATACACCCCAATGATTATCGCACAAAGACGCAGTCCTAAATTGTACGCAGATCCATGCTATGTTACTGGGACTTTCTGGGAAGTAACGGGGTGGCTAGCCAGACGCGTCTGTGTAAGTGATCAGCAACCGTGTCCACAGACGCAGTTGCACTGACCCCAGGTGGCCATGTTTAGAAGGAGCAATTGCACCTGCAATAGGGCAGGTGCGATCTTTGATGGTGAGACCGATGGTGCATCTTAATTAAGCACAGCAGCGGATTAGCACCACAGCCGATGGGCTTCCTACTGTCTCAGTAGGATGCCCATCGGCTGTTGCATTGCATAAACGTAACACGGCTGCAATATTGTACACCCTTTGTGTTGTGGAAAGGACATGATCAAGGACAATTTCCATGTTCTGTATCCTACAGAAATCTCTCACTCTGCCTTACAAAAAAGGTTTATTGAAATAATGTATTAAGGCTGTTTCCAATTGTCATGTCCTATACAGAAGGCTCTTCATCTGTGCACATTCAGTTTGATGTACATACAAACAATGAACAATGTTCTGCTAAGCTCTAGTGATGGCACTAAATGTTATTTGTGACATAAGAAATATTATCTTCTGAATATTCCACATTCTTATCGCTGCATATCACAGCAATAACAAATTTATTTTAGTTTACTCTTTAGTAAAATTATCTTGTCGGGTAAGAGCCCTTCCTGGCGAAGAGTAGTTAGTAAATTATTGCTGAGTTTGGACCCGGCTTGCCTAATGTTCATGCTAAGCCATTTGGCCACGTGTGTGCAAGCCTCAGCTATTGGAGAGGGATCCTAAGCCGGGTAATGCCATATAGAGATGACACTGGAGCTTGGTATACGGCCACATTTTTTCGCAGTCTCCAGAAAGCTTTGGGGACTGCTTTTGCAAACTGAAACATAGGATACATGGTATCCCTTTGTTAAATTGACCTGATACTATAAAACACGGCAAGCTTCTGAAAGTTGACATTTTCAGCGGTTTGACCTAACGAGCTCCATAATGAGCTGTTAGATCCATCTCTGCAGTGCATCTGAAGATATAATGTCTCCCCAGTCATGAATTGCTCTCTTGGGGGGTTCAATTCAGCGCAAGTTTGTTAAACTCCTGGGATGAGTGTCGGGAGCTATTCAATTCCCCTCATCGCTCCCAGTACTTCTGCTGGCACCTCAGGAGGGTGCAAACAGAAATCAGTCAGTCCTGGAATTATAGCCTAAGCATTTGACTAGCTCCAGTCACTCATCTCGAGAGCTCGAGAGTTCCCCCCTTGGACTACAGATAGGTGCTGGCCTGCTACAAGGCGATCAAAACAAATAATTCGGGGTGATGTAACTGGGTTAGCTAAAATTATAATAAAAATTAGATAAAGGGGCAATAAAACATTTGTTGCTCATTTTAATGTGTCTATGAGGGTATCATATATGGTGTAGTGGTTAACATTACTGCCACACAGCACTGAGGTCTTGGGTTCGATTCCCACCAAGGCCCAAATAGGTGGAGTTTGTATGTTTTCCTCTTGTATGCATAGCTTTCCTCCAGGTGCTCCGGTTTCCTTCTACAATTCAAAAACATGCCGGTAGGTTAATTGGATACTAACAAAAAAAAAAATCTTAGTGTGTATGTATGTCCATGTGGTAGGGAATATAGATTCTAATCTCTACTGGATAGGTACTGTGAATGGCCTAAATATTCTCTGTAAAGAGCTGCGGAATATGAGTGCGCTATATATATAACTGGTAATATATAAATGTGTAGAGCTGTAAAATGCTTTATTTATGTGGAACTGGAGAAAACGCTCCTTATCAACACAGAACCTATATATGATTATAATGGTAGGAATTGCAGCAAGTTAAAGCTCCCTTACTTTAGCTACAATTACCGTATATCTGCAGCATTACCCTACATTTGTAATCAATATTTGTTTAGTGGGGAAAAAAAGCACTTTTAACTAAAAAGAAGAGAAAATAATTGTAATTTTGCAGCCCCGAGCATCTATTAAAAATAATTGCTCAGTGTCTTCTTGAGACAGTAAAATATATGTGCTTATAAAGATTGGATATATATTGTGTTATTGTCTTCTCGTGAGGTCTGTGAATAATGATATACCATCACTGTGAGAGACCTTTTTCCTCTGCAATCAGCTCTGCACAGCAGTGTCATACATTACATTTCTTAACGATTCACCTTCGGACTCCTAGAGAATAGTTTTTTTTACAGAGTGTTTTATACTTGCCTTTGATGTGATTAGATCAGCATCTAATCTGATGTTCCTTGCCTGGTGTACAGACAAAAACAAATATAGGGGTTTGTATGAGTGTTCTTCATACATTTGTGTTCCTCCAGAGCAATTACAACAACTCAAGAGACATCGAAATTGTAAAATTATGTATTTATATAAAATGTAGAAAACTGATTTCTTCTGAAAGCTACATAATCACAAATTTTATATGTACCATTGTTTCTGCATCTTACTTATTTTATTTGAATCAGCAGAAGAACAATGGAGGTCATACAGTCCGTCACATACTGTGTTTAGAAAAGGACAGGAAGACAAATACTGAATAACACACAGAAAGTAAAAACTGATGTAAAGACTGTAATAAAGCTAGTACAGCCAATAAATGCTATGATACAGTCTGACTAACTTTCGGAAAGACAGAATAGTATACCAACTGAAGGCCATGTAGTTCTGGAAATTAGTGATAAAGAGCTGAATATTTTAGATTTTATAATGGGGTGAGGGGTATTATGGAAAGCCAAAGAAGGGAAGTGCAGAGTTAGGAGCAAACCGCTCAAATAGAAGATCTTTAAATGAAAGGAAAGTATCAGGGAGGGGAAGGTTAGCGAAGGAGGAGGAATCTGTTTATGCATCTTTTATCAGTTGGAAACATTGTGACATACAACACTGCCTGTTAAAAAAATGAAGTGTTTGGCAAATCAGTAATTGTTACAATTGCTGTATCCAGGAACGTAACTAGGGTAGTGTGGCCGGTGCCATGGCACAGGGCACCACAGGTCAGGGGTGCTGTTTGGGCCTGTCAAATTTCTGTTTATTATCATTCTCACTTGTAGCTTCCTCTTATTTCATCCCCAGCATCTCCTGGTCTCTCCTATCTCTTCCCTGGCCCTTCCCCATGAGGCCATGGCCCTTTTTTGAGTGCATTAAGTCCCTCTGAAAAATGAGGGGGTGCCAATGCCATTCTGGCACAGGGCACCAAGAAGTCTAGTTACGACTCTGGCTGTATCCTTACTATGATTTGTTTCTGTGCAGCTTATACCCAAACTTTTGTAAATTGGGTGTGTGATCATCTTGTTTTCTATAAAATAAAAATATATGTGCTATAACAGTGCAGTATGGGTTAAAATATAATAGTATCTCTAGACAACATATGTATTAATTAGGGATACGACTGTCTATGTATTATAGTTTTGATTTTTTTACCTGATAAATAATATTGCATTGGTTAACTCCAATTTCACTATTAAGCAAAATTTGGTTGCTGTGACAGCACACTTTTCGCTTCTAGCTTAATCCAGGGCTCAATTCCTAATTACCCTGCAGGAAATTAGGGATCTTGAGTACCCATGCAGCCAAAAAGGGATCTCCATCTGATTCTGAGGTGGGAGAAAACCAAAAAAGAGCAAGTACAGCAACAGCATACCTGGACAAACCATGTTGCAATGCAAGGGGTACAAACTATGGCGTAACTATAAATTTAGCTTCCCCCTGTCAAAAAAGTTTCTGGCGTACTCTCCGAAAAAGGTGTGTGCTTTCGTGATACAGTAATGCCCCTTACACATTTTGCCACAATAAGTAATACCCCTTATAACACATTATGCCACACCTTAATGCCATTATAACACATTATGCCACACTGTAATGCCATTATAACACATTATGCAACACGTTATTGGTGTGCTGGTGTGCGTCTGTGCAGCGTGACCTCTATGATGTCCCATGCAGCTGCACAGCCGTAGGAGCTAGTGCTCAGCACCGCCCATGGGCTGAAGACAACCCACCCATTTAAATACTAACGTTTATTGCCCTAAATCCCGGGATTTTGCCGATCCCGATCACAGTATTGGCTTGACTAGTCACAACTGCAAGTTACATTTGCCTTCTGTTTATAATGCGCATGTGCAGTACAGCAAAGTGCATTATCAGGCCAGGAGTTGAATGTCTAAATCAGGCTTACTGTTTCCAATGTGTTCAATGCAGGACATAGCTTCTCAAGATGCTTAGATGAAGTTGTTTCCCCTGTAACAACAGTGTAGATGAACATGCATTTGTACATAAATATAGCGTTATTTTAAGATGGAGAACCCCTTTAATTATCCTGCTGGAAGTTATTTCATACTTGACGACTTTTCATTTTTCCTCTCTGGTTGAAACCCGGAGAAGACATGCAGATAACCACTCCAGGGAACGGGCCGGTCTCTTCATGTCATTAGGCCCTGCTATGACATAATACCGCAAATCCACGGCGGTGGTACAATGACGCAATTCTTCTAGAATAGTGTTTTATATATATATATACCCTATCCCTCCCTACGGACCCGAGAATTCCCAGTATTATCTCCCTATCCTGGCCACTCCACTAGGAAGTGGGTGGGATCCAGGACATCCACCCACTCTTATTGGGGTCCAGGGGACTACCTGAAAAATCAGGAAAGGTAAGTGTGTGTTATTTTTATTAATTGCCCTGTTGAGGTACAGTAAACTAAGGCAAATGAATTTCACCCATCGGTGAGTTTATCATGAAAAATGTTAATTGCAAAACAAATTGAACTGTAACATCTACTGTAGTTCCTGCCCAATAACACTATGGAACAGATTGCCTGGTACTATTCATGTAGGTATTTGCGAGCAGCCCCAAGGCAGCAAGTAACGCTTATTTCTATTCTCACTCCAGCTACCCTCTTGATAGTGTTGTATCGTTTGCAGATAGTGAAGAAGGGGGGTTTATTTAAAGAGCTAATAAGTGCTGCCTAAAGGGAGAACATTTGGGAAAGCATGGAAGATAAATTTTAGATCTTATTTGAATTGTGAGGAACAGCAAAACATCTGGGATGACATACAGGTTTATTTGGCACAGAAACCAGAGAAAATAATATAAAAGTAGCATTCAATTTGATGTACCTTTGGGACTGGTTCCCCAGAGACAGGCTGATGCAGGATATGTCTTTTGCATTTATCATTTTAAAAGAGGAATACAATTATTAAAGTGCTGAAAATTGTAAAACATTAACTGTAGCAAGATAAGTGTGTGCCGTGCCAACTGCCAAGAGTGCTATGTTATTTGCTACCTGTAAGTTATTGTGGAGAACACTCCTATGTAACAATGGCTATTGTTCTGCCTTGAACGTTGAATAAACAGTTGTAAACACAACCTAATGTTTAATCTAAATATACATGAGAGTGTGGTTTTGTTTGTGTGGGTAGCATGTCTTATTTGGTTTCTTATTCTTTGTTTTTTGTTTGTTTTTTTGTATGGTTCTAAAGAGCCCTTCAGCCAGTCTATATAGTAAGCGAGAAATTGTGTCTGTCTATCTGATTGTCCTTGTGTTTTGGACCTAGCCCCACCAAATTTGGCATGGTGTTTCAGTTTGACCATGATTAGGTTTTTTTCCTAGCTTTGAACTCTGCCAGGGCCACACACTGTCACACAATCTTAAAAAATGTGGACACTCCCCCTGAATGGGCTATTCTGGGCATATTTCCAAGGGGACAAAGATTAACCCAGGGTTGCAGGAAACTGTTACTCGCAATAAGCGCAGCCGCAAAAAAGACCATATTACAGGAATGGATTCACCCAACTCCAATTAATTTTCCTTTATACAAGGAAAAACTGAATTTCATTTTTCGGATGGATTGGGTGGAAACTATGTTCGATAAGGAAAAGAGAGCTGCTTCTTTTTTCAACACATGGGAGAGTCTCATAGTTACCCTGCCAGTTTCATCTCAATACCAGATCCATCACAGTATGCGACTGACGCAGTGGTATGAGACTTGGGTCCTTTCGGGAGACCCTCCTATAATGTTGTCTAGTGGATGAGCGTCGGACAGTACTTTACTATATTTATGTTTTATATGATTTAGTTTGCTGAAAAGAGGTTTATAATCGTAATTGGATCTTGAAATAAGATTGTAACATAATTATATTCGGATACATGTTGTTCTAGAAAAGTCTAATGTATCGATTACTTGTATGTAAGTCATTTGTTATGCCACTGATTTGTACTGATTGATGTGACAAGAGCAGTGTATGGTGTTCTTTGCTTCCAAAATAAATTTTACAAAATAAAAATGTGGACACTCCTAAATTACACAGGTTCCGGGGCTGGCTACAGTGGACATTAGCAGTCTAGCTAAAACCTGTGTAATGTGTAAAAACTACAAAAGTATCCTTTTGACCTCACAGTCTGAGCAAGTGTCAAACTTTATGACTCATGCAAGTTCATATTAAATCCAGAGTTAGTCCTTTTTAAAGTGACCATATATACAGTACTTGTCAAAAGTCTCAGCACAACCCCTGAAATCGTAATGAAGCTTGTTTATCGTACATTCTGCTACTTGTGTATGAATGGAGTATGATAAAAATAACAAAATATATTATTTCGTACCAATGCAACCCAGAAAATCGAACAAGCGTAACAGATGTTTGACCGCTCCGGAAAAAGGAAGGGAGTTGCAGAAAAATCGTTCCCAGCCTGTGTCCGATAGGACGGTGGCCAGGCGCTTGCAGGAATAGGGCCTTCGTGGTAGGGTTGCGGTAAGAAAACCACTTCTACGTGCTACAAATGTAGCAAAAAGGTACGCATGGGCTAAGAAGCATAAGGATTGGACTGAGGTATAGTGGAAGAGGCTGCTTTGGACCGACAAATCGAAATTTGTACTTTTTGGCTGGCATCGCTGGGCTATTGTGCGTCGTCGTCCAGGTGAGCACTTTCTCCCAGACTGTGTAGCGCCAACAGTTAAGCATGGAGGAGGCAATGTGATGGTTTGGGCATGTTTTGCGGGCAACCAAGTTGTTGACTTAGTCAGAATCGACGGAATCATGGATCAAAAGGTGTACCACAACATATTAGTGCATAATGCGATTCCCTCCAGAAGGCGACTTGTGGGTCAGAACTTCGTTTTCCAACAAGATGACGATCCAAAACATACGTCCAAGTTGTGTACTAATTATTTGCAAAAGAAAGAGATGCTCAAGTCGTAACAAAAATATTTTGTTACTGTGCAGTTAAATTGAAAATTCCTTAAAATATATCGGTGTGCTCAAACTTATGACAAGTACAGTATTAGTCAGCCCTCTGTGTTTGCATGCAAGGGCGTAACTAGAACTTACAAAAACATACATTTGCCCCAATACAGAGCCCATTTATGTTATGCCACACAGAGGCCATTCATGTTATGCCACACAGTAGTACTCCTTATACACATTATGCCACACAGTAGTAGTGCCACTTATACATTATGCCACACAATAATGTCCCTTACACATTATACCACACTGTAATGCCCTTTACAGATTATGCCACATAGTAGTAATGCCCCATATAACACATTATTCCACTCAATAGTAGTGCCCCTTACACAATATGCCACAAAGTAATGTCCCTTATAACATTATGACACACAGTAACTCACCTCCCAGTATCCCTCCAGCAGTCTCTCGCCTCTCCCTTTGTGACATCCGCTGACACTCGGGCCCCCCTCGGCGGCTCTGACTGGACCGGCTCACCTTGTGTGCATGACTGGGTGCAGGTGGAGAGGCAGCTCAGGTACCATAGCAGCCGCACCCCTTGCACCCACGGTAGTTACGCCACTGTTTGCATGCATGTTAGCAAACAGTGGGGTCCTTTTCAGGATCAATTAAATGGGGTTATAGGTGGGGACAATGTGGCGTACGTCATGGTCTAGTCTTCTACCCGGGCAATGCCGGGAATCCCAGCTCTTGTAAAATAAAGTGGCAACCCCTTAGACACAAACCTGCGGCAATAAATGAAACTTGTACTTAACATGTCCAAGAAACTTGAACAGCGATAGTTTAATCATGGCTCCGCATTCTGTGTCTTGTCAGCTGTTAACAGCATTTTGACAATAAGCAATGAGCAGTGCGTCCTGGGATTTGCAGGTCAAGAGCAGCTATAACTTGAAAGATGGGCACGTCAGTGTTTCTAGCATTTCATTGTGGTTTCTTATATCCATAGCAAATTACTATTCGTTTTTATTCCGTTACTTAACAAAATTCAGAGTGCTGTTCTCAGTACACATCCTCCTCCTCCTCTAAACATAGGATAACATTTGCAGAGTTCCATTTGCATCTGTTTTTCTGTTTGGTAAGAACATCTCAGTGAGATTATTCACTTTGTAGATGAGGCTAGGATGTCATACACATAATTCACTTTGCCATTAATGTGTATCCATTTCATTTTAGTTACTTAGGCAATATGTTATGTTGTCACTGTTAATGAAGAACTCCACACAACTTGTTTTTCGGGAGCCCCGCAGAGCCTTGCATTTCATATTGTGTTCATTCAGCGTTCCCCATCATGTGAATACCTGGAGAACTGACCATCCGTTGGAATGCAGCATAAGCTGCGAGGCTCCTGAACACTAATGTGCTGTCTCCTTTGTAAACCGTAGCTACAGTATTTCATGTGCATATTTATGTATTAACCTCCTAAATTGTAGGGAACTGCGGGCTCATGGGTTTATTCTATCTGTAAAATGCTTTGGATTGGGAAAACATTAGTTTGTTGTCTGCTATTCATATGATGTTAACTTCATTGATGCGATAGATATATGGAATTGTAGCTCATGAGTCCGTGCTGGTCGTCTTTTGTTGCTGTGTTACAAGGCTAAGGGATAGTTTATGTATTTAAGTTGGTTTAGGCATACATTTCTATAAGCACTTTTGAATTATTTTTTTTATATTTGACCCCAGCTTATTTACTTCCCTGTCACTTAAGGCTTCAAAAGTACTTATGTATAGTAATCTATAAATACTAGCTAAATAATACATAGATCATTTATACACCATTTATTTAAGGACTATTACATCATATTTTCAGCATTACTTTCCGTGCACTAACGCTTGTAAAATATAACATGTTCAGCTTTAAACTAAAACATAAGACACTACCAGATTATTTATTTCATTATTCATTGTTTCATTGAATTGAATAGGTTCTACATTTGGATCCTTTCTTTCTGTTTTATTACCAACTCCGTTATCGAAAAACCATGATATCGTAGTAAGATCATAGGATGCTTTAGAACAGTGGTCGGGGAACAGGGGTAAATTACCCCACATGGGGTAAAAATGAAATTCCTGGGAGTAATGGACGGACATCCGGGCATGTATATGAATCATTCTATAATATAGAATGATTCATATGCATGCCCGGCTGTGCCGCAGGGAGGCTCTAAGCTGGACGCCCCCTGAGATGTTATTACCAGCGGGCGCCCGGCTCCTTCCCTGCAGCTCTGCGTTAGCTGGAGGCTATGGGAGAAACATCATGACATCTCTCCCATAGTTCAGAGGAGCAGCCGGGCGGACAGGACGGCGGTGGATGCAGGAGCGGGGTTTAAGGTAAGTGTTTTTTTTTTTTTTGTACAAGCGGCACTATAGGGGCATTACATGGGGGCACTACTACAGGGGAATTATATGGGGGCACTACTACAGGGGCATTATATGGGGCTATACTACAGGGGCATTATATGGGGCTCTACTACAGGGGCATTTTATGGGGGCACTACTACAGGGGTATAACTATGGGGGCACTACTACAGGGGCATTATATGGGGGCACTACTATATGATTTCCTTCCTTTCAAAACAAGGAGGTAACATCGGTGTATCTAAATATCTTTTGGGGAAAATTGTAAAAAAGTTCCCTGACCCCTGCTTTAGACCTTATCTGTCTGTATAGCATGCGTGCACAGAACGGTCTCCAGTCCTGATCTACATCTGATTGAGTATGCTCTCATGTCAAACACACATCAATCGGGACTGGCAGAAAATGTGGGTGGCTGTTGGCCTTGATCTCAGCAGGTGCGTGGCTATTGTCCAGCTCTTACTGCTTTGCTCTGTACCAGAGGTATACGTTAAAGGAAAACTTCATTTCTGGGTTATTTTTAGGGGGCATATATACAAACAGTCATACATAAAATGTGATTTTGACCAGAAAATTTCTCCCCAAATCACAATGCGTTCATTTAAAATTTGCGGCTCTGGAACAGAGCTTACGAACAGGCTCTGCCCTGGCAAATGCCTAGAAGCAAAGTGGTAAGTACTGCTATCACTTTGCTTCCATATTAAGCAGTGGTGCATCTAATGCATAAGCGCACCCGACTGAGAGAGGAATTTTGCGAAAAAGTATCTCATAGGCTACTATGGGTGATCGCTACCTTTAGATGGCACTAGCTGCTGGGGCCAAACTTGTATTCCGGAGCTTGGTGAATTCGCGGTCTTGCTTTATTACATCTAAGAGAGAATTAGATTTTGAGGGTATCCCCACAAACGCATGTGTTTTCTTGGGGTTTCCCGCAAAATAACTTTAATAAATATGCCCCTCAATCTTTAAACAAACATTGTAATTCTACAGAGGTAGAGAAGCAGGAAGTGGTGTAATGATACAAAGATAGGGAAGCAGGAAGTGGTGTAATGATACAGAAGTAGAGAAGCTGGAAGTGGTGTAATGATACAGAGGTAGAGAAGCAGGAAGTGGTGTAATGATACAGAGATAGAGAAGCAGGAAGTGGTGTAATGATACAGAGGTAGAGAAGCAGGAAGTGGTGTAATGATACAGAGGTAGAGAAGCAGGAAGTGGTGTAATGATACAGAGATAGAGAAGCAGGAAGTGGTGTAATGATACAGAGGTAGAGAAGCAGGAAGTGGTGTAATGATACAGAAGTAGAGAAGCAGGAAGTGGTGTAATGATACAGAGGTAGAAAAGCAGGAAGTGGTGTGTAATGATACAGAGGTAGAGAAGCAGGAAGTGGTGTAATGATACAGAGGTAGAGAAGCAGGAAGTGGTGTAATGATACAGAGATAGAGAAGCAGGAAGTGGTGTAATGATACAGAGGTAGAGAAGCAGGAAGTGGTGTAATGATACAGAGGTAGAGAAGCAGGAAGTGGTGTAATGATACAGAGGTAGAGAAGCAGGAAGTGGTGTAATGATACAGAGATAGAGAAGCAGGAAGTGGTGTAATGATACAGAGGTAGAGAAGCAGGAAGTGGTGTAATGATACAGAAGTAGAGAAGCAGGAAGTGGTGTAATGATACAGAGGTAGAAAAGCAGGAAGTGGTGTGTAATGATACAGAGGTAGAGAAGCAGGAAGTGGTGTAATGATACAGAGGTAGAGAAGCAGGAAGTGGTGTAATGATACAGAGGTAGAGAAGCACAGCGGTAGAGAAGCAGGAAGTCGTATAATGATACAGAGGTAGAGAAGCAGGAAGTGGTGTAATGATACAGAGGTAGAGAAGCAGGAAGTGGTGTAATGATACAGAGGTAGAGAAGCAGGAAGTGGTGTGATGATACAGAGGTAGAGAAGCAGGAAGTGGTGTAATGATACAGAGGCAGAGAAGTGGTGTAATGATAGAGATAGAGAAGCAAGAAGTGTCCAGAAAGGAAATGGTCTCTATAAATTATATATGTTTGGTGTTGCCTCACTTTGCTTTATCCCAATTGCCTCAATGTAAGAGCATTGTATTCATACTTGAACCTAGTCATGTGTCATTTGTCTAATGGTCCTGAAATATTTCATCTTTCTTAACCCCAGCTGTTTGAACTGTGCAGTTCACTGCCTGGTATATCCTCTGCTTCTGGGTACAAACAAAAGATTCCTTTTATCCCCCAAGTATGGATGTCTTTTTTTGTACTATATTTCATTTCCAATAGAAAAACCCACGAGCAGGTGCTTACAAAGCAAAGAAAAGATGAAATGGTTATGCATTGCAGTGTATTGATGAAGAGCTGTTAGTTGCAACTTTGATTGGAGCCTTTTAACCTTTTTTGACCACTATTCTTATAATATCATAGCTATTGTACAGTGTTTTCTTTTCATTATTTATAGAATTCTACGTTCAACCTGCTTTTCCAGTGTGTTTTTAAATAGTTATTTAGTAGGTGTAGAGAATAGGATTTGTGCCCATGATTAAAAAGGTTAATGGGGTCATCATCCGGCAAGCGGGGATTCCGGCGCTTAGAATGACGGTGCCGGAATCCCGATACCTACCAGAATACTGCCGCCGGCATCCAGACTGCCGGAATCCCGAAGGTAAGTAGCGGGCTTAGGTGGAGGGTTAGGACAGTGATTCCCAACCTCGGTCCTCAAGGCACACTAACGGTCCTGGTTTTAGTGATATCCATGATTGTGCACAGATGGTTAAATCAAAATAACTGAGGTACTAATTAAGTCACTTGTGCTCAACTATGGCTATCCCTAAAACCTGGACTGTTAGTGTGCCTTGAGGACCGTGGTTGGGAACCCCTGCACTAGGGGAATGGTTAGGGTTAGGCACTAAGGAGGGAGGGTTAGGTTTAGGATGCAGGGAGGGGGAGGTTTAGCCATTAGGGGCGCAGTTTGATTCAGGCACCAGGGAGGGAGGGTTAGGGTAGGGAGAGTGGTAGGGTTAGGATACCGACCGACAGGTATCCTATATAAAGCCCCCCCTCCCCTCACATCATAGACCAGCATGGGATCGTACATTGCTTCTCCAGATCTCTTGTGCATGCAGAAAGATCTGGAGGAGTGACGGATGACCCCACGGGAGCGCACAGCGGACAATATCATGCCCACATATGGAACGATATAGCTGCGATATCGTTCCAATCCGTCGGATCGGTCGCTATATCGCTTCGTGTGTGGGGGCCTTTAGAAATACACTCCTCCCCACATAATTGTATACAGGAATCAGGACAGGAGACTTGATCATATTGGTGTATGGCCACTGCCCTGCACACCAGTAGGATTATGCCAGAAGTCCGCTCCAGGGCAAGGCAGTTTTCCTCCCTGTGATGGCTCCACCCCAAAAAATTTGACGACATGATGCCATGCTGAGGGGGCGAGGCCCCCGACCTGGGCAGAAGAGCACTCCCCGGAGCATACTTAGATCTTTGTCTGGTGCAAAACGGGAAAGTTGTGAGGTATGTGTAAAGGATAACTAAACACATTTTATTATATGTAACATTTTATATGGACTTTATACTAGCAAAGTGTGTTGGAATATTGTCTATACCCGCATCAAGTAGAAAAATACGCAATGGCCAAAAATGGCTAAAATATCTAATCTAAAACTGATTGATCAGTAAAAGCGAAAAGCTAATGAGAGAGTATTTTTATCGCATCAATTAAAAAGAGCCACCATATAGCGGTAGGGATGGCTAATGTTGCATTGTATTAGACAGGCAAATATACTCATTGGATGTTTCAGTATTTTTACGGTCATCTCTAATGCATAAATCTCTTACATCCGAGGAGCCATTGTATAAATGACACATAAATACTTATTGCCTTTTATTTTACCACACTCTGCGTGCACGCGGAAAAATTTCTAGCTTGTCATTTAAATGCTAATTTGCATCGCCTGGTCTCCTAAGTCTATAAATTACCTATACCTAATATACCCTATTAATGGAACGCAATCAATGTGCACGGAATGCGTGGCTCAGTTCCTACAGTTCATCTTCACTGCTCAGAGCATTAATCATGTCAGAAGTCTTTATTCAAACAAACCCACAGAATTTTCAAACAGCTTTTCACTCTTCTTACTTAACATAGATTTAATTGTCTCCTAATGTGTTTATCAAGCTGTCATACTTGAGCGATGCCTCTGGCCTCCATTTGTAGAGGTTCACCTGACATTATGTAAGTTACTAATTACAAGGAGAAGCACAGCTGTATGTGAGAGATGCAGTGTATACTTCCTTTTCAAAGCTGACACTTATAGTTGAATAGGTGATATGGAAGAGCACGTTTATCCGAGGGACATAACCTTGCACTGAAGATATTCAAGGTTTACAGTATTGTAACAAGTTTATCTCAAACCTCTAGGATCATTATAGACAATGGTGATCTGTTTGCCATTATGTATTTTGCAGCTGGGCACATGATTTGCTGCAAAATATTACTGTAGAAGAGAATGTATGGTACTGACTGTAATCGCTATTAGAAGTGTTCTCTGAGAGGTCACTGGGCAGAGATTTGTAGCAACACTGCACAACTTGCACCATTACTAAGGGGTCTATTTACTAAGCAGTGTTAGGAGACAGGGTGAAAGTGATAAGTCTGTGATAAGGTGCCAGCCAATCAGCTCCCAACTGTCATTTTTCAAACACAGCCTTTGAGATGACAGTTGAAGCTGATTGGCTGGCACCTTATCACAGACTTATCACTTTTCACACTGTCTCCTAACACTGCTTAGTAAATAGACCCCTAAGCCTGGAAAGAAGGGTTATTGGGTACACATTGAGGTATCATCAAGATATTCTTACTTCATTGTCATTACTAACTTTCTAATATTATTTATTCCATGTTGTAGCTATTAGGCCTTGGCACTCCCAGGAAACTGGGACGGCACGCCCCGTTTCTGGGAATGGAGACCGTCCCACCCCCGAACCGTCTGGGGGAACTGCGAGAAATTTCAAAGAGGGAGACCTGCACATGCGCAGTACAGATCCTGCGCATGCGGAGGTCTCTCACAATCTGAGTAGTACGCAGACCGTCGGAGTGGCTTACTACTTTGAATCAGGCACATTGTGCAGTGAGGGTGTACTGTAAGACTCATTTAGAGTATACACTCATTGTACATTTGACCATGTCGCACTCTGCAGTGAATATAATTTAGGGAAACCTCAAATTAGTGATCACGGTGTTTCATATTTGCCTACCTTCCCGGGACCTGCGGGAGGATCCCGATTTTTCGGGTAAACCCCCGCACCCCCAGGAGAGTAGACTTTTCTCCCGCATAGTACCCACTTCCTAGTGAAGTAGGCAGAATGGAGAAAATGTGAGGGTCCTTGAGTAGGAGACGGGGCCTAATGACGCAATTCTATTACAATCACGTCAGTTAGTCCCGGTCCCTATTTAAATATGCAGGATTCTCTGCAGTTTTACCATGAGAGGGCGGGGCTTAATTACACAAATCATCTGTCCCCGCCCCCAATGACACTTCTCCCGGGGATGAACTTTTAGAAGTTGGCAAGTATGCTGCATTTACACATGGCACTGCATGGACCAGTATTAGAGCAAGCTTCATCTGGATTCCATTCCTTTTTTTTGGGGGGGGGGGGTTACACACTATAGTGATGATATATCTATATCTGCAGATAATAGTCGTTCATACACACTGAACGCCATCATCTGCATGCTGCAGCGGGTCGGGACTGCCTGGGGACGGGTAGGGGTGTGGCCTAATTGCAGCAGTCATGGCCACGCCCCCTTCTAAGGAAAAAAATAAAAACATTTGAGGGGCTGTGCGCTGAGGAGGGGGGCGCTCTGTGCCCCTCAGCCTGGCACACAGCCGAGGGGGGTGCGATCAGCGTGATCGCTCCCCCCCTTTGGCATAGGAGACTCTCCGGCTGCTGCTTTAGCAGCCTAAGACAGTCTCCCAGTGCAGCCCAGCACACAGCAGCACAAGAGAGCGGTGCCGGACCCGGGTAATTAGTACCCGCTCCCCCCCTCTCGGCACCCCTGTGTACTGGCGATCGGCTGATCACACATACACACTTGCCAATGGACAGATATGTCTGCAGATATATCTGTTCATCGGCTGTGCAGCACAGCCAATGCGATATGTCTGTGAACTACGTCGTTCACAAATATATCGTCTGTACACACTGGCCGACGGGGGCACGATATATTGGCCTATCAATTGATCTGCCAATATATCGGCCAGTGTGTACCCAGCATTAGCATGGGTGTTTTCGCTGGATTAAGCCCTTATCTAAAGTCAATAAATAGAGCCCTTTGTCAGAAATAACTGCTCCTGTTTCTCTCAAAATGTTGAAGATTTTAAATATATTCTCAGAAATGCTATTAGTGTTTGTTTTATACCAGGCAGTTTATATTTTAGCTTTAGGGGTCTTTAAGCTAAAGCATATTTTATAGATGTAATTCAATCATGCTGTAAATTCTGGTTTTAGTACCACAGGTTGGAAGAAATATTGATCTTTGTCTGAAGATCGTTATGGTGGCAGTGATTCCCAACCAATGTGTCAGGAACCATCTTGTTGTCACAGCATCGGTCTGGAATGAGTCACCAGGATTTATGGTTCATGGGAACAGTGTTAAGATAAATGGAATATATGCAGGGACAAATGGCTTAGAAATCTGTAACTGGAAATCTATCTACTGTACTAAAATTCATGTAATGTACCATGTTCAGAATTTGTGTGGTACATATGCATACCTCTAAACATTACAGAATCCAGAAGAGGGACATGAAGGCGTGTGCCCCCCAAAAGGAGGTGGACCCTAGTGTTGAGGGGTTGTGACTTATCACAGAGGGGCAGGGCATCACCACACACCTCTGTTTTGTCACTTTGGGGGCTCCCAGATATGCTGGGCTGCCCCCAGAGACTCTGCCTGCACAGTATAGATGCCGTGCACTTGCACACGGCATCTGCTTGCCCGCTGCTATGCTATACAGAGCAGCAGTGTGTGCTCTCCCCAACTCCCCCACACCCCCCCCACAATATATATAATTGTCATTTTGCACATATATTATATATAAATATATATAGGAGGTGATTCAATTCAGCGGGAATTGAATAACGCCGTCACTATTCAATACAGCGCACTGTTTAGTCCGACTAGTAATTTCTACTCTCACCCTCCTGAAAATGCGAGGAGCAATCCGACTTATGTGCCGGGCACGAGGCTGTTTTCCGGCTTAGCGCGGTACTAAAACCCTTGCGGCCAGCACTTTAGTCGGAGAATGCTGGTTCTCGCGACTAAACACCCAGTATAAGTCGCAAGAACCGCCATTCTCCTACTTAACTGCTTCCCATTGGAGTAAATGGGATACGTTGAATATGCCGGCGGACAGTATCCCGACGCCCTGCATAATGCCGATGACAATATCCCGAAGGGGATCAGGATACCGACGCCCGCATCCCGACCCTCACCTTCCTGAAGGTAAGAAGACTGGTAAGTATGATACTTAGCCTGGGTTTGGGGGGGGGGTTAGGTTTAGGCGCCCCTGGGGGAAGATAGGGTTAGGCAACCCCCAAAGGAGGGTTAGGCTACAGGGAGGGGGGATTAGGAACCATCAGTGGGAGGTTAGGGTTAGGCACACCCTGGAGAGGGTTAGTTTTAGAGTTCGGGAAGGGGGGGTTAGGGTTAGGCACCACCGGAGGGACGTTAGGGTTAGGCACCCCCTGGGGAGGTTAGGATTAGACACCGCCAAAGGAGGGAGGGGGGGTTAGGCTACTTACCGGCCCCTTCGGGATTTCACTCCATCGGGCTTCCGGCATTGGAATTTGAACCGGTGGCTCATACCCAACCCGGAGTAAACATTGCGGTGAATTGAATAGCTCCGGGAGCTACCTCTCGGCGCTATTCAATTCCCGCTGAATTGAATCACCCCCATAGAGAGTAGAGAGAGAGAGACAAGGGTGAGTGGGCACTGCAGACGTTCAGATAGTTTTTCAGGTCGCAACAAACTGGTGATATTTATTTTATGCAAAAAACAGCAACATTTCTGGTTTGCTTAGGACCCTTTGTCAAGCTTGGTAAAGGGTTCCGAACAGACCCAAAACACTGCAATAAGAGATCACAGCGGCACAGCTTGCTTCAACATTTCAGTGTCTTTATTCACACTGTCATAAGGAGTACCTTGAGTAATTTTATATTTTTTATTTTATTATTATTGCCTCCATTTCTTACCTATTACTGGCCGTAAGCTATCATTACAGTGAGCTTTGTATATTGGTTAATTCTTGGTTTACCTGATGGAATACATGAATCATAGTTCAGGTGGATCCTGCTTGTGATTTACATTTAATTAACAGCCTAAAGGCACACTGTCATGCATGCTTGCCTGAAGTCATTGTTCAAACTCCAGTAGAACCCTTTACACTGACATTCTAGATAGAACATAAGGGACTTGTTTCATGACTGAAACATTTGGTAGCTTGTTTTCTCAACACTATAATCTGCTGTACAAATGTTTGTGCTACAGTTATCTTCTGTGTAGCTTTTACTGCAACAAAATCATACTGGTTAACAAGGTTCTTGCAACTACATGAATTTTAAATGCTCACTTGTGTTTCAAAGATTTAGAGTAAATATTTTTTTTCTAGCTCATTTAGTAGGAATTATAAAGAGTCAGTGTAACGGTATCTGTTATAAACTTGCATTGTGTAAATTTAGATCCATGAGATTTACCAGGAAAATGAGGAAGTGTGTGCACACAACTTTGAAGGGGGAATATAATTGCCACTGGAACGAAGCTCAGCTATACAGGATTGTAAGGGTCCTTTGTAGACATTAGAAATTTGATTCTTGCATCCTGAAGGGTAACAGAGCAGAGCGTTGTTTGCTCCTCTAGCTAGAAGCTGTTATTAAATATTTTTGGAGTGTGCTAATCGGCACTATAACTGCCTGAGACCATAGCCAGACAGTAACAAAAAGTTTCTATTTACAACCGGTGTCTTGGATCTCTAGAGCGTTATAGACAGTTTTGTTGTTTGATTATGGTCTACGGCTTCGGCGCTTAAGTGTCATTATCCATGTAAGTTGGAGACTTCTATCCACAGTTCAGTCAGTATGTTTAAATACATCAGTTTACATTTCTAGGATGCTTATTACAAAGATTACTAGGGCAATTAACATTATGAGCTGATGGGGTCTCTTAGATCCCATCTCTTGCCCAAAGAAGTGGAGTGGTTTGCCATGCATTATACAGGGTCACCGTGTGGATGTATATTGTAAATGTCAACCCGTTTTTTAATACATATTTGTTAATACATATTAATGTAAAGCAACAACTATTATAAAACAATAATCTATGTAAAAAAAAAAAAAATTATATATTTGTAACTAAAACTATTGACTAGAAGACATTCATATTGAACCTCAGTGGCGCTGAGTGGGGAGCAGATTAAATAATGATAACTAGAGATGGAGCTCTAGCAAAAAGTCCTCGCTGCTGATATGGCACTATAGGCATTCCTGTCCCAAATATCTTGATTTGCAGAAGGGGATAGAGTTTTGCCCCGAAAATGGGCTGTATTGAGGGGCGTCTCAGTTTACTTTTTCCTGATCTCACATGCCTAAATGTTGGGATGTATTTTTTGCTGCCTGGTGGGATCCTATTAACCCACTTGTCTTTTGAGGGTCCTTCCCGTCCCCCTTTGCTTTTATATGGAACAAGGAGCTTTGACAAACCATTGCTTAGTAAATCTTTCCCTTATACCCCTTTCACACCAAAATGCTGGGTCCGACCCGGGTTTTTTGAACACTGTTCCAACCAGTGTTACAAGCGGGTCAGGCCCCTTTTAGACTGCACCTTGTACCTGGGTTATTCCTGGGACCACACTGAACACCTGTCAGCCCTGCAAAACTTGTGAGTGTGTAATTACAAATGGAAGTTTTTCAGGCTCACAAAAATGAGGTCATAAAAAGTGATTGGTGACTGCTCCACAGCCACCAATCCGCTTATTTTTAGGCTTGACCCATGTCAAATGACCCAGGTCGCGCCTTTCACACCGCACCGTTACCCGGTTCAATGCCACGTTCAACAGTGGTAGCAACCAGGGTCATGTTCCTGGGACACACAACCCGGGTTGACCCTTTCACACCAATCTAACCCGCATTATAAGTTTGATGTGAAAGGGTTATAAGTCTGTTGTTATGTAAAGGATAAGTAACGTGCTGTCAAAACATAGCCATCTTGCAGCCACCGTTCACATTTTTTATGGGATTCAGCACTACTTAGACTACTTTTATATATACAGTACTGTAATGTCACTTCAGAAAATGCGTAATTATAATTGCTTCAACCTGTGCATAGCTCCCTCTTTCTTCCCTACTACATATCCCTATGTAGCTTACCTATTATATAAACATCATTATTAATGTTTATTTACATAGTTCCAGCATTCTCCGTAGAGCTTTTGAATATGGGACACACACACTAATAAAAAAGGTTTGCTGACAGGCCTACAGTGGAGGTTTAGGTTGTCCTAATAACGTTGAGCCCAAATATTTGAGTCCTGCTCCTCAAAACAATAAATGACCCTGAATTAATATTGATCTGTGGACAACTATATTATATCTGTATGTCTGTAATCAAAGAAGGGGTTAATGGGTTTAGACAAGTGGTCCCCAAACTTTCTCAGTCCGAGGCACCCTTAGAAACTCAATTATATTTTCAAGACACCCATAAGCCAAAATAAAATCAGAGCAGCCACGTTTTTATAAGTAGTTGGGTCATAATAACATAATAAGTATTTAAAAAAGAAAGATAAAAAAAAAGAAAGAAAACCTGTGCTATTCTTACCCATTTCCTCCTCCGTCTCTCCGCTCTTTCCCATTGCGACCTCCATGTCTCTCCCTTTGACCCCTCCATGTCTCTCCATTTACCCCCTCCATATCTCTCCATTGCCCCTCCATGTCTCTATTTATTTACCCCTTTACATCTCTCCCTTTGCCACCTCCACATCTCTCCCTTTGTCCCCTCCACGTCTCTCTCTTTGTCCCTCCATGGTTCTCCATTTTCCCCGTCCATGGCTCTCCATTTTCCCCCTTCATTTTTCTTCCTTTGCCCCCTCCATGTCTCTCCATTTGCTCCATCCATGTCTCTCTCTTTACCCCTCTGTCTCTCTCTTTACCCCTCTGTCTCTATCTTTGCCCCCTCCATGTCTCTCCCTTTGCCCCCTACATGTCTCTCCCTTTGCCCCCTCCGTGTCTCTCCCTTTGCCCCCTCCGTGTCTCTCCCTTTGCCCCCTCCGTGTCTCTCCCTTTGCTCCCTCCGTGTCTCTCCCTTTGCTCCCTCCGTGTCTCTCCCTTTGCTCCCTCCGTGTCTCTCCCTTTGCCCCCTCCGTGTCTCTCCCTTTGCTCCTCCATGTCTCTCCCTTTGCCCCTCTCTATGCACCCCCTTATTTACCTTTAGTTGTGATCATCAGTGTCATTCTGCTGCATCGCTCCTCTGATCAGATCAGAAACTTCCTGTCTGATCTCCCACGCCTCAATATTCACCGCCTGTAGCCTTACAGTGACAGCTTTCCCCCTGCTCATTGCAACCCCCTTTCCCTCCGCCGTTCAGCTCTACCCCGCACTGCCAACCCCTCTCCCACCCATGCAAAAAATATATATATTTTACAGACACAAAAAAATACACAGGCCAACCTCTTAAGGCCACCGGCCACCGCGAGACACCCCAGTGACAGCGTCGCTGCACCCTAGGGAGCCGTGGCGCACAGTTTAGAACCACTGGTTTAGACGAATGCAACATATTTTTGGCTAACTAACACTAGCGATCCCATTTCTCCCCCGTTCACTCCGACCAAATAGTTTTGTGGCACCAACCTGTTTTACGCAACATCTTGCATTAAAATCAAAATCACAGCATTTCACAGGCTCCACTTTTAAAGTTTGTATTGAAGTACATATAATTGCTTTAAGATTTGCAATAAATCATAATAATTAGTGGTTAAGCAAATATGCTAATTTGTCACTTTCAGTGGGATGAAACCTACTGTCAGACGTTTTTACATCAAAACCAAAAAAGTTTTAATTAGTGCTTTTTCATGTTTTACTCTCTGCCCAGTCTCAGTTGGCTGGGGTTTAGTTTGTTAGAACGCTATAAATTACTATGATTGTTTCTAAAAGTACAAGTGATCTTGCATATGATCCTGGGCAACAGTGAAGTGAGGGGGAAAAACAACACTTTATGCAGCATGGGTGACTTGCCTGCACTTGTGGACATCCTATCTGTTGTCATTTGCTTCCTATGCATAAGTATGTTGTTGCACAGAATTTTTTGAAATGTCTGTTAATATTTGTCTTTGTTGATACATATCATTTATGTTTCTGGGCTTCTGGGCGCTCACAAGCGGGTCGATGTTGGCCAAGTGCGCATGACGGAGGCGGCTCCGTCGTGCACATGCGCGAGACCCGAATAACGACGGCCAAGCCATTGTTATGGGTCTCGCACCAAAGGGGGCGTGCTGTCGATGGTGAGTGACAGCACCCCCCCTTTGGTGGGCGTGCCGGGGGCGTGGCTGCCCAGACAGAGGCGTTCCCATGGGAACGCCTACCATCTGGGGCCGGCACCACTGACATCACAAGGGATGTCAGTGGGGGAGATTTCGGCTCTGTTAGAGCTGAAATCTCTCTGCGGCTTGCGGCAACGAGACTCTACCGCAAGGGTCTCGTCGCAAGCCCGATGGTAGCGATGGTCTTGACCATCGTGACCATCATTTTGGCCGCTCGCTATAGCTGTGGGTGGTCAGCCACAGCTATGCGAGCGGCCAGGAGGCTGCTCTTAAATTCAGAGGGACGGCCCTGATTCAGAGCGAGCGCTCTGTCAGAGCGTTCAGCTCTGAATCTGGGCCTCTGTACCCATTACAAATTACAAAAACAAAATAAATGAAAAAACAAACAAATAATTTACATTTTTAACTGCCGTACTGTCCTCTAGTAATTACAGCAGCCCTACCTGTAACGTGCGAGTATTCTACCACCAAGTATTGTGGAATGAGAGTTTTAATTTAAAACCCTTTCTGAAAAAAAGAGGCACTGTTCAGGCACACTATGGGCCTGATTCAGAGCCACTCGTAAGCGGCAGCTCGTTCGCTCTGAGCGATGTTTGCCCAACTGCGCATGCGTACGGATCGTTATACGCATGCGCGGACCAGTCAGTGCGGCCGAAATTCATGTGCTCGCAAAATAGCGAATGCCTGCTAATTTGAGTGACAGAAAGAGGTGTATGTGGGTGGTAACAGGGGAAGGTGCTTGAAAACGGGGAGTGGAGATCCGATCGCAGGCGTGCTTAAAGGTCAAAACGGGCGTTTTATGGGTGTGCATATTTAAAACAGCAGCGTCATTGACCACATCACTGGGTTTTTTTTAAGCCAGAACTGCTCGCAAAATTGTGGTAGCAAAAACCAACCACAAGAATAGCGAGCAGTTCATACCCTGTTCGATGTACTCGATTAATCTACTAAATAGCGGACATGACGTAGGATGCGAGCGGCCAGGGGGCGTAGTTTCACAAAAACGACCGCAAGTTTTGTACGCTCGTTCAGACATACAGGCGTGAACAGACCGGAAACAGCGAACGGTTCATTTGAATAGCCACCCCTTGTTTTAGAACGAACGACCGCAAATAGCGAGTGGCTCTGAATGAGGGCCTATATATCTAATCCTGTCTAATTACAGTGTTGCAGGCGTTCTTGAAGTCCATTTTGGCATCTCCTACCGAAACTTTCAAGTAAAAAAATAATTAAATAAAAAGTGGTAATTTTTTTTTATTTTTCTATCGTATTTAATTTCCTCCATGTACTGCTTTCTGTTGCAGTGACATATTTGCTTTGAGGGTTTTTGTAAATGCTTTGGAAAGTGTAAGTGATCTATTATAACTGACAGAGTACATTACGCTCAATTTAAACATACATAATTTTTCTTAAATACCAATACGATGAACAAGGTTTCCTGCGTGCAGCAGGGTTGGCAGCTGGGTTTCTTTTTCTTTTCTTTTTTTTTTAGTACATTCATATCAGTAAATCAATATTTGCCCCCAAGCCCTGTGAAACGGTCTTATTTACATCCATCACGCCCCAGCATTAATATTGGTAGGTAGAACACATTTTGCTTTATTACAGCTATACCAGAATAATCAATTAATGTACCCAAATGTATTATTTCATGATGAAATTGCAAATGGACATTGATTACAGGGCTCCGCCATGGACAGAGAAAAATCATTACATCAGTCCTCGTTTATTATCCAGGGCATGTGAGTATCTTCTGCGCATTTGGTCTTTGTCTAGAGAGGAATGGCTCGTGTGTTTTCTTGTGCTTTGTCATAATCAGAAACTTTCAGTACAAATAGTTTCCCAGTAACATTGTGAGTAATTGTTTTGTTTTTCTTTTACAAAACTGAGCAGCAGTTTTTCGCTTTTGCTTTAAGCTGGAATAGTGTTGCTGGGACACTTATTTCCACAATATATTATATATTGAAAACAATGAACAAAGGGAATTTTACATACTTAGGGGTTTATTTACAAAGTGCAATGTGTCTTGCTTAGGGAATGCATTATATGAATAAATTGTTTTAAATTTGATGTGATCCACCTATTCACGTGTACATCATTTTATTTATATTGTCTGGAATTGTTTATGTAGCGGGGTATCAACGCCATTTGAATCACACTATTACATGTTTGTTTATATTCAGTTTGGTCCTCCTGGTGAAGTGACCTTGTGGTTCTAGGCAGCTTTAGTCTTGTATACTTTTTATCCTGAGGAGCGCCACCTCTCAAACCATTTTTTCTGTGTATGTAAACCCAAAATATGTGCACACGCGCACAGACGCAGTGCGCTGCATCCTTATGTTGTGTGCAAATGGACTTGAGTGCAACTGTAAACAAGCCCCAACATTGTGATGTATGCAGCAGTATGTAAAGAAGTGCGTTTGGTTCATTTACGTTGGAATACTCCAGCAGCAAAATCTTGTTCACAACAATCTACTGAGATTGTGGTCTGTAGTAAAACACAATTGATGTCTCTGAGGGCTTTTTTCTTCTGAAATCTAAACTATTTCTATACCCATACTAATTAGGTGCATTATTATAATGGTAGCGGAGCCTACTGTGGAAAGTCTAATGTTCTGCTTAATGTGTTAGTGTCACAGCGTCGCCGAATTCAGGTCTTGCTTACCTGGTCCGGCAGCGCTGGGGTCCAGGCCGGCGCGGGACAGTGGGCGGGAGATCCCCGGCGCCCGCTGTCAGCTGTTCCCCTCCTCCGGCGGCTGTGTGCAGGCAGCCGCGGCTCCCATAAGAGCGTACCACTCTGCATAAGATTTAAAGAGACAGGCACATGTTAGGGAACTGCTGATTGGAGACTGTGTGAACTCTGACCTATATAAGGAAGTTCCTGGGAGCACTCCAGTGCCAGAGTATAGGCTCCATTACCATACTCCAGCGTTCCTGTGCATATACTGATAATTGGTTCTGACCTTGGCTTGTTCGTGACTCTGATTCTGCCTAACCCCTGGTTCTACGTTGATATCTGGTTCTGACCTCGGCTATTCCCTGTGACCCGTTTACGTCTGCTCCCTGGTACGTCTCGCCTGTTTGGTTCTGACCCGGCTAGTCGACTACGCTCAAGTCTCCTGCATACCAACCAAGTTCGCCAGCACCTGTATAGGGAAACCTAACCTGAGGGCCGCGACCTGTGTGTCGGATGCTGCCAAGTCCATACCTTCTTGCGAGGGTCCATGGTGAAAACCAGCGGCACATTAGACTACGCGCCTCAGGAATAGGTCTAGCCAATTCTCTGAATACGGGTAGCATCCACAATCCGTGCGAGAGTTTGTGACAGTTAGAATATGCTGCATAATACTTGAGAAGGAGACCATGGCACCGTGCCAGGGGTACAGACAAAGGATTCTCTGCCCAAAGACGTGTGGAATGTACTGTAGTGTATGTAGAGATCAGGGTGATGAATTAAAGGTCATGTTGAACTGACAGTGCCACTAAAACTGCTTTACAATGCAGGAAGAAGCATTGAAAGGGCAGCTATCAGGACTCTGGGAGATTAATGCCACACAGAATGGCTAAATGCCACCTACACAGAACTGTAGCTCTGTCCAGCAGGTCTGTCTCACTCATGGCTGCAGGCTGGTTGATCAGCATGGGCTCCATCCAATTAGGAGCAAGTTTGCAAATGCGAGTTTGTTTCATGAAACTTGTATATATCACAGGAATGCACGTACCTGAGACATGCGAAATCCAATTAGGGATGCCAGCAGTGCCGGCTCAAGGAGGAGTGGCTCACTGTGCAGAGAGGGTACCTGACACCCCCTTACCCTGGGTGTTGCCAAAAAAGGGACATGACCTAATTACCATAGACCACACCCCCTAAATTATGCTAATTGGGGGCGTGCCCGTATGGCACGACTCCCATTTAACGTCAGGCTGGGGGCGAGCCCAGCACTCCTTCAGTAGCTGAGCTGCTTCCAGCCCTCTCCCTGCGGCATCCATTCCTCTTCTCTGTGGCCGGCACTGCCGCACAGCTGTGGGGGTGCCCAACCTCCTGACCACTGGCGGGGGACACTTCGGCCTGCGTGTGGAACAGCGGGGCAGTGCCCGAAAAAACGGGACTGTCCCGTTGAAAATCGGGATGGTTGGGAGGGGTGCGCCCTCTATGGGGTGGCGCACCTGTTAGACCGCACTGGTCGAACGTGACTCGCACCGGCCCTGAATGCCAGTTTGCATTAGTTGCGACGAGGTTGCACAACCTTTCTACAAATTGCAACCTGGAAGAAATGCCTGAAAAACTGGGGAGACCACCGTGGACCTCTTAAAAAGAGACAACTGAGATAGCAGGACCATATAGAAGACTGTTCGTGGCCATAATGAAAGTACTGGAGGTTTTTAAATGGTGTCAGTTGACTGTTTTTTTTTTTTGCATTTTTAATTAATGGTTGAAAAATGACAGCAGTAAGTGCTTTTCATCAAATTAAAGTCTTTCCTGTATTTTAGGACACAGAAAAATGTCTGCAGAGTGATTTTTCAGTGATTTTATGCAAGTTTGTAAAATGTTGGAATAAACACTTTTAAATCTCATCTGCAAGTTCAAAAACCCCTCTCCCATCACTGAAACACCTCCACATACCTGTCCCACATCATTAAACTCATTATTGAGCTTTCAGAGAAATCCCCCTGAAAAAAGTCTTTATGACCAAATTATGCAATTTATACATCTCCAAGTACATGATTATTCATTGAGAGGAGTGTACCATATTTTCTGCACTGTGGACATGATTCAGATTTTGGAATAGAGTAAGATAGAGTAAGTAACTGTGCCCCTTGGTAATACCATGCTGCACTGCAGGTGAGGCAGATGTAAGATGTGCAGAGTTTTAGATTTGTGAGGGGTGTGTCCAAACTGACATCTAATTTGCATCTAATGTAGATCTGCAAATATCGTCGGATTGCGTGAAAAATCGATTTAGCGTCCACCTCTGCATCACCCCCTGTGTGTGTGATCAATTTCAGTTTATTCTTTTCATAAAAGTCATGTAGCTACAGTATATGGGATGTAATCTATAGGGCTTAGATATACCCCATCAGCATCATCTCCATTGGTTAACTGGAATAGCACCAAGCAGGATGAAGCATTTTCAGCAAGGTAGAACGCTCACTAGTTTGCTTTTGGAACCACAGCTGGAAGAGGCATAATGGATCTCAAAACCACCAGCCTTTCTACTATTAAGTTAGAATCAATGTTTTATGGTTCATGCAGTGATATATGGGTCTATTCATCAATTTGTGACAAAAAGGCTGATTTTCTATTGCGCTGATATAAAATTGATATTAGCTGGTATTTAAAAGGAAAGGTTCACCAGGGCAGTTGAGCAATATTTGCCTTTGCAGGCAATACGAGGGGTGTGCAATAAGTTTCCCCATGCACAAGAAGTATTATATTTACAAACAAAGTGAACATTAAATTTTTGAACGTTTTCGCCAGAGAAGTCTATGCAAAGTTGCATGTGCTCGAACTACACTTGGTGAAGCAGCTAGGCCATGCTGGATGAAGGTCTCCACTGCAGATTCCAGTGACTCAAATCCCACGCATCTTGCGCTTGATTTGTAGGAACACGAAAAAGTCACAGGGTTCATGTCTGGACTGCACGACAAATGACCAAGCTCCTGGATACGTTCATGGGCCATAAAATCCACCACTCGTGGGCAGGTGCATTGTTGTGATGGAGAAGGGCACCACTAGCGCCTAGAGTTCTTGGACGGCGCCTGGAAATGGCTTTCAGCACTTGCAGCAGGCATTGGTAGGCGTACCAGTCCTCCGTCACGGTGCGCTGCTGCACGGTTATTACGGTAGCTAAATGACCAGCCTTGGTCAAAAAAACAGCCACCGCCTGCTTGGCCACGCTGCGCTTACATTGCAACTTCTATGGTGACACTCTTCCAACTGGGCTCCACTTACCGACTGTTGTTTGGTCTTGGGATCGAAACTGTATATCCAGGATTCATCGCTACATATGATCCCTTTCATTCTGCAAGTCAGCTATAAGACCCTTTGTTCAATGTTAAATTAATAGCATTTTGCTTTTTCTTCTTAAATGCAAATATAGTTTGGATACTAAAATATAACTTCTATTCATGTTTAATGAGTTAATACTGAAATTAAATAATGGGGATCCATTGTTTGCCAATCTCCAAAATTCACTGTATTGAATTGCAGAGGAATAAACTTTGCACCTCCCAGCGGGGGAAAAATACACATTATGGGCTCGATCCAATTAGGCGCAAATTACTCGCAGCCATGAGTACGCTACCTCCAGACGCGCAAAATATGCAAGTCCAGTGTGAGATCTGCCCTCAAGGGGGTCAAATTGCAGTGTCGTTGCAACGGTAACTCCCCCCGTCGCACCTAATTGGTATGAGCCCTTATAATTCATTGGAATTATGCATATACGCGCAAGTAGGTGTATGAATGTGTGTTCTGTATTGTACACTACGGCTTTAATTAGAAACGAACAAATAAAATTGGCAACACTTTCCCTTGATTAATAAAGAAAATGTAGAGCCGAAGATTCTATTGTTTTGTCTGTAGTTGTTCCCAGCAGGGCTGTAATGTGGAGCTGTGTGCAGCCGCACTGATCTTTGGGACCCACCGCTGTGAGAATGCACAGTGAAAGCATTTAGAAATGGCATTTTTGTGGTTTCTCACAGTACATTTGTTTATTACCAGACATCATTATTCGAGGTGAAAAGGTGCTCTCGCTTTATGGACTGTGCTGGATACATTATATAATTGTACTAGCTTTCTCGTGTATTTGTCACACATGAAGAAAGAAAGAATAATGAAGTCTTATAAGAACTAGGATCTATGGCAAACTTTTATTTTGTCCATTCATCCCAAAGATCTGCCTAGAGGCTCTGTGACCCTGCATGGTGCAAACAAACTATTCTGTGGCTTTATAAATATGCGGAAGCTTTATAATAACTTTATTCTCAGAGAAGGATCACAGGGAATCAGTATGCGGCCGGCGGTTCCCGAAGCTGGAAGCCCGGCAGGGGTGAAGATCCCGACAGCAGATTTAGGTAAGTAATGATAAAAAAAACGTCCCCCCCAACCGTAACCCTCCCTTAGGGGTGCCTAACCCTAACCTCCCCCCCTAGTGCCTAACCCCCCCCCCCCGCTAAGTGCCTAAACCTAACCCCCCCATCCCCGCAGCCTAAACCTAAGTCTCCCGGGCGGTGCCTAACCCTAACCTCTCCCTGGGGGTGCCTAACCCTAACCCCCCCATTCCCTAGCCTAACCCTCCCGGGAGGGGGGGTGCCTAACCCTAAACCCCCCTTTCCTTAGCCTAACCCTAACCCTCCCAGGAGGGGGGGTGCCTAACCCTAAGTCTCCCCGGGAGCCCTGAAACCTAACTCTCCCCCACCCCCCTAGCGGCTGTCCACGCCCGGCTTACCTTCGTTTGGTATGCCGGGCGTCGGGCTCCCGGCGTAGATCTAATGACAGGCGTCGGGATTTCGACGCCTGTCATTAGTACCCTGCCGGGATTTGACAGTCGGGAAGCCGGTGGTCGGCATTTTGACCGTCGGCTTCCTGGCTGCATCCCGATGACGTCTGTGTGACTTTTTTTTTTTTCTTATCACAAAAAGACAACTATTTTTCCAGAACTTATGTTACGGACTTAGAGACAAATATGGAATCTAAATGAATACTTGGTCAGCAGCACCCTGGGAACTCCCACAATGCATAGCACATCAATTTACACACAGGTATTATATCCCTCTCATGCTACCCAGTGATATGCTGGGAACCCCTAACACAGAATGAGAATTTTAAATCTTTTTTAATCATCATATACCTCATGACATTTAGGAAATCTCCAGAAATAAACGCACACCTGCTGGCAGAGGCGGATCTACTGTGAAACTAATGAAGCTTAAGCTTCAGGGCCCCTAAACCCTGAGGAGCCCTAAAGGAATTTTTTCTTAATGAGTAAATCTTTCAACAAAATCAATGGAATTTTTAAGTGTGTGTTATTAAAATAAGGTTATTTTAGTGATATAATCATAAGCCTATGGGTTGAAGTACTTAATATTAAACTTAGAATATGCTCTACAGTAGTGCATGTAGGGGTGTTTCTGAGTACCCCAACCCCCCCATGCCCCCCATGATCAGAACTGGCCAGCAGACACTCTATCTACAGCTCCAACCATAGGATGGCTCTTATGAGCCGGCCGGACGCAGAATAGAGAGCTGCGTTCAGTGTCACTGCTGAGTGCAGTACTGCCAGATGCCACTAGATGCTCCCATCTCTATTTGTGCTGTCCCATCTGCAAGAGGTCGACCCTGCAGTGCTGACCACAAACTAACAGCTGAGCTGACTGAAGGATGGCATGCAGCTCAGAGGTGGGAGCACGCAGCGTGGGGGAGAGACCTGGGGGATTCCAGAGATCCCACCCAGGAGAATCAATAGCTGGGATCCTACAGAGGAAGTGCGTACCATTTTGGTTTTGTATGTGATTTATCTACAGTCTCTTTCTCTTTCTCTCTCTGGGGGTTTCTAGATCTATCTATCTACAGCCTCTCACTCTCTGGGGGGGGGTTCTACATCTATCTATAGTGTTCACTCTAGCTCCGGCGGCAGGCAGGGCGCCGGAGCTAGAGAGGGCAACCTTGTGCGCGCCGAAGGCGCGCGCACACGAAAAGGGGGCGTGTCTGTAAGACGCGTCCCCTTTTCGTCATACTTGGGGGCGAGCCCGGCGCTTACGGACATGCCGGGCAGCCCCCAAGCGCTGCAGAAAGGGAGAATAGATGCCGGGTCACCACATGTTTGTCCACCCGCGGGACACTGCGTCCCGTGCGTGAGAACTGCTCCCGCAGGCTGTTAGGGCAGGGCGCTTTTTGCCCTCCTCCTGGAGGGCAGGGTGCTTTTTGCCCTCCAGAAGGAGGGCAGGGCACCGCGCCCCGCTAAAACAGCCTAGCGGGAACGCTATATCTATCTGGCTACAGTGTCTCACTCTCTGGGTTTTTTTTTACATCTTTCTGTAGTGTCTCACTCTCTGGGGGGGTTCTACATCTATCTACAGTCTCTCACTCTCTGGGGGGTTTCTACATCTCCTCTATTTGGCATCATGGTCCTTGCAAGGGCAGCAAGGCCGTTTGGACCTTGTTGGATGTTGCCCTATTGTTGATGATTGCAAAGGGGCCCCCATAACAGTTCACGCTTCAGGGCCCCAAAAATGTAGATCAGACACTGCCTGCTGGATCCCATTTCTGGAACATGAGAGTAATCATCTTGAATTGGGGATTTATAGACGCATAAGAAAAGAAGAATGTGAAAAATTCAATTGATCATCAAAGTATCATCTATCCTTTTAGCTCACTATTTACGGTGCTATTTATGAAGCCAAAATCATGTGGCTATGCCTGTTTCTGCACCTTTTTTTTTTTAAATAGATGCTATTAAATATACAGTCAGGTGCATAAATATTGGGACATTGACATCATTTTCATATTTTGGCCTCTATTCACCACCACAATGGCTTTGAAATGAAACAAACAAGATGTGCTTTAACTGCAGACTTTCAGATTTAATTTGAGGGTAATTACATCCAAATCAGGTGAACGGTGTAGGAATTACAACGGTTTCTATATGTGCCTCCCACTTTTTAAGGGGCCAAAAGTAATGGTACAAGCTAAACAATCCTAAATCTAACTTTCACTTTTTAATACTTTGTTGCAAATCCTTTGCAGGCAATTACAGCCTGAAATCTGGAATGCATAGACATCACCAGACGCTGGGTTTCATCCCTGGTGATGCTTTGCCAGGCCTCTACTTCAAATGTCTTCAGTTCCTGCTTGTTCTTGGGGCATTTTCCCTTCAGTTTTATCTTCATCAAGTGAAATGCATGCTCAATCGGATTCAGGTCAGGGGATTGACTTGGCCATTGCATTACATTACACTTTTTAGCCTTAAAAAACTCTTTGGTTGCTTTTGCAGTATACTTCGGGTCATTGTCCATCTGCACTGTGAAGCGCCGTCCAATGAGTTCTGAAGCATTTGACTGAATATGAGCATATAATATTGCCCGAAACACTTCAGAATTCATTCTGCTGCTTTTGTCAGCAGTCACATCATCAATAAATACAAGGGAACCAGTTCCATTGGCAGCCATAAATGCCCACGCCATGACACTACCACCACCATGCTTCACTGATGAGGTGGTATGTTTTGGATCATGAGCAGTTCCTTTCCTTCTCCATACTCTTCTCTTCCCATCACTCTGGTACAAGTTGATCTTTGTCTCATCTGTCCATAGGATGTTGTTCCAGAACTGTAATGGCTTTTTTAGATGTTGTTTGGCAAACTCTAATCTGGACTTCCTGTTTTTGAGGCTCACCAATGGTTTACATCTTGTGGTGAACCCTCTATATTCACTCTTGTGAAGTCTTCTCTTGATTGTTGACTTTGACACATATACACCTACCTCCTGGAGAGTGTTCTTGATTTGGCCAACTGTTGTGAAGGGTTTTTTTTTCACCAGGGAAATAATTCTTCTGTCATCCACCACAGTTGTTTTCCGTGGTCTTCCGGGTCTTTTGGTGTTGCTGAGCTCTCGGGTGCGTTCTTTCTTTTTAAGAATGTTCCAAACAGTTGATTTGGCCACACCTAATGTTTTTGCTATCTCTCTGATGGGTTTGTTATGATTTTTCAGCCTAATGATGGCTTGCTTCACTGATATTGACAGCTCTTTGGATCTCATATTGAGAGTCGACAGCAACTGATTCCAAATGCAAATGTCACACCTAGAATCAACTCCAGACCTTTTATCTGCGTAATTGATAATGAAATAACGAGGGAATAGCCCACACCTGTCCATGAAATAGCGTTTGAGTTGATAGTCCAATTACTTTTGGCCCCTTAAAAAGTGGGAGGCACATATAGAAACCGTTGTAATTCCTACACCGTTCACCTGATTTGGATGTAATTACCCTCAAATTAAATCTGAAAGTCTGCAGTTAAAGCACATCTTATTTGTTTCATTTCAAAGCCATTGTGGTGGTGAATAGAGGCCAAAATATGAAAATTCTGTCAATGTCCCGATATTTATGCACCTGACTGTAAGTTGAATTCATGAGATATCAGAGATCTCCTGCATTCTGAGTCACACAGAATATCGCAGTCTCCAATATTCTCAATGGAGACTGCAATCTGAGCCAGTATACCAAGTTTGATAATTAATGTCATCATTGATCTCCAAGGCAGAGCATCGCAGGAGAGGAATCTTATAATCCCTCCCCTGTGGTCTCCATGCTCCTCCCCACCGTGCAATTACTGTTTCATTCTCCAAAAGGCGCAGTCTAATACAATGGGACAAGCTCTTTTCTGAGCCATTATCCCAGCAGGAGTTTTTTTTATTAAATAAGCAGAGAAAACTGCTTAATAGCACGGCGATAAGAAATTATAGTTTATGGTATTCCCTGCCAATATTGATAAATAGATGCCTTTCATGCCTAAGGTGAAATGCTCACATCAGTTATGGTAATAGTCCAAAAAATGTAAAAGGGCCAAAGCGCTGTATAAGAGCAGCTGGTGAAAAGGGGTGTCAGCCCCAATATAATATAAAGTAAAGGACTAGGGTACCAGCGCTAGAACTAGTTACTAAATAATATTAAAAATGGTAGTAAAATGGACGGTTTCTCAATATATAAAAAACAAATTTATTACAATTTAAGCATATAGCATGTTCTAAAAGGACATGGAATAAAGGTATAATGGTTAAATGAATAATAAAATAGACCAATGGGTGTGGGCTGAGATCGCATAAGACAACCATATAAAGAACTGTTAAGTCTCAGAATTGTTCCATTTGTATCCTTGGTAATGGTTACGACTCATAGAGCAGCACATTATTACCGGTTCTGGAATACCAGACGTTCATTCAGTCCTTAGCAGGATAACCGCAATGGTGTAGGCTGAGATGGGTCCTCCGGATGTTCGTAAACTGCTGCAATCGCTGATATAATTCAGTCCAGAGTCAGAGTAAATATCCAAGTAAATAAGGTATGGTAAGTCCAAAATAGCAATCAAATGTAGCGCTCAACGTCTTTCACTGGAAGTATTTGGAGTCCAGCTTCCTCAGGACCATGTGTAATAGTAGTGGTAATAGTCCAGACTCTCTGTCTCTCTGTATTAAAAACTTCCTAATTGTTTTCTCTTTCCCCTGTTAACAAAACTTGTTGACCCAACATTGCTTACTTATTAAACCTATAGACAAGTAACGGACAAAAGAGCCAATAAAATGTAAGTGTTGCTAATGGTATATACAGTAAAACAGATGACGAATCAGCCAAATGATATCTGCAGTTTTATTTGTGCAAATTATAACACACACATCCCTACTTTTACTATAGACTCTGCTTGACCACGACTTTTGGATGCCCCTCCCCTAGAGCTCCCACCACTATGTCACATCCACTCGCTGGAGACTGGCATTGGGCTGATAGTAAACTGCATAGAATAAGTGTGGTGTACTGAATAAGTAGCATTTAGGCTTGCGTTACATTAAATGCACTCTTCCCATTCTATCAGATGGAATGTTTCTACGGCGACGGAATGTGTGCTGGCTGTTGGGATCAGTGCGGTTGGGGGGTCACCCTCATGCATTTACAAATAATAGACAATCAGCTCAAGCTATAAGTGTGCCTATACATGCCATTCATTCAGTGATTCAGTGAAACATGGCGGGATGGTTTTTGAATACTAAATGACTTGTGTATGAACCATGGTGCCATCTGTGTGGAGTTTGCATGTTCTACCCGTGTTTGTATTGGTTTCACCTGGACGATCCAGTTTCAAAGTTCCCATATTCCTTCTGATAAAATGTAGCTTAGTGTGTTTGTGTGGTAGGAAATTTAGGCAAGCGGCCTAAATTCCTGTAATCATATGTACCCTTTATTTCTAGCTAAATCCTGCCGAGGAATGTACTTGTGCGTATAACAATGTATTGTGTTTTAACTAGTGACTGACCAATAACTTCTGTCTTTATGCATTTAGAACCATTGTTTTGGCCTTCTTATTACATTATAACTGTATAACTTACTGTATGACTTTCCAAAGGACAAGCATATTTGTCATGGAGATGGTGGTAGCTGGGGGTGCCCACAGGAAAAAAATAATTGCTCAGCTGCCCTGGTGACGTTATTTAACAAATCGCACAAACAGATTTTCTATCTCTGCAATGAGCAGCGATGAACATTCTTCATTTCAGAGGAATATTGAGTTGATGGATTGCTGTTAGTACACCTACCTCTTATTGCCTGAAATCACTTCATCTTTACCTTCATAACAGTCCCTAATTTTGTGTCTGATGCAAAATTCAGAACTCCACTAGCTGTCTATAGAGATCTCTGTCTTACTGTCCCATGGGGGTCCATTCAATTAGAAGTGACATATGGGTGATGTATCGTGCTAGCAAGGTCACCCTACATAATCGCCACAGGGGTGCGCAGGAAAATGCACTATGTAAGCAAACCATATGTACGGCACACCGGAACATGCAATGTTAAATCGACCCCTTTGAACCTAATAGTCTGCAGGGGTGTTGATGCGGGATGCAGTTAGGAAGCCGACGGTCGAAATGCCAACTGCCTCCTTACTGACTGTCTAATTCTGCCAGGGGTCTAATTTTACCTACGCTGGGAGCCCGACACCCGGCATACCGATCGAAGGTAAGCCGGGCGGTGGACGCGGACAGCCGAAGGGGGGGGAGTGTTAGGGTTAGGCACCCCCTGGGCGTGGTTAGGGTTAGGCACCCCCCCCCAGGAGACTTTTAGGCTGCGTGGAAGGGGGGGAAAGGCTTAGGCACGTACAAGGGGGGGTTATGGTTAGGCACTTGGGTGGAGGTTAGGCACCCCTACGGGAGGATTAGGGTTGGGGAGGAGGGTTAGGTTAGCAAATAGAGAAAATACTTACCTGTTGGGATCTTCACTGCCGGTGTTCCAGCGTCGGGATTGGGAACATGCGTCCGGCGGTATTTCATACCGATCCCGTTGATGCATCTGTAACTGAAGAAAACAGTTGTCCTATAAGAAATGATAAATGTCCCTTGTTGTGCATGGGGGTGTTCAGCAGTATACATTCCAATCCATGTTTATACTGTATCATTCATGAGCATGTATAGTATGACCCAAAGCATCTTGAGGCCTGAGTGTTAAGTCATTTATGCTCTAAGCACTGCCAGTTGTTATGAGTGGGCGACAGATGTTACAAATTATGGTGCATACACACGATCAGATTTTTTCTTCAGATATGGACGATAACGATTTAAAAATCGTTCAGTCGTTCATATCTGAAGGAAAATCGTTCATATCTGACATGCCTGAACGATGGACGATCAACGATGCGCGTTCCCGTTTGTCAGATAACGATATCTGACATCTGATGGGTTTGCAGTCAGACTTGGACGATTCCATTCATTTTAATGCAGTCAAAAATCGTTCAATCGTTCAAATCGTTCAAATCGTTCAAAACTTTGGTAAAATCGTTCAAATCGTTCAGATCGTTTAATCGTTCAATCGTTCATCTGACAAATCTGACAAGTCTGACAAATCTGACCGTGTGTACGCTCCATTAGTATAAAATATTAGATGTTGCATTATGTATACGATTAGTAGGAACTGGCCTCTGATGTGTCACATGGCAACAATGTTGCATAAATAAACTACTATTTTTTTTTTTTTATTAAAGACAAGACTTGCTTTCAGAGATAGGTTAGATATAATACCAGAGGCTAGTTATTAGTTACCTTATACGAGTATTGACAATTGTTAGCAATATAGCTATAATAGAACTATAAATCATAGACTTTTACTGCCGCTTGCGTAGCCTCAGACTGAGCTACGTGACCAAAAGCAATACATAAACTGATCGGACTTTTGTTTTTAAAGCATAAAACGTTGTCAGCAGATCATCGATCATGTCTAATCACTTGTGTGTACATTCTACAGTCAAATCCGCTCACAGACCTGTGTACAATCCGGTTGCCAGGTCTGAGCACCACACAGCCAGATACAAATATGTCCAATGTAGCCAGTTGCCTGGGTGTCCAAGCTGGAATTAGTGCGTCAAATTATAGTATCAATTGCGAAAAGTTTAGATTGTCCATGTGTGTGCCTAAAAAGCTATTTGGCAGGTTGTGCTTAAAAACAAAACAAAAAAAAGGCTGTATTTTCTGTTACAGTAAGTCTTTAGTAGTCTTAGGTGAGTGCTTTCTTTATTTGTTTACTTTTGAAACTTTTCTTTATTGAAGTTCATTTCAGATTTCTGAAAACTCAAGTAAGCGCATAGTATTAGATAAAATGTTTAGTATAACATAAAGTCCTCACAGCAGGAAAATTAAAGCGTTCAGAAATATAATTTACTGCATACTTAATCCGTATCTTGCTATTAAAATAAACAAAGTTTTTAACTAGGTGTCTGAGCATCATTTATGACTGTATATTTATAGTTGCTTGGAAAACTTACAAGCAGCAACCCACACTCCAATAAGCACGCCACGTGGGCAGAGAAAGGCGTCTGCTAACAGGTGATAAAGGCATTTTCAATCACTGCGGTTAAGGTAGACAAGGGCTAGGAGGGGGAAATGTTTATCAAATCTGTCTGCTCTACTTCAAGTGTGACTTTCACCTACACACAGTGGCTGTTTCAAGGTATGATTAAATACCTATGAGTATGCAACTTGCCAGCTCAATAATTTTCGTATGACCAGCTGCGGCTCCTACCTGCATATCCGGGGGGGTGCTCACTGCTCTGCCGATCTGTGCAGCAGACAGCTTGTGCGCATGATAACGATCCCACATGTGCAGAAATTAAGAAGCAGCCCCTAGAAGCCAGATAGGGCTGCTGTGAAAGCATGGTGAGTGGCTTCCCATTGGAGCCGCTCTCTCTGCTAATTGTAGTCTGGACGTGCAGTCCCACAGGGAGAAAAAACCTCCCCCGAAGACTGCGGGATGTCAAGACTTTGGGCAGACCTGGGCAGAGCCGTAACTACACTTTTTGGTGCCCTGTGCCAGAATGAGCATTGGCGCCCCACCCTCCTTTTTCAAATAGGGACATAAGATAGTGCACCTGAAAAAGGGCCATGGCTTCATGGGGAAGGGCCAGGGAAGAGATAGGAGATGCTGGGGATAAAAGAAGAGGAAGCTACAAGTGAGAATGATAATAAACAGGAAAATAGACAGACCCAAACAGCGCCCCCTGCCTTGCGGTGCCCTGTGTCATGGCACAGGTCGCACTACCCTAGTTACGGCCCTGGACCTGGGTGCTGCAACGTGTGTCTGCTGGAGGGGGCACAGCTATGCTTCCTTATTGTATATATTGCTTTGGTGCATGCTGCTCCGAAACAGCAATGCACACATTGTGAAGTCATGATCAAGTCATTGTAGGGGGCTTGGGTACATCTCCCCTGCACTCCCATTCCCCTACAGAGTCTAAGGTCTGTACCTGCTGCCCTCCCCTCTTTGCAACCATGGGTAATAAGACAAAAAGTGGAGCCTCGCGTCCAAACCATAAAACAAGTTCTACAATAAGGGTTTGAGTAAAAACATTTGAAATGCAATCCACAAATGGGTCTGCTCATTATTGGGTGACAGCTGTCGCCGCATAAGTGGCGCTGCTACCGAAGTAGTAGTGATACTTACCACCTCCGTGCTGGCCTTGTGCACATGCATGACCTCACAGCCGAAGGACATTCACTGTGGAGGCAGCAAATCCTCTTTGCAACCTCGACCCTCCTTCCCATAGGACGGAGCCAGGCTCTGGGAATCAACGCTATCTGAAGTTGGCCTTGTTTCCCGCAAGCAAACTGCTGAATTCTAGGTGGCCCTATTGGGTCCCCTAATAATGAAAGGGCCCATTACTTAAACCATGCGGAAACTTTAGTGAGCAGGGTTTCCAATGAACTGGCATCTTAATCATTCCTTCTACCTGCTGCCTGTACTGCTAATCCTCTATCATTACATATGTTAAATGAGCACAAGTACTGTACATTACTGGCAAAAAGGCCATATACATCTAAACAGTCTACCTGGCAACCTGTACTTGTTTATTACAGTGTGAAAACTGTAATAAACTGGGACTGCTTAATTGTGTGGTAGTTGTTTCCCTGTGAACTGGGACAGCAAACATTGGCCTTTACTGTCCTATGTGGAAATTAAATAATTTATGTTGCCAGCCTTTATTGCTTCAATTAACAACACAAACTGTGTTTCCTTCAGAGAGCCGGGTGCTTCTGTATTCTGGTGTAAATGAGACGAGTTATGTTTAAACAAAAATCTCTAACTTTTAATAGAGATGTTGTTTTTAGTGCTAAAACACTCTTCATCCTCTTAGCCTTTTAGCGTCTGAAGGTTTTTATTCCAGTTTATGGTGTGATTTATGCTATACTATATTTTCTGTGGTGGGTGACAACTACAGTATACAGCATTTACAGTATGGATTTGTTTTGGTAGCTTTTTATAATGATATTTTGTGTTATTTGCGTTGTATAGTTGTCAGAAGTCAACAGAAGTCAACATTGTTAAATAAAAATATACTAGTTTTAGCACATTGCCAACTCCCACTCAGCTTCTGTCAGCAAGTGATGGACGTCAGCCATTGCTCAGCAACCCCAGGATACTGCAGAGAGAGAACGGTACTTATTTGTAACATAAGGAGCCTATACAACAGTGCTGACGGACACTTTCATTTTTAAACCTTCACTAGGAACATGGGAATGGCTGCTACAGGTTACAGTAAATATGCGCATTGCACCATTGTGTTATATAAGCCCAAATGTGTATTAGTGGGAATTGCAAAGTCAGTGGCGCCAAAATACAACCTCGAGACAGAGCAAGACCATCTATTTCTAGGACCGACTGGTGGTGGTGCTAGGACATGGACTGGTGGTGGTCCTAGGACATGGACTGGTGGTGGTCCTAGGACATGGACTGGTGGTGGTGCTAGGAATGCAGTTTCGCTTAGAGACTGTGGTTCTGATGCTGTTAACTGCAAATAGAACAGAGGGCCTGATTCAGAGCCGCACGCAAAAAGCGTGCGCTCGCTCTGAATCAGGGCGGCCAGTTTTTCTTTTAAATCCGGCCTCCTGGCCGCTCGCATAGCTGTGGGTGACCACCCACAGCTTTTGTGAGCGGCCAGGTGATGGTCGCGACCATCGGGCTTGAGACGAGACCCTTGTGCTAGGGTCTTGTTCCCGCAAGCCCCAGTGAGCTTTCGGCTCTAATAGAGCCAGAAGCTCACCCACTGACATCACTCGTGATGTCAGTGGGGCTGCCCCCAAACGGCAGGCATTCCTTCGGGAACGCATGCACACGAGGGAGCCGTCTCCGTCGTGCGCATGCGCGAGACCCGAATAACGACGGCCAAGCCGTCGTTATGAGTCTAGCACCAAAGGGGGTGTGCTGTCGATGGTGATTGACAGCACGCCCCCTTTGGTGGGCATGGCTGCCCAGACGGAGGCATTCCCATGGGAACGCCTACCGTCTGGGGCAGGCCCCACTGACATCACTAGTGATGTCAGTGGGAGTGCTTTTGGCTCTGATAGAGCCAAAAGCACTCCAGGGCTTGCGGCAGCGAGATCCTACCGCAGGGTCTCGTCGCAAGCCCGATGGTCGCGATGGTCTTGACCATCACAACCATCATTTTGGCCGCTCGCTATAGCTGTGGGCGGTCATCCACAGCTATGCGAGCGGCCAGGAGGCCGCTCCAAAAAGGAGCAGGGACGGCCCTGATTCATAGCGAGCGCTCTGTCAGAGCGTCCGGCTCTGAATCAGGGCCTGAGTGCATAGAAATAAATGCACATCTTCACCGTTACGCTGAACACATCATTTTGCGCGCCCCCTATCCATACCATTGTTTTGTATGATACTTGTCGTCATCATCATCATCATCCGTGTGTACTTGCAGCTTACCCTGAACTCTGCCTATGTGAAAACGTCTCTTCAGTTGTAAGTGTTTACAGGGGAGCCGAGAGGCAGGGGGCTGAAATGGCAAGTTAACTCTGGCACTGTGTCCATGTTCCTGTTGATTAAAATGATATGCGGCATGCCTATATTCTGTGTGAGACTGGCGGTGTATCTGCATGTAGAATGCTACGTTGCAGTGTTAGCAGCTGTGACACTGTAACGTAGCGTTTCGCATGTAGATGCAGACGCAGGCACACAGAATATAGGCATGCCGCATATCATTTTAAGAAACAGAGGCTGCTTGTGCGTCCTACTCACATGGCTGTGCGAATAAGACACATCTGAAGGTAAAAAGTCGCATGAAAAGACGCTCTGCGCTACAGAGTCACACCATGGCGTGACGCGACTAGAAGGGCTGTTTAATGCGCACGGAGGCTAGATGTATGAGGACACTGCAACAAATACAATGCACTGCCCTGCCTTGACTACTTCTACTTTGAATCAGTCAGATTGGCAGGTTCTGCGATATATATACCTCTGTAGACAGTCTGACAAAAATTCAGTGACTTATTCCGTTGTAGAATTGAAAGTATTCTTCCAAATCACATGTAATATGAGTTGAAGATGTCCTTGGACATTTGCTGATTTATGTTTTTTAATATTTAGCAAGGCTGCGGATTCCAGGGTAAGAGCAAAGATCATCACACGTTGTGCAGCATATGCAGGCCTGGATAGTGCCTCCTTTATCACTTTCTAGTTAGACTTTTCCTGGAAGCTCAGGGTAAAATTTAATGTCTTGATTTCTATCTGTTGAACCCACCAACAAGAGCATAAATATGGCATTCCTGTAACGGCAGAATATGTCATGTTTATTTTGAATTTGCGCATTTCGCCAGCAGAAATTGACCCCAAGTGAAAATGAGTTGACTTTCTCCATCCTAGCTCTACACATTCTGCAAAACACAAATTTTACAAACACAGTGCGAATGGCGATTCAAAAGCGACAATCAAAGATTGTAACAACAGGGCTTGGCTTTTCTGCATATGATGGCCTATTCTGCTGAGCAAGACCGTTTGTGCGAAGTCTTGCCGCAACTCTGTAGGAGCACAGCACATGGGAGGGAGCACAAAGTCAACACTCAAATGTTAATTGAAATAATTAAACACCCATTGGGTGTGCATGTAATTTTAATTATATTATTTACTAATTTATGTCAATACAAATATTTGCCCATATATGACTAGTATCGCTATGTCTGCATGCAGAAGACTATCCTACCCTGGGGCATAACAAACAATTTCCACAGGCCCCCATCCACTTTTCTGAATGAGGTATGCTGCTGCAGGGCAACATATCTTCTGTCACATGCACAGCTAACTCCATCTCTTCTTACTAATGCTGGTTGTAGCCGTGACACAAATTAAAGGCAACGTTAGGGGGGTGTGGCCTGATAACAGAGCAGAACAGAGGTGCTTCATGTGAGCTCCAGCACAAGAGCAGGGAAAAAACCCTTTTACCCCTTGAAAGAGGATATTAACAGGTCCTGCCTTGCTGTCTATAACCACCTACACCTGCCAAACCCATCGTGTGGGTTCAATTGGTCTCTGGGTACCTCTGAATGGGGCCGGAACTTTGAGGCCTACAGCACTCCAAAAGCCGCGGCTTCGATTGCGGGTGATACCCGACGCCATTACCGCGACACTGAGGACATATCTGCGGCACAGAGAACATTAAAGGTACTCCCCCCGCTGACTCCTTAGCTTCTAAAGACCCCATGTACCTGCCGCTGGAGCCTGTGTCCTGTTGAAGTGGCCGGCGACGCGTGTTGTCGCGGCTGCTGTCTCATCCCCTCGCTGTCCGTTTGTGCCTGATGCCTGCTCGCAAGGCCCTCGATCCCTCCTGAGGTCTCAGTGTCTGCTGGAGCCCTGGGGCCTACTTACCTTCCGGGAGCCGCGGGTTTGAGTCTGGAGCTCCGGCGGGGACCCGCCTGACGTCACTGCCGCGGGCGCCGTTCGGCGCCCCTGTCCACCTGGCTCTTGCCTCCTGGCTCCTGCTTCCCCCTACTGAGCTGGACCTCTCCCTCTCCAGGGCTGCTGACCACCAGGTTATATGCAAACTCCTCTGGAGAAGACACAGGCGCCATTTTGGATCATGGTCCCATAACTACAATATATCCCCTCACAGCTTGCTCTGCTCCCAATACCCTGCTACACAGTATACATGCCTTATATATCTCAATATTTCATTCTTGTTACTGGATGACTATTTCACCCCTCCGCATCTCCCTAGTAGCAAGGTAATAGCATTCATTGCTGCCATGTTTTTTCAGTGATATCCGCCACTCATCCCTATGAGACCTCCACAGTCCATATTTACCTAATACTGCATTGATCGTAACAGAAACCTTTTGACTTCTCATATTTGCTATACAAAGAGGACAGTATGCCTAACAAAAGAAGCAAGTTGTCTACTCTCGCACCTCCTATCAAATTTGTAGCACAGAAAACCACCGATTCATCCTCTGCTGGGAAATCTCCGCTGACAACTAAGCTTGTCCCTTCCCCTAGCCCTGATGTCAACCTTGATCTGTCTGCTGATGCTCCGCTTACTGTCCGCACCCTTCATCAAATGCTTTAGGCATTCCGCACGGACCTTACCTCTGACTTTCAAGTGTCTATTAAACAACTCACCAGTGAAGTGACTGGTATTGGGGACCGTACGAACAACTTGGAGACTAAGATGCTAGAACTAGTTTCCTCGCATAATGACCTTCTATCCTCTCATAACTCGGTCCTCACGGAGTTGGCGGCTGTTAAAAACAAATTGGCGGATTTGGAGGATAGATCCAGGAGGAACAACGTTAAAATCAGAGGCGTCCCGGAATCGGTATTAAATGCAGAACTCCAGGACTTTGCTTTGAACATCTTCCAGAAGTTATTGCCATCTGCCGAGGTTCGCGACCTGTTGATCAATCGCATCCACCGTCTACCTAAGCCTCGCTCAGCTCCGGCAGGCTCTCCCAGAGATGTCCTCCTGCGACTTCACTTCTTCCATATCAAAGAAGAGATATTAAGGGCGGCACGAGATTCGGCGGATGCGGAAGTTCTCAATAATCTTCAGTTGTTTCCCGACTTCTCGATCCACGCCATTAACACACGGAGAACATTCCAACCTCTTACGAGTGCGCTTCGGGATAACGACATCCAATACAGATGGGGTTGCCCGGTGAAGCTTCTGGTGCGAAAAGATGGTTCAACATTTATTATCTCTTCACTGGAAGCTGGAGTCAAATTGTTAGCAGAATGGGAGATTTCCGTCTCGATTCCCACATCTTCACAAGCTCCTCTTCTCCAATCGGAGTGGTCTCGTGTGGGATGAAGCCGATTTATGCTGCCTCTTTGAAATTTTTCGAAGTCTCCTGGTCTTCTATTGGTTACATCTAAATGTGTTCAGCTACAGACTATTGCGAACCATTCCAATATTCCTTAGTTATTCGCCACAACCAAGGTCCTTCTTTAGGAACTATGGGCCTGATTCAGACCCACTCGCGAGCGGCTGTCCGCTCGCAAGTGGGTCGATGTTCTGGACTGAGCATGCGCATGACGGAGGGAGCTCCGTCGTGCGCATGCGCCAGACGTGACGAGCGAAGGAAAGTCCTTCGCTCGTTGTGTCTGATCAAAGGGAGCGTGCTGTCGATGTTGACTGACAGCACGCCCCCTTTGGTAGGCGTGCCGGGGGCGTGCCTCCCTGACGGGGGCGTTCCCAAGGGAACGCCTCCCGTCAGAAGCCGGCCCACTGACATCACTAGTGATGTCAGTGGGAGTGATTTTGATAGAGCCAAAATCACTCCGGAGCTTGCGGTTTAAAACCTCAACCGCAGGCTCCGGCTCGCAGTTTCGATGGTCGCGATGGTCAAGACCATCGCGGCCACCAAAATGCACGCTCGTATAGGCTGTGGGTGGTGACCGGCCCTCATTCAGAGCGTGCGCTCTGCTCAGAGCGTACGGCTCTGAATGAGGGCCTATGTATCTCCCATATTTATAGATATGGATTTCTTTTGTGAACGTTCCATGCTGTGCCTTTTAAATATGAACACTTCCGGTATAAGGTCTGTTGCATTGTTGCATTCTTGCAAATTATGTTTATTGTTCCATTTAATGTAAGTGGTTTACTGTTAGTTAACAATAATTTTTCCCCCTTCTCCTGCCTTTTTCCTCACCATAGTCTGTGTTGAGATTATTTCTCTGATGTCGGGTTCGAGAAGGGATGGTAAATGTGCTATATATTACTGTATGTCCATAATGTTTTATAATAGGTCTCGGGGATGGGGAAGGATACAGCCTGCCCCACATGTTAACCATTTTGCCGTACTGTTTTTTCACGGCAACTGCTGTGGCCCGATATACTGGGCCTTTTGGGTTCTCTATTTCCCTTTTTTGCCTTTGTTTTTTATTTTTTCCCCTTTTCCCTATTTTTATGTGTAACCTTTTTCCTTTTTTTTGTTGCTGTGTGACATGCATATTCTGGACATTCTCAATTTTCTACTGTCTTAAATTACCCAATGGTTATAGTTCTCTCGCTAAATGTCAAGGGACTTAACTCCCCACAAAAGAGACGTTTGGCTCTTTCTACTTTTTATCATCATAAGGCTGATATTGTAGCTCTCCAAGAGACGCATTTCTCATCCTCAGCACCAGCCATATTAAAGGACCATAGATACCCTGTATGCTATAGTGCTAATAGCCCTCTCAAACGTAATGGGGTTGCCATACTGTTTCATGCCAATACCCCATTTGTGTTACATAGAAAAATAGAAGATGGGAACGGCAGGTTTCTCATTCTTATTGGAAGGTTGAGGAGACTCTTGTACTTTGGTTTCTCTCTATGCCCCCAATTCCCGACAGGTCCCCTTTTTACGAGACACTTTTGAGGAAATATCTAAAGTTCGGCAGGGAGCACTTATCTTACTGGGTGACTTTAATTTAGTTCTCGACCCTAAATTAGACAGTTCCTCTCCCCAGGGCCATTCTTCTTCCCCTCGCGATATAGGACCTTCATTGGCCTTTAAGAAATTATTAGCGGAGTATGATTTATATAGAGATTATACCTTTTTTTCCTCAGTCCACAATAGTTACTCTAGAATTGATTTTGTCCTTTTGGTTAAAAGAATTCTACAATCTACTAAAAGGGTTAAAATCCTCCCTATTACTTGGTCCGACCATGCACCTGTCCTATGGATCTGGGATATAGGCCATCAATTTTCTACCAGGCGTCCCTGGCGTCTTCCTGAGTGCCAGTTAAAAGATCCTGAGACTCTACTGGCCCTTACTGAATCTCTTAAACTATATATGCAGACTAATTCTCCTAAGGATACTTCTGTTTTCACTCATTGGTGTGCCTTGAAAGCAGTTCTCCGTGGTACCTCCATCCAAAAAGGTGCTCAATTTAAGGCTAGATCTCGTGAACAACAGAATAGTCTGGAATCCACCCTAAGGTCTTTAGAGTCCCGGAATCAAATTCGCCCCACTAGGGTATTGCGTAAACAACTCCAAGAAGTACGAGCACAGCTGCAAAAACTTTTTATGTCACGTATGCAAGCGGTTTTTACTCGGCTTCGAAAAAATTTTATACGGCTGGTAACAAAGCCTCCCGTCTTTTAGCACGTAAGCTGCGTGGTCGTCAAGCTCGTAACAGAATTAAATGTCTTTTAACCCCCTCTGGTTCAAAATGCCTTAATCCCCTCGACATTGCTAATCTATTTTCGGACTACTATGCAAAATTATATAATTTACGTGAAGACCCTTCAATTCCCCAGCCTTCGGCCAATGTTATCTCCTCTTTTTTAGATAACTTATCTTTCCCTTCCCTAGATGCAGATGGCCTGGCGTCCCTGAATGCCCCTTGGTCTTTGAAGGAAATTCAGGAAGTAATTCAGAAATTACCCAGGGGCAAAGCCCCAGGCCCTGATGGTTTTTCGAACTCTTTCTATTCTGTATTTACTGAAACCCTCTCCCCCATTCTTTTAAATTTGTTTACAGAAGCTTCTGATGTCGGTTATTTCCCACCCGAAATGGTAGAAGCACAAATAGTCACCATTCCGAAACCTGGTAAAGATCCCTCTGAGAGTAAAAATTATAGACCCATTGCGCTCCTTAACACGGATGTAAAAATTTTTGCTAAATTGATAGCTAATCGCTTAAACCCATTACTTCCCCGACTGATACACCCTGATCAGGTGGGGTTTGTTCGTGGACGCCAGGCTCCCGATAACACCCGGAGGGTTTTGGATTTGGTTGAATGGGTGTCGGTCAATAAATTACAATGCCTCCTTTTATCTCCTGATGCTGAGAAGGCGTTTGACCGGCTCCACTGGGAATATATGCGTCAGGTTCTATATAGATATGGATTCTGGGGCGACATTCTTCGGTCCATTAATGCCCTCTATTCTGATCCCTCTGCTCGTGTTTTTAGTAACGGGTTTCTCTCCTCACCCTTCTCAATTTCTAATGGTACCAGACAGGGGTGCCCCCTTTCTCCACTAATATATGTGCTGGCCATAGAACCCCTTGCTCAAAAAATCCGCCAGACATCTGAGTTCCCAGGGCTCTCTATCTATGACACCTCTCATAAATTATGTCTGTTTGCAGATGATGTCTTATTGTTTGTCACCGACCCGGAGATCTCGCTGCCATCGCTCCACAGCATTTTAGACAACTACAGTGCTGCTTCCTACTATAAATTGAATGTTACAAAATCTGAAGCTTTACCCATTAATATTCCACCTTTCTCTCTACGTTCATTAAAAAGTCATTTCCCTTTTATTTGGAAGAAGTCTTCCCTATCCTATCTGGGAATTAATATACCATCCTCCATTAATGATGTTTTTACTAAAAATTATGTTCCCCTTATGACCCAATTGTCTTCTCTAGCCACTGCTTGGATGAGCCACGAGATCTCTTGGTTGGGTCGTATAGCGGCGTTCAAAATGATGTTATTACCAAAATTGATGTATCTATTCCGTGCTATTCCGTATGCTATCCCAGGTAAATTATTGCAACAGATGCGCCGCTTGATGATTTCTTATGTATGGAAGGGTAAAGCTCATAGAATGGCTTATAGTCGTATGGTTCGTCCTAAATCTCAGGGAGGCCTTAATCTACCTGACCTGACCAGATATCATGAAGCGGCCCTTCTCTCTCAAATATGCGACTGGTTTCTCCCCCCCTCTGTAGGGAACATGCTCTCCTTCGACACTTTCCCCTTCCTGACCTTTTATGGATACCCCATAGTCTGCGTCCACAAATCCCTGTATTCCCTAAAACAATCTTGGACACTTTAAAAGTTTGGGATTATAGTCTCCCAGCCCATTTTGATTTTAACTTGCCCACCAGAAATGTTTCCCTCTGGGCGTTGAGCAGGGTTTTACCCAGTCTTAATATGTCCTACTGGATGACCTTGGGTATTGTGTCCTTAGCAGATATTTTTTCCTCGTCCTCTATTCTCTCATATTCAGAGCTTTGCACTAAGTACTCATTGGGTCCCCTTGCCTGGTTTTACTATCACCAACTTACACATTGGTATGCTTTGATGAACACCGGCCCTACTGTATTCCAGACTCCACCACTCCAAAATTTAATAACCCCTCCTCTAGTTGGGCTATATCTTTCTGGTATTCGATACTTTCTCCTAACTCTCCGACAGTTAAGTCCCCTGCTCAGCTCCCGTGGGAGGCAGATCTTCAATGTACTTTCACCCTCTCACAATGGGAGACTATTTACCTATCTACCTTCTCCATGTCTAAATGTACTAACCACATTGAAATGTATGTAAAACTTTTAAATAGATTATATTTGACACCTTCTAGATAACATAAAATTCGGCCCACAGTTTCAAAATTCTGTTGGCGTCTGTCACTCTGAAGGCTCTATTTTCCATGTCTTTTTGGGTTGCCCTCTGTTGCGCCCCTTCTGGGAAGAGGTATTCACTCTTATTAAAGATGTTCTAGGTCTCCCTTTAACTCTAGACCCCTCCCTCGCCCTTCTTCACTGGTATCCACTCTCCGTTCCCAAATCTGACGGATACGTTCTCGGCCACATTCTGATATCTGCTAAGGCCACTATAGCTCAGCATTGGAAGTCCCCGTCCCCTCCTCCATTTGCCAAAGTTATAACTAAAACACAATTCCATTTTGAAATGGAGACGAGGGAGGTTGATTACTCTATGGCTAATTCGTCCCCTATTGTGAAATGGTATCCTTGGCATCTTTATGTTACAGATGGGGGGGTTGCACCCCCGCCCTTGTCCATATCCTCTCCAATCCCTCGAAGCGCCTCTCCTTTCGATCTAAATGAGATTCCACAAGTGGACCAGAGTATTTAATTAAATTTTTTATTCTGGCAATTGCAATCTTCAGTTTATGTTTAATGTCTTTGAATGTGCTGTCACCCCCTTTATAATTTATTTTCTGTACCCCCATAAACATTTTGTTATAATTCAATAAAAATTTCTTGATGGTAAAAAGGCTACGTTAGATCATAATCATTAGGATTAAGGAGACTACATATATTTTTTTTTATTATATTTTTTCATTAATAATACTATATGCTAATCACCATTCATTTTACACAGTTGCATGGAGTGTTGCAGTTATATGTGCACTGTAGACGTTTGGTCGGTTTAGCAAATTTATTCCATAAAACAGAAAGAAACAAAGACTGAGCTTTCAAGGGAGAGAAGATGTTTTGTGACTGTATTATTTGCTGATATGAACAAAATCTATGATATTTAAGTATGACTTAACCTGTTAACACCAGTTTAATCTAGAAATGTAACTAATTTCTATTCTTTGATCAAAAGACTAATATGTTCTGAAGGGTTCTGATTAAAATTATAAGGCTGTTTTGATCCGCTAAAATCTTTTAATGAGTGCAGTTCACTTCTGGATGCTAAGAAAATTGCAAGAATACTAATGGTAAATGAGATTTGATGCTCACACTACAGAGCAGGCAATACGAGTAAAGAATGTGTTGTATTAATGTTGGAAATATAATGTAACTAAAGGAGGAGATAATGAACATTAACTGTGTTTAACGCGACGTGTGTTGTCAACCAGCATTTCTATTAAAAGGAAAATATAGGTTAGTATTCATATTTATTGGACTACAGATGTGTTAAGCATAGGATATGGATGAATGCTCTGTGTTTTTTGGAGCCTTTGGCCAATGGTTGTATTGTCTGAGAATCTCTTATCCAGATTTGGACTATTGAATCACTGAGGTTTAAGCTGGGAACTTCACATTATTTATGTTGCTTCCTGCTGTACACTAAGGGACCTAATTATGACCAATCCTCTTTTCTGCCCAGTACATATAATCTTAAATATCTTCCACTCATAAAACGTTATAAGTTGACTCACCACCATTCTTTCCAACTAGCAGATGTGAAAGGGACCCTAGCCTGGTGCCTGGACTGTTCAGGGAATCACCCCTTACCCAGCACTATAACAAATTCTGCCCTGCTACAATAAACCCAGATTTATAATCCATTTAACCCTACGTTAGAGCTGTCACTTCACATGGTCAACATTTGTGCTGAAACCTAACACACATTTGCACACAACTGCTGCTGAACGCCATTGTCCCTCGAGACTGAGCACATGCTGTCGTCCTAGTTGGGTGGTGGATGGATTTTAGTTATAATCGTACAAACATAGGCGTAACTACCATAGGTGCAAGGGGTGCAGCTGCTGTGGGGCCCATCTTCCTTGTCAAAGTTGCATGTTTTATATAAATTATTTCACCATTGGGTGGTACATAGGGGCCCTTACACACTTTTGCTATGGGGCCTTCAAATACCTAGTTACGCCCCTGCTTACGAAGGTAGGTTTTCCCTTTGATATAACACTGTTCCTGATAAAATGTATATATTTTCTTATTGCTAACCATATCACTTCTCATTTATAATTTAATCTCCAGCAGATCTGCCCAATATTAATGTTACCCATGTATTTAAAATTTATGGAGGACGTACAGATATGTTCTCCTACACCTAGCCTCAATACACTATGCGGCGTGAAAGGCCTGCCACGAGTGAGACGGGCCGAGCGATGTAGCATTACGACCTGTTCTTTAATTTGACATCTTAATTTGCACGACAGATGCAGCAAAACATCACTCTATCAGCACCAGAGATACCGGGCTGCGACTTTATCCACGTAAGAATTCGTTATAAATATGTACAGAGTCGCAGATGAATCACAATGGAACTTGGCATAAAAAAAACACAGCGGCAGCTGCATCATAGCAGTTCGTATATATATTCAGACCCATTCACATACAGATGTGCCTATCAAATTAATCACTGCAGTCTCATCAAGCGGTTTTAGCGCATTTCAACTAAGACTAATATTCAAGCAAAAAGAGCGTTCGGCCCAAGCCGAGTCGCAAGGGACCTGGTGCACCAAGGAGGGTTGTTTGGCGCGACTGCGGCAATAGTGTATGAGGACAGATCCGTATAGGATTTTGAGGCATGAGCATGTAGGGTGTCCTAGCCAGTAATTTAATGCATACAATATTTACTTACCATGTCTAGGACAGCACACCTTTACCTACCCAATCACAATAAAGAGCTTTGTCGGGCCGCGCACTACCTCAACTGGAGCAAGAACCGCAGAGAAAAACAAAACAAAGTACCGACAGACATTTTATCTGGCAGTCTGACACCCAGCAAATATCGTGGCCGTACACTGGCCCTGATTCAGAGCCGAATGCTCTGACAGAGCGCTCGCTCTGAATTAGGGCCGTCCTTCCTGATTTTAGAGCGGCCTCCTGGCCGCTCGCATAGCTGTGGGTGACCACCCACAGCTATAACGAGCGGCCAAAAAGATGGTCGCAATGGTCAAGACCATCGCGACCATAGGGCTTGCGACGAGACTCTTGTGGTAAGGTCTCGTCTGCCGCAAGCCCTGGAGTGCTTTTGGCTCTATCAGAGCCGAGAGCACTCCCACTGACATCACTAGTGATGTCAGTGGGGCCGGCCCCAGACGGTAGGCGCTCCCACGGGAACGCCTCCGTCTGGCCAGCCACGCCCACCAAAGGGGGCGTGCTATCACTCACCATCGACAGCACGCCCCCTTTGTAGCGAGACCCATAGCGACGGCTTGCCCATCGCTATCCGGGTCTCGCGTATGCGCACGAAGGAGCATGCGTACTGGCCCAACATCGACCCGCTTGCGAGCACTCAGCATCAGGCCCACTGTGAGATCTGTATGGCCACACAATATCTGGGTCCCTCCCCTGGGTAGCAGACATGTCGACCCAGGGCAGCACATACACTGCCAGATGCGGCCAATTTGAAGCTCACAAATTATTGGATCTGTGGAACGTGCTGGGCGGTTTGGCATTTCTGACGGATAATTTGAGTTCAGTCGTGTAAATACACTGTACAATTATCTGTCCGATTCACCGCTACAGTATATAGCGGATCTGCCAGATAATTGTAAAATGTATGCCCAGCACAAGTTGTTCTGTTTTTATTTTAATTTCTTGCCATTAATAGTATACAGTGAAGCCACAGTTCTCTGTAGTTACAGTATTATGGCTATGTTGTGTACTGTATATTTAGTTTCACTCTAGTACCAAGCACAGATGCAAAGTGGAGGCGAAAACTACAGATTGTGGCACATTGTGTTGCATTTTTTCTTACTCTCATATTGTCTGATTATACGTTCGTAATGTCAACATGACATAATATCGACATTTTGAATGTTGACAAGAGAATGTCGACAGCCGATGTTAGGATTACTTTAGGGTTAGGCTATGATGGGGGTTAGGATCAGCCATGTAATACCGCTGCTACGGACATTGTACCACACCCATTGCCAGCTAGTTTTGTAGTATGATGGCTCATTCACATCTATCTGGTTTATTTTTGTGCTATTTACACATTAATAAGTGCATAAAAAGTGTAAAATCGGTGAAGTAAGAGTGTCGCCATTCCCTGCATTGCATTTAGGGAAGTCAATCCCGCCTCATTTTTTAAATTCCCGGGATTCGGGTTAGAAAAGAATCTCAATTTCAAATTGATCAATGAATTATTACTATTCTTTATTCACACTAAGAAAAAAAACCATTCAATTGACTCACCCATAGAGAGTGCAGGCAGACCAGCCCAGGCACTCACTTCACTGGTAACCGGCGGTGACTAACAGTCTGTGACAGTCCACCCAGGGCCTGATTCAGCACGGATCGCTATTTTGCTTATACGCACGTAACGCAGTTGCTAATATCAGCGGTGCTATTTAAATGTTTGTATTCACATCGTGATCACATCCTGACATAAGGACGCCCACTTCCCCTTACTCACATCCGTATACTAGGGGAACATAGCGAAACCATCGGTAACATCGGACCCATATGCACACTTTTACAAGCCCTGACCTTACACAGAAATTGCTAACAGCCACGCACGCTATCAGTGCTTTGGCTGCTTATAGTCACGCAGTGGATAATTTTTAGCACGCCCCTGCAACTTCGTTGAAACGCACTGGCACACCTGCGTTCACATGACCATCCCCCGCCACCACCCACAAACGGCACTTCCTGTTAATCACTCAGCTCTGGGTCTACAATCGCGTTTCCCATTGCAATTGCTAGTTCGCGCACGCTCAGTGCGATGCATGTGCAGTATGCAACAATCGACCGATTGCGTGCGTATAAGAAACTGTGTTCCTTGCTGAATCAGGCCCCCAGTCCTCCTCGCTCCAAGCCTCCAACAAGTCACTCAGAGCAGTGACAGTCCGGCTGCAGGCGCCTCTCAGACACTACATGCGGCCACAGCACTTGTCACCTAACCGGCTCATCTCTGCTTAAGCCAGTGAGCGCGGCTGTTGAAGGGGAGGGCCGGCTGGCGTGGGGCTGCGCATTGTGATTTTTTTTAATGTCACGCTTAGCCGCACAGACCACCCATGGTGTAGTATGCTCTGAGCCAAGTGCTCAGCGCTGCCTGGCTAAACTGCGCATGCGCACCGCAATCCTGGAGATCCTGGGATTAGAAGCACCAATCCCAGGATTCAAGTCCCAGGAGTTTTTGCCCAAAATCCCGGGATCGGCCTCCATAATTGCATTCTATAATCTGAATGGCACAATTCATATTTTTAGAATACATGACTTAGAATATAATGCATACATCAAGTGGATTGTATGGGTAAAAGCACAATACACATAGAGTGATTGTAAAACGTGTTAAACACCACTATTATGGGTTGATTTTCAAGCTTTCGGGGTTTTTTTTACCCATTTTTCCAGCACATCTGTGTAAATGACCCCTTCGCGGAATCCAGAGATATTTTTGTAGCGATCTTGTGATTTTGATATTTTACAGAACCTGCCGTTTCTCTTTTTTAATATGCTACATTTGTTATGTTTATGGAAAACACAGGGAATCGCAGAGAGCATATTTAAGTACTTTGACATTAAATATTTAGAGAGCAACAAGAAAATGTTTATTGTTCAGTGCATTGTGGGTCCTCTGAAGTGGGTCGTTTTGGGTGACGGATGCCATTTGAAAACGGAATACAATTACGTTGCTTACCTGATTCATAATATTACAGTTGGGGAGATGTTATTAATGAGTAACACTTAGTAATTACCATATAGTCCTATAGTCTATTGTCCGTTTACAATGATATGACAATTTGGCATTGTTGAATCTCTTCACTTAGCAATCCCACAAGATATGATTATCATTTATGAGTATATATTTAAAAAACCAGTTCAGGGTTGTTCCTTGTGAACAGCACATATCAGAAGTCACTATACATCAAACTAGGTAATAATAGCAAATAGCAATAAAAAGCTATGGGACCGGATTGCATTACATTGCTTGAGATAAATTCATCTCAAGGTTTTCTCCACACATTTCTTCTGCAGTCAGAGGAATATTAGTGATAAATTTGATATAAATGTATTTTATGCAGTGAATTTACACTCTTAATGTCCTTTGTGGGAATGGTGGATTGTCACTAGGACATAGGGCATGCACACATCAGCAGAATACTCAAGTTGCGTGCCATGTGAGATGCGCCACAAGTATACTGCCAGGTAAATAGATAAATAGTTCCGTGGAAGTGATTTTGGAGGCCCCTGTTTTCAATGACCCATCTGTAAATACCATATTTCGCTGCTGTCTGTGTGTTATGGCATAGGGATCAATAGATCGCTTGCTAGTGGTATTTTTCAACGATACAGGCACAACTTACTCGGTTTGGAGTGCAACACGACTACTTGCTACTTGTGTGCTTATGTCTTTTTTTCTTTTGTTCTTTTTTTTTTTTAATAACTATGATCAAAATTTTTGCTGATTCTTGGAACTTTACAATGTATCTAAAAATGTAACCTGGATGCAGACAGCCCAGGTTCACACCTAATGTATATTGTGTCATGGTAGGTCGGAGGGTGAGCAATGGTACACTTGCAGCAGGTTGGTCACCGTGTCTAGTTGTGGTATCCTGTGCCAGTGAGAGACGCAGGTGGGGGTAACTTTGCACGCGAGCCTACCTTTGGCTCCCACTATGTCATTCACGTCCAAAGCCACCCACTGTTCTATAATAGATGCTTAGTAGAGAAGGTGGCACATGGGAAGCAGGATATAGGGGAGTGGTTTGGAGCACAATAAGAATGGGGTCCCCCCAAAAATGGGTGGGCAAAACTGAAGCATACCATTGATGGCACAATTCTTTATGAGGGGTATATAGTTGGCAAGGAGACGAGAAGGGTTACAGAACGTTTCATAGATTTCAGAAATTCCAACCAATCACACCCACTGTTTAGGGTTGTATAGGAATTGTATGACTTCAAAACATGTCAGTTCTTCAGCCGCATTGTGAGGGGAGGGGGCTTCTATAGAAAGCAAAAAAAGGGGAAAAGATCATTTCTCTCTTTCCTTATCTAGATAAATATTGTTTTATTTTAATAGTAAAGCAATTTTTGTTCTATGCCTAGTCTATCATCATCCTTATAGGGCAATAGTGATCAGAGGTTGCAGCAATCATTATATAGGCGTCCACGTGCTATGATTGTGGAAGCTAACACCGCTTTTTTGATATTATTTCGCTCTATAATAAACAGACCCCCCCCCCCCCCCATACGCCGTAACTTTTCTTGCCCAGGGAACAGAGGGCCTGATTCAGCAAGGAACACACAGATGCAGACGCACGCACCCGGCCGCTGCAAGAATATGCTAATAAATGGATACACACGGCAATCGCAGCAGAATAAGCAGGCGCCCAGCAGTACATAATACCACTCACTTTCCTTTACTTGCGTCCTCTATATCTGGCAAGACAGCGGAAAGATCAGTAACATCGAGAACCATCGGACCCATACGCACAATAGCGGTTGACCTGACTCTCCCGCAGACATTGTCCCTGGGTCTGCGGACTCCCTGCATATCCATACTACATCAAACTGGCCGGTTCAAACACGCGCACTGCGATGCACGCGCAGAGCAAAAACATCGACCTATTGCGTGTGTCTGAATGAGGCCCAGAGTGTCCATTACAGGTAGGCAATCTGTGGCTTCCAGATGTTGTAGAACTACAAGTTTTGGCCGAACTCCGAATCTTCCCAGAACTCCTCTTCTGATACTCTAGTCTTGGGTAACTTGTGGCCCTTCAGTTGTTATGGCACTATAACCCCCAATTTGTCATTGGTACTGTACAAGTTGGCTAAGTTTGGTGTATAGGCAGTGTGGCACATCATCGTGTAATGGAGTATGCCACCTTTTCATGCACATACTAATGCAAAGTGGCGGTGCTCTCAGATTGTTTCAATTACAGAAAACAAAAAATTGGGCGGCTCACGATTTTTCGGGTAGACCCCCGCACTCCCGGAAGACTATCGGATCTCCAGCATCCTGCGCACTTCCCAGTGAAGTGGGCGGGATGAGTAGAAAATTGGCGGGAATCGCGGCTCCGTATGGATGAAGGGGAGCTAAATTATGCAAAACCTGCATCATTTAGCCTCACCCCCTCATCACGGTCCCGCGATTTGCGGCAGTTTGCAATGATGGGACCTAAAGACGGAATCAGTTTGATATCCCGGCTGCCGCATGGCCGGGAGTTCGAATCCCAGCAGCAGCAGCTCGACAAACCAGCAGAAGCCCGACAGCGCTGGAAATCCCAATCGTCCTAAGGTAAGTATCTACTAACCTAACCCTCCTTAGGGGTGCCTAACCCTAACCTCCACCTCTGTCTCTAACCCTAATCCGCCCTCTAAGTGCCTAACCCCCCCTTCCCTGCTGCCTAAACCTAAGTCTCCCCGAGGGGGTGCCTAACCCTAAGTCCCCCCCCAGGGGGGCCTAACCCTAACCCTCGCCGGGATATGACCGTCGAGAAGCTGGCTGCCGGTATTAAGGCAGCTGGCTTCCCGATTGTATACCCTAAAGACATAGGAACCCGGCCCCCTATCCTGAAGTGTCCAGCTGTGCCTCCTCTTCAGGCATCTCCCGGAGAGGAGATATTAAAAGTCAGTAAGTACGGGTATGATACTGTGTTACCCACCAACGTACACCATCACATCATGCGTAGCTGCATAATTTATTTGTTACAAGATTGTTGGCTCATAACTTTTTGGGAAACCTGTAGACCTAGACCTAGTGTAAACGATGAGAAGCAGCTTTCTGGGCAATAGTCGTAGTCCCTTGTGGTTGTCTTTGTTCATTGCAGTATGCAGAGTATGGGATAAATGTATTGAAATGTAAGCTGCAGTATTCTCACTTCACTGCTAGGAATAAATATGGTCCATTGTACCTGTGTTTTCAGATCCCTGTTGCTGCTGCAAGTCAATAGGTTCTTTTGTTGCAGTCTTTTATATTTATTTTAATGGAATCCAAGTGTAACCTTGAGAATTAATAGAGAAATGGAGTCCTTGTGGCAAGGCAGTTCATTATAAAGGTATCGCCTGAAATTTGCTTTCTCATCTTTCTTTTCACCTTCAGTGGGCAACTACAATCTAAATGTGTCTGGGCTAATATGAGCATGAAGTCCGCTCCTCTGAAGTTTTTCCCTGGGTAGATGGAGGCTGAAAATTCTCTTTTACACTTTAAAGACTAGCCATTAGCTTTTCTTCTGAATATGTGAATTCAGTGCAAATAGAGTCTGAGACAAACCGCGTCATACCTGTGTATGCTACCATATAGGTCAGGGGTGGGGATCCTTTTTTCTGCCAAGGGCCATTTTGATATATATAGCATTATCCGTGGGCCTGGTGTAGGTCAGCCCCACGGGATGCTCCGGGAGCTGTTAGGGCAGCGGTGTGACCGTCTGAAGCATCCTAAGGACGCTCCAGGGGGCATTGCTGCATAGATTCTGGCTGCAGGGTGCCATTCTAGGCACCAGGGGCTGGCTGGCAACTTTTAGCCTGGGGGGCAAATGCATGCAGGCGGCCCTGGCAGAGGAGTAGCGTGTAGCCAGGGTGCCCGAAGAACGTGCGTGCTACGGCGCCGCACCCCCTCAAGTGTTTCAGGGAGGAGGCGGGTCCATATGGGATTAATGTAAGGTAAAAATAAAGATTAGGGACAGCCCCCTGTCGTAGTGCCCATATGCAGTGCCCCCGTGTGTCACAGAAGATAACACCCTTATGCAGGCCTCCAGTAGTGCCCCCAGTAGTGATCCCCCCCTATGCAGTGCCCCTTGTGCCCCCAGTTGGTACCCCCTTTTCAGTGCCCCTTGTGCCCCCAGTAGTAAACCCCTTATATAGTGCCCCCGATAGTGGTACCCCCTATGCAGTGCCCCCAGTAGCAGTCCACCCCCCCATGCAGTGCCCCCAATAGTGGTAACCCTTATGCAATGTCCCTTAAATAGTTGCCCCAGTTGTAGTCTCCCCCTTATGCAGTACCCCCAGTATTGCCCTTTATATAGAGCCCCCAGCAGTGGTCCCTCGCAGTGCCCCTAGTAGTAGTCCCCTCCCCCCTATGCAGTGCCCCTAGTAGTAGTCCCCTCCCCTTGTAGTGCCCCCAGTAGTAGCCCCCCCCTTGTAGTGCCCCCAGTAGTAGTCCCCCCTTGTAGTTCCCCCAGTAGCAGTAGTCCCCCCCCCTTGTAGTGCCCCCAGTAGTAGTAGTCCCCCCCCTGGTAGTGCCCCCAGTAGTAATCCACCCCCCTGGTAGTGCCCCCAGTAGTAATCCACCCCCCTGGTAGTGCCCCCAGTAATAATCCCCCCCTGGTAGTGCCACCATAGAAATCCCCCCCCTGGTAGTGCCCCCATAGTAATCCCCCCCCCAGTAGAGAGAGAGAGAGAGACTTAATAAAAAAATAAAAAAAAAACACTTACCTGAAACTCCAGCTCCTGGTCCCGACGCTTCCACCGGCTCCTCTGGCCGCTTTGCATGACGGCTCTCCCATTACCCACTGCGGGAGCTCCCGCAGTGGAAGCAGCGGCAGCCGATGAGAGTCTGACAGACTCTCAGCGGCTGCTGATTACAGCAAACACACAGCTGCCGGCTCCGGCGGTTGTGTGTTTGTGCTGTGTAGCGCTGACCGAACTCCGTCCGGTCAGCGCTACACATGCGGTGCAGTCTGTGTCACAGTGACACAGACTGCTGCGGCCCGGGGGGCACATGGCACCCTGCCCCCCGGCCCAGCCCGCCACTGCTAGGCACCCTGCTAGCCAGATGAGGCTAAGAAAAAAGCTCAGAGGGCCAGACCAAATTATTCCGCAGGCCTTATACAAGGGTCCCATCTCTGACTTTAACTTATTTCTGGAAGCCAACTGAGAATGTCATATAAAGGGTATTTCTGTTGCTGTTGTCCAACTTATGAATCATGCTTGATACCTCAGACCTCAGACATTCCCTGGGAACCCTTATGTTACCATTATACAGCATTTTTGTTGTGTGTGTTTCTTAATTTAACTTGACTTCAGTGTGTTGCTCTGGACTTTATATTTTTAAGTTTCCTCAATGTTGGTTGTTAGATATATAGATACAATTGTATATTCTTATTGATGTCTTCAAAAATACTTTTTCATTGTAATTTCTTAACACTGTCCTATTATTATCATTTATTGTAATGCTTCTGTATGACAAAAAAAATTTGGGAGAAAGAGTAGCAGGAGGCACTAAACTAGACACTTAAGGGTAATGCGAGGTCTTTTTGAAGGTTACAAGCTGGCCTTGAATCTATCAGGTTGCCCATCACTGGATAGATGGACCAATTTATTTTTCAGAAGGGTAAGCTTATGTTTCAGTAACCATCTGCTGTATGGCTAATGTCACGTAACAGGAGACCATTATGATCCTTAGTAAACTTTGCTATTGTTTTAATAGGCTGCAATGCATATAAATGTATTAATATTTGTTTTGAAACAAACTTGTGCACAAACTGTTTGGACAATGCTTGCCTGCGTGGGGGAGGGGGGGGGAGAGTTTTCCATTTAATTTCTGGGGTTATTTTTAGTGCAGTGAATAAACAAAATAACTTTACTGGGAGCTCAAAGCGTGGCCTTCATTAGGTGTTTTGTTGTTTCTATTACATCTCTTTTGAGCACTGTTTATACCTTTTTAGTAGTACCTCAATTTAATCATACTGTTTCATACTGTATGGAACTGGCATATTGGGTGCAGAACTCATAAGAGAAAACTTAAGGTGTCATTAAAATATACATAAAGAAAGAATGCATCCATAAACATACGTACACACATATATACATGTATATATCTTAAGAGGTTTATGTGTATATGTATGTGTGTGTATATATTGCTATATGTGTGTGTATATATATCATACTTACCTACCCTCCTGAGACCTGCAGGAGGCTCCCGATTTTTCGATAACCCCCCGCACCCTCGGAAGAGTAGGCACTTCTCCCGCATTCCACCCACTTCCTAGTGAAGTGGGCAGAATAGGGAGAATATTCCCGGGGATCGGCGGGTCCGTGAGTAGGGGACGGGACCTAATGACGCATTTCTATTTAAATATGCAATGTTTCTGGCAAATTACCGCGAGAAGTGGGGCTTAATGATGCAAACCGGCTTGTCCCACCCCCAACAGCGCCCAAACTTAGAAGTCGGCAAGTATGATATATATATGTGTGTGTATATATACCGTGTTTAAGTGTGTGTGTGTGTATATATATATATATAGTTCATATAATCCTGCACTCTCACCTACTAGATATGTCACCGAGGGGGTGCCACCAGAATCTGACACGATCCATTAATATATCAAATAAATTTGTTCAATATCCATGAACAAGGGCAATCTCCAGAGTTAATCCTTCAAAGAATTGACTCTGGAGAGTTCCCTTGTCCATGGATATTGAACTAATTTATTTTATTTATATATATATATATATATATATATATATTATGTACATATAATATGTGTGTATATGTCAGGGGTTGGGGGAAACAAATATTTATTTTTTTAAAGGTTTTTTTTTTTTTTAAACCATGTGTTTTTTTCATTAATGTTAAAATGAACAAAAATGGAATCCTGCTTATTATATTAGTACTGTGAAACATTGCTATGTATTAGAAACCTTGATCAACCATGTTTTAAAGCTTTTTAGCATTAACAATCCTAAATAATTAGGATTTTCTATCTCATCCAGAGGGTGCTAGACTAAAGCCCCGTACACGCTGGACGATGTGTGTATAGAGCGATATCGGCAGCGGCGGGGGTGCCGGCATCGGTAAGTGCATTCCCACTTGCCAATGCCAGCAACGACTAACTACGGGGGGTGGGGTGGTGGTGGTGGGAGCAGGGCCATGATGCATTCGGCAGCATGGCATCGATAATGATATCCCCAGATTGAGCTGCATGTACAGACAACTGGGGATATCGTTAACGGCCCGTACTGAAGGTTTTCAATTGAAATAAACATGAAGGAGATTAAACCATTTCAGCTTGAGAATGTTAAGGCACACATCTACTTGCAGACATCAAAACGACTGCACGATTACAACATTGTAATCGTGCAGTCATTTGTCAGTCTGTGCTGTGCCTACACTGAACGTTCAGTGTAGGCACATCGATCATCCCCTACCATGCTGAAATTGAAGTTATCGTCAGGTTGTACAGCATTTTCGTTGGAAACGACCAGCGGGAGCGCGCATCGCTGGTTATTTCCGACATAAAAGTGCACGATTTGTGCACGATTACTGAGCCATTGCACGATTACAATGTGGTAATCGTGCAATCGCTCAGTATTGTCGCTAAGTGGATGTGTGCCTTTAGTTGCGGTTTTCGTCTGTCCTATAGGATTGTTAGGGGATTAGTTTGTAGAGTCTTAGCTGATGCTAGATAGATTTAGTACCTCTCTGATTTGGTTCACCCTCCCTATTTCTCTATTGTGTGTGAATTTACTGTATTGGTTCAACTCAATCAAATGAAGACCACAAGCAACAAGAATGTTGAATAATACCAGGGGGATTCCCTCATAATAGGCTTTTTTTAAGACGTTTGTGGCGCCGTGCCTGTAGCTACAGCATATTAAAAAAATAAAAGTGTTAAAAAAAAACGGAACAAAAAAACCCAATATGGTTTAAACCAGGCATGTCAAACTCAAAATCCCAATTGGGCCAAATAATCTGCCTTACGTGCTTTACATTTAACATTTGTCCCTTCCAGCCCCCTCTGTCCCTCCAGTCCAGCCACATGCCCACTCTTGCTCCCTGCTCCTTGTGGCCTCCCTATTTTTCTAAAAGTAAAAAAATAGCTCATGTAGAAGAATATATCTTGTCTTTAGCTTCCCCTTGAGCAGCCACGTGTGAAACATTTTCAGAGACCAAAACTGTAATCGTCTGCATATTGTCGCCTGTGTCGTTTACATGGTGTTTTGCCTTAATGTTAAATGTCAGCATTATGTCCTGAAGCTCAGAAGACCGGAAGACCAGAGAAAAAAATAAATCTCTCATGACATCAGATTTGCTTCCCAGTCATTTTTTTACATCTTCTTTCATAGTAAAGCTCTGAATTCCTGCACCAGCCAGAAACGACAATCTGTGCCTTTGTGTTCCAAATTAAAAACTCGATGGAGGTTCTAACCATGCACAGTTTTGTATTCTCTCCATACAAAGAACAAAGACATGTTCCAAAGATGACCCGTAACTGTAATATCAATGAAAAGATCCTCTCTCCCAACAGTTTCTGGAGAAGACAGATAAATAATATGTATCTGATTTCTAATACTAAAGTTTTACCATTACATTCAGAATCTCTAGAGAAACTGTACTCGGAGATCGTATTAGAGCAATTAGCATATCCTTTTGTCTTTGCACAGTAGAGTAGTGAAAATACCAATTATGTGGTTAATCATTGCCCAGATTGCTCTGGGCAAAATGTTTTATAGATGTGATGGTATTCTATTAATTGTAATGAAATATGTATTCTTTTGTTCTTCATCTTGTTGATTTTTAGTTGCTGAAGTGCCGGGAGGCTTTTGGGAGATTCATGAGAACGTCCTGCTAGTGTGCAGTGTGTAGAGATTCCAGGCTGTGGGGATGGGAGAAACTAAGAGAGACTCCAATAGTAAATATATTTAATGGACAACTTGCAAACTATGGAGCACATATAAGGCACACATCCACTAGACGATTAAATTGAGCGATTGAACGATAACGTTATCGTTCAATAATCGTTCGCAAATCATTAAGAAAAATTTCTAAAACAACCAGCAATGCGTGCTCCCGCTGGTCGTTTAGACATTTATCATTGGACAAATATGTTGTACAACCTGACGATAACGTCAGGTTCAACATGTTTGCAGACGATTGATGTGCCTACACTGAACAACTGCTTATTCAGTGTAGGCACGGCACATACTGACAATGACACCACTAAGGCAAAGATCACGGTCATCCCAAAGCCAGGTAAGGATCCCCAATTGGTTACCAATTACCGTCCAATCTCACTCTTAAATACCGACCTGAAGCTATTCGCCAAAATTCTGGCAACTAGGTTAAACCCCATACTCCCCTCTCTCATTCACCCTAACCAGGTGGGCTTTGTGCCTATCCGCCAAGCCCTTGACAATACTAGACGTCTGGTGAAGTTAATCCATCATACAAATATCCTTAGGCTCTCTCCTCTCTCCTTCTTGCCTTTGATGCAGAGAAGGCCTTTGATAGGGTCTCATGGCCTTTTATGATCAACAATCTACACAGCTTCAGCTTTAAGGGAAAATTTCTCCAGGCCATCAAGGCTCTCTGTCATAACCCTTCTAGCTATGTTCTGGCAGGAGTTCTTCCCTCAGATTCCTTCCTTATCTCGAACGGTACTCAGCAGGGGTGTCCACTCTCCCCGCTGTGTTTTGCCCTGCTCATCGAGCCCTTAGCCTGCAGAATCCGGGCAAACTCCAACATCTCTGGTAACTCTTCATACAAACTGTCACTTTTCACCGATGATATCCTCCTCACCCTCACCAACTCTCTGATCTCCCTCCCGAATCTCTTTCAGGAACTATCTCTTTACGGGAGTCTCTCTGGTTACAAGGTCAATCAGGATAAATTGGAAGCCTTGCCCCTTCACATCCCAAGACCATCCCTGAACCTCCTCCGTCTTAAGGGCCTGATTCAGAGCCGGACGCTCTGACCAGAGCGCTCGCTCTGAATCAGGGCTGTCCTATTTAAATGTGGAGCGGCCTTTTGGACGCTCGCATAGCTGTGGGTTACCACCCACAGCTTATGCGAGCGTCCATGATGATGGTCGCGATGGTCAAGACCATCGCTACCATCGGGCTTGCGAAGAGACCCTGCGGAAGGGTCTCGTGGCCGCAAGCCCTGGAGTGATTTTGGCTCTATCAGAGCCCAAATCACTCCCACTGACATCACTAGTGATGTCAGTGGGGCCGGACCCAGACGGTAGGCGTTCCCATGGGAACGCCTCCGTCTGGCAGCCACGCCCCCGGCACGCCCACCAAAGGGGGCGTGCTGTCAGTCACCATCGACAGCATGCCCCCTTTGGTGCAAGACCCGGAGCGACAGCTTGGCTGTCGCTGTCCGGGTCTCGCGCATGCGCACGACGGAGCTCCCTCCATTGTGCGCATGTGCATTGGGGTAACATCGACCCGCTTGCGAGCGTCCTGCGCTCGCGAGCGGGTCTGAATGAGACCCTAATTTCACATTTACTTGGCGGACTGACTCCATTAAATATCTTGGAATTCTCCTCACAAAATCTTATCATAGTCTCTACAAAGCAAATTATCCCCCTTTGTTTCATGCCATTGAGCAAGATAATTCTCGCTGGTGATCTCTTTTCATCTACTGGATAGGCCGCATAAATGTGTTAAAAATTAACATCCTTCCCAAACTACTGTATCTTTTTCAGACTCTCCCTGTTGCTGTACCTCCCCGTGTTCTCTCTTCTCTCCATTCGTTTCATTGTAACTTCATCTGGAACAATGAGAGGCCTTGTTTGTTCAGAGAGCTCCTTTTTAAGAGCTCAGTAACAGGAGGTCTCGGCCTCCCATCACTATCAAAGTACTATCCCTACTAGGCACTCCCCTAAAGGCACCAAACTTTGGGTTGACTTGGAATCTGAACTCGGTATTGTTGCCTCCATCTCCGATCTTCCTTGGCTTCTCCTTAATCATAGACCTCTTTCAGCCGTCTTGGTACCTGCAGTTGCTCTCACCTTGTCTGTTTGGGATTCTCTTTTCCCAAAATTTGCCTTATCCACATATCCTTCACCCCGAACGCCCCTATGACACCACCCCTCTTTTCTACCTGGCAATTCATCCCAAATGGCTTCCACCTGGTTTGCAGCAGGCATTACACACTTTCATCACATCCTTGGTAGGTTTGCACCACAAACTATCCACAGATCTACGTGAGAAACATTCACTCCCACAAACTTGCTTTTACCAGTATCTGCAAGTTTTGAATTTTGTTATCTTTGCCATCCCCCGATTCTCTACACAACCCCACTGTGAAGGAACGGCTTTGTAGTTCTAGTCCTGTAGTTAGTGGCATCATCTCTCACATTTATCACACTATCCTTACCCAGGATCATCCACCTTTGGCAGCCAACGAACTTTCCTAGGAACTAGATCTAGGTGTTTCCCTGGGGGAGGAAACTTGAGAAGCCATTCGCCTCAACGTATCAAAATGGCTCATTCAGTGTCTCCATTAAAGAGAATTCATATCAACTATATACCCGTTGGTACCTGGTCCCATAACGACTACACCAAATATATCCTGGTACTTCCAATCTGTGTTGGCGGAATTGTTATCAAGTTTGATCCTTTTTCCACATATAGTGGGCATGCCCTAATATTGCTGTATTTTGGACGATTGTTCAATCACTTATTTCCTCTATAATTCCACAGCGCCCTCCCCTCTCCCCAGCCACATTGCTCCTGTGTGCCCCGGTCTGCCAGCTATCCAAGTTTGACAACAAATTACTCATGCATATCTCTTGTACGGCTCAATACCAGATTGTTAGGACCTGAAGTACCCCCCCCCCCCCCCCCCCCCCCGATTCGTCAGGAACTTCTCAATCATGTCTGGTTTGTAACCAAATTGGAATACATCACCAGTCTTCAAAACAGCACAGTGGACTAGTTTCATAACACTTGGTGTCCTTGGTACAGGTTCCATAATGCGACCCTTCCTGGTCTCACTTAACAGTTTATCCTCCACTCTGCTGTCACCCTAATATATATATATATTTATTTATTTATTTTTTTACTGCTGCTCACTCCTTAATTCCTTTTGTTTTTACTCTCTTATCTATTTCCGGCTCACCACCACTCCCCGTCCCCCAACTCTGTTTTCCTTTCAATTCCTGTTGTCCTTCTGAGTCACTTTTTCTCTCTTCTTTTTCTTTTTTTCTTGTTGTGCCTTTTTACTGTGCGCGATGATTAATACACACTCATGCTCTATCTATTGTATCTATTATTGTTTGTTTGCTGTTACCTTTTTGATACTGTATATCTTTATACGATTTACAGAAAATAACGCAATGCAAATTTTGACACTTGGAGACCTTGGTTTCCCAAAATATCGGTACCTTATAGTATAACTGGTTTATGTTTCCACCCACTTCTATTTACCTTGATTTTTGCTATTTGCATTACCAATTGTATCCTCCTCACCTCTTTCTTCCCCCCATCCCATTCCCAACCTTTCTCTTTCTGTAGATCTGTTGTTGAATACTCTGTGATATTTGATTAACAAGTTAAAAGAAAAACAACACAAAGTGATTTGAAGAATATTTTATTGTATACTTTGTGCTGCAACCTGTTTGTTTTTTTCCTATATTTTTTATCACTTGCTATGTTTGACCGTTTTACATTTCTGTATTCCACTTTTACAAATGAAGAGATTTAAAAAAAATATATAGCAAGTTTAAAGAATGTGTGTAAAGCTGCAATGCTTTGCAACCGTGATGTGATGTAACAATACATCGTGTGCGCTGTACACAGTGCACGATCTGCCGTACGGTGGCATGCTGTATCATCTCTACATGTAACTATAGCACGTCATTTATTGAAACGTCCCATCTGATGTGCAGCACAGCGGATGGGACAATTCAATGAACGAAGTCCAGGAATGACGGATCCGACGTACTTTATGCACTATATACGATATGAACAATGTATTGTTCCGATCCGCAATTCAGAGGATACTTTGGCCCCCATTTACTAATGAGTTTTATCACCAAAATGAGAGATACATTTTACTGTGTATGATAACTGAGGCTCCAGGCAATCCGCTCCCAACTGTCATTTTTCTAACAGATGACAGTTGGGAGCTGATTGGCTGGAGCACCATTATCATACACAGTGAAATTTATCATTCGTTTTGGTGATAACTCGTTAGTAAATGAGGGCCATGGTATGGTGTGTACCCAGCTTCAGTTGGAAACATTGTGTGATAAAATGTTGTTGTTTTTTTTAACTATGTGTTTGTATTTGAGAGGATCAAATTAATTCAGTCTTTCATGTATTCACTAAAACATATTTTGAAACTTTATTTCATTGTTCTACAAGCACAATACACATTTCAAAAGAAGACGGAATACAAACACTATAGTTGAAAAAAACATTTTGTTACACAATTTTTCCAGCTTACACACTTTCTTTAACCTTACTATAATTTAAACAAAAATGTTGCTGCTACTTTTTTTCTTTTGCTAAAAGCAATCCTAAATAATATATTAAAAGTGATATTTTAGTAATTTTTTTGTGCACCGGATACAGGACCCTTTTTCTTCTTTTATTTTAAAACTGCACTCAGGGGGATATGTACAAAAGTGATAAATTGGAGAGTAATAAACTGTATCAACCAGTTAGCTCCTAACTGTCATTTTTCAAACACAGCCTGTGACATGACAGTTGGGAGCTGAGTGATTGGTCATTTATCACTCTCCAATTTATCACTTCCCCGAGCTTAGTATATCTCCCCCTCAGTGTTATAATTACCTTGACTAGCATTACTGGTCATTGAAGTTATGGAGGTCCTCTGTTTTTGGGGGCTCCAGATTTGCATTGACCAGCCTCGGACTGATTTTCTCTAAAGCAGGGAAACCCCATGCTGGAGATATACCTTTTTATAGTGGAGTGAGCCCAGACTGTATAATGCTGGGGCTTGTTGAGGATTTGAGTAAGGGGCTGCTTTTTACTGTCTGCTTTATTTATTACATAGTGCATGGACTATGGGAAGTGTTTTGATTCATAAAAATATATAGAATGGGGCCTGCAAGGAAACAATGCATCTTATCTACCTCCTGCATTGCTCTGTAAGAAAGGAACAACACTGCGCCACTTTTGTAATTCAGTGGGATCGCCTTCACTTTGCTCAGTTCCTGCCCTCGGCTTGGGCATACCTCTGAACCTTCTAAAAATGCAGACACAAACCTCTGCTGCCTGGTGAAACTCAAGGCACACTTTTGTATTTTTCATGTCCATTGAAGTAACAATCTATAGGAGGTACAATGGACAGTGGTCACTGGAAGGTATACTTCTGCTACAATTGTCTGACAAGGAGAAAGGTCTATCAGTGTATTTGAGCAAAGCTGGGTACAGACCTGGCCAAAGGGTCGGCACTTTGGCAGACACTCCGACCTATCGAACGATTGGTAAATGCATAAACACTTACCAGTCATCCGGCTGATGTCTCTGCGCTGACATCACAACTGTGCACCCACTGGGTGCCCAGTTGAGATGTCAGTCACCAGCGGGTCCCGGCAACAAGTGTACTCGGCAGTCGGGGGTCGCATGTACAAACAGCCAGACGTGCTGAATTTTCTGTAAGATATATCAACATCAGCTGTGCTGCAGGACAAATGGGATATGTCTGTGTGCGACGTCATTCACAGACATATCGTCTGTATACACACGCCGATGCACTACAGACATATGGTACAAGCGATATATCTGCCAGTGTGTACCCAGCATAACTGTCAGAACTCAGTCTATACTTTAAATATTTTTTTTACTTTTTTAGATTGCCCACACACTGGCAGATTTGTCCGTACTACATGTCTGGATTTGACCACATACTTTTGCATCCTACAGGATGCAATACTGCACACACGGGTAACCCAGCTGTCTAGCTGGACACTAATTTGGGTCACGTTTTCCATGCTGATTAGAGAATTTTTCCTAATCTATGGACTATAGCCAGAAATGGATATCAATGCTGTTTAGTATGGGTCAAGGACATTCTTACTGACTCTATCAGACTGTCCAGGAGACATCTGAAATAGTGGGTGATCTTGCCTGTTAAGCTCTCTGAACCTGGGCCAGACAGATGCATGTTGTAGCAGTTTAATTCACATTTCTCCTACTGTTTGGCATGATGCAATTAACATCATCAAGATGCATTTGGAAAAGACCATTATGAGGCAAGTTATGTCATCAAGTTTTGCGGGCTCTTGATTTCACAGAAATGGCACTTGATTTCCTACAACGCTCAAAAATGAGGTCCAATAAATCTGCACCGAATGCCCCGGGTTCACATAATGTAAGCAATTACAAAAATGATCATTATCTTGCTGCAAAAGGCTAAATTTGTGGCTTTTGCATAGTCGATAAATTTAATAATGATGAAAGTAATACTGTGTTATTTTATACATTTTGTTCATGCATGTATTATTTATTGACTAGTAAAGGGACTCGGCATATGCCAGGTCACCACAGTCCACCCTGTTTAGTTGCTACCCCTTGACTTCTCTGCTCTGCCCCCACTCCTAGTTGCATACTTACCTTCTGGCAGGTCCACCTCTATTGCTACGGTCTGTCCTATCTTCTTAGCAGTGGGAGCCAGTGGAGGTGCAGCTCGCGCCCCGATTCCCACCTTGCATGCATGTAGATGAGACACTTTAGCAGATTATTATATAGATTTGTGTAAGGCATGAGGGTTGCAATATTTGGAATTGGTATGAAATACCGACGGCCGTATGGCTGGCGGTTTGATTCCCGTCAGCGGCAGCCCGACAGAAGCAGAGTGCGATGCAGCGGAAGCCCGACAGCGCTGGAAATCCCGATCGTGGATAGGTAAGTATCCACTAACCTAACCCCCCTAACCCTCCTTAGGGGTGCCTAACCCTAACTTCCCCCTCAAGTACCTAACCCTAATCCGCCCTCTAAGTGCCTAACCCTAACCACCCCCTTCCCCGCTGCCTAAACCTAAGTCCCCCGGGGGGTGCCTAACCCTAAGTCCCCCCCGGGGGTGCCTAACCCTAACCCTCCCTCCCCCTAGCCTAACCCTAACCCTCCCGGGGGGGTGCCTAACCCTAAGTCCCCCCCGAGAGCCCTAAACCTAACCCTCCCCCCCCCCCGCGGCTGTCCGTTCGCGGCGCCCGGCATCACTACGATCGTGATGCCGGGCGCCGGTCTCCCGGCGTCGGGGAAATGCGGGCGTCTACATCTAGATGCCCAGCATTTCACCCTTGCTGGGATAAGACAGTCGGGAAGCCGGCTGCCGGTATTTAGGCAGTCGGCTTCCCGATTGCCTCCCCAATATTTAACTGCACTGTAAAGCATTACAGAAATTCTCTTTAAGAAACTTGCTGTCTTCTAATTTTGTGCATCTTAAAAGTTTTTGTATATGTCTAACAAGTGAATTAGAAATGACATGTTTCCAACAGTCCCATGCTTCAAGGGGTAGTCCCAAATTTTTTAAGATAAAAAAAAGAAAATTAGGAGACTTCACCGTAATTGGGACTATGCATCATCTGAGTGGATTCTATTGTCCCCATTTCACAGTCAGAAATTGGAGGGTTCATGATGCTATGTTGTATAAATGTCACTATAATATAATACTAAACCATGGTTCTCAAAGTTATTCCCAAAAACATATTTAGCCACTTAAGCTAAACTTTTGTTTTTATTTCCCAATATGCAAATAAGCTATTTAGGTTTGTACAAGTAATCTGAGCTCCTGCTAGGCGTATTCTTATTTTTGTTATCCTATAAAGTTTACTAGGTACATGCATCAACGACATACAATTGTTTCTCACACAGAGAGGTCTCTCACTTCGCTGATTCCATACAATGAGAACTGGCAAACTAAATGCAAACTGGTACTTTGTGTTTCCCGGGCTCCCCATCTACCAGGCTTTACTTGTCTGTGGAATTTATTTAATTTACAGTATATTATTGGTTCATACTGATTTTGCTTTTCACTACAGAGCATTGACGTATCTATAATGGATGCGGTGTGTGCGGTGCACACAGGCCCCTGTTTCCAGGAGGCCCACACTGCACACCCTGCATCCATGTTTAATACTTACCTCTCCAGAGTCCTGTATCGGCGCTGCAGTTGCAGAGCAAATCACCGGGCAGATGGTGCAGCGGCCATTTTCCTGGAGATTTGCACATGCACAGGAGAGGTGTCTTTGGTACCCATTCACGGATGCCATGTTACCGGAGACTTACGTATGCGCAGCAAACTCCGGTGTCTATTGTAGTTTACTGCTCCTCAGAGAGGAGGGGGCCCACATGGAGTAGTCTGTACACGAGCCCCCTCCTCTCTTAAGCCACCCCAGCTACGGAGCCTGAATATTTAACTGTTTTTGTGGTAAATTCTCTGAAAACATAAATTTTCTGAATATTTTCTCAATCTCTTAGTATGTAGGCAAGTGGTTCCCAAACTGTGTGCCGTGCCACCCTGGGGTGCCTCGGGACACTTGCAGGGGTGCCTCAATTTGGTGATCCAGCACCAAATCAAATTATTTATGGTCCATGTAATGTAAATATGTGGACAAACAGAAGCGCAAACCTGTCCACCACCCCATAACCATACTTGCCTACCCTCCCGATTTGGTCGGGAGCCTCCCGAAAATCGGGTGCCGCTCCCGACCTCCCGGGAAGTCAGGCAATTCTCCCGCCTGCCGCTCACCCTTCCTATCCCCCCGCTATAATCCCTGCAGCCCCCGCAGCGGGGGGACCGGTGACGCGATTCGCGTCATTTTGGCCCCGCCCCCTGCTTTACAATGCCTATTTTATCGGCATTGTGTAGCAGGGGCGGGGCCAAACTGACTCGATCGCGTGACTCCGCCCCTGCCACGCCCACAGGTGATGTCACCCGGCCGGCCACTCCCCCTGGTCTCGGCCACGCCCCCCCTGTCCTGCCGATCTGGCTGCTCCCTCCCGGAAGGAGCAGCCAGAAAGTCGGCAGGTATGCCCCATAACTGACCCTAAGGACGACGGGTAAGCACAATCTACTTTACTTAATTTTTTTCTGAATGTCTCAATAAGAAACTTTTGGCTTAGGGGTGCCGTGAAAACAAGGCTGATACTCTAGGGCGCCGTTCCTCCAAAAAGTTTGGGAACCACTGATGTAGGCTGTTTATCATTGGGATCATCAGCAGATCTCAGAGATGCCTGCAGTGGACCCTTCTTTATTATTGCAAAATTAGTAACTGAAAAAATGCACAATTTACCATGCATTGCTTTCGGAGCTTAGCCCCGGTAACTAAGATCATAGATGGTGTTAGCCTGTAGCCAATAAACCATATTTTCACTCGTTTTTACAGAGAGGAATCTGAATGATCCGTCACTGGTAATCTGTGCTTTCACATGGCCACACATTAAGTAAACCAGGTCTGAATCTGAAAGTAAATCGTTTTCTATCACTTTACGTTTTACTCTTTGCCAGAATGGGCTCTTATCGGGGTACATGTCCCGGCAAGAGATCCTTCATAAATTGTCCTGATGAAGGGCGTAGCTATAGAAGGTGCAGAGGGTGCGGCTTTTACATGGCCCAGGCCGTCTGTAGGGCCAGACCCTCTCCCTGCACTGAGTTACACTGCCATCACCTCAGCTCCGGTTTTTCTATTCTCACCAGAGTGTTGCTGTAGGGCATCTGGGCCCAGAGCTGATGTAAGCTATAGGTGCTGTCTGAATGCATTGTGATGTCACAATGCAGGTCACAGCCCTATATAAAGGATGCCCAGCTACTGGCAGCCATTTTGTGGTGACAATTTATCCTACATTGATACTCTGAGTATTTTCTGCTTTATTTGAGCAACTTTGGGTAATGACTACAGATATGGACTTTGGATTACATCTTTCAATAAGGACCTGAACAGTAACATCTTCAGAAAAAGAACCTGAATAAAATCAGGTAAGGAATATATAACAAATTTTGGCCTGTCACCCTTACCCCTTCAGACACCTCCCTCCATTTTAACTGCAGTTTTTAATTTAGAAACAGTGGATAAAGCAAATTATTCATCAGATATGATGCTGCAAGACGTAAGATGGGTACACACTTGTCCAATCCTCCAGGGATCTAACTCCAGACCAGACTGTGGACACAATCCTACTGGGGTCCTTGTGATTCTGCACCCATTATATGCCTCCACACCTGTCCAATTTTGCAGCAGATCTCAAATCTGCATCTGCTGAAACAATCTACTGAAAGTATTGTGCCACCGTACACACTCTTCCAAACTTTGGCAGACTAGCTGCCGCTCCAGGCAAGGGCATAGCTACATTAGGTGCAGAGAGTGCAGCTGCTACATGGCCCAGGCCACCTCTGTGGCCCAGCCTTCTCCCTGTACAGAGTACAGTGCCATCTCCCGAACCAAGGCTTTTCCATTCTCACTGGTCCAGCCGGCTAAAGCTGGGTACACACTGACAGATACATTGGCCGATCAATTGATCGGCCAATATATCTGCTGCCCATCGGCTAGTGTGTACCCGCGATATGTCGGTGAACGACGGCGCTCATCGATATATCGCATTGGCTGTGCTGCACAGCCGATGGACAGATATGTCTGCAGACATATCTGTCTATCGGCAAGTGTGTACGGGAGGCCTGCAGACCACCCGTACGCACACAGCGGCATCCGCGAGGAGGGAGGCGGGACTCGTCCCTGACCCGCCCCCCAGCCGCTGGGTCGCAACCCCCGGGCACTGGGACCCGAGGGCACAAGCAGATGATGGCCGTTCAGTGTGTATGAACGACCATCATCTGCAGATATATCTGTCAGGTGTGTACCCACCTTTAGCCTCCGTCTGCACTGACTGATTTATTAGTGAATGATAGCTTTCTTATATACGTTATAGCATAAACTTTTAACATTAAGAAGACCATTTTATTATTTTTTTACAATATATTTATTGTTTATAATACTTATACTATATGCTAATCACTATTCATTTAATCCTGCATGTCAGCTAATTAGGCAGAGAGTGCAAATTTACAATCAAATTTGATAAACTGCTAAATAATTTGCACAGGTCGGGGGCCCTGTGGAAATTTTGCTATGGCGCCTCCATAGGTCTTGCTACACCCCTGGTCCTGAGACATCAATTCTTATTGATGTGATAGGTGGCAATAAGAAATGATAAATATCTGGGATAAATTGTGGTGGATGATAACTAATACCCTACAGTAAGTTACTGTATGTAGTAAAATAATTATTCCTGTCCGCTGTGTAAGTATTGTTTTGTCTCTGGCAAATTTTCAACAATTTTCTTTCCTAGTTTGGTGAATTTGGGATAATCAGCTTCCCGATCCCAACACTAAAATAGCCGGAATCGGCGAGTCAGGAATTTTTCACATATTGAATTTCTCTGATCTGCAGACAGATAGTCTATCATTGATGGCCGCCGATGATCGGAGGGCGGATCAGCAGAATGGGGAATCTGGGCCGTAGATATATGGACCCCTTTAGCCAGTGAGATAAGATATACTATTTCACATGATTTGTCTATACAGGTTGAGTCTCCCATATCCAAAATGGGACCAGGGGTATTTTGGATAAAGGAATATTCTGTATTTTGTAATATTTGCATATCATAATGAAATATCTTGGGAATGGGACCCAGATATACATACAGAATGCAGTTATGTGTTATATACACCTTATACACACAGCCTGCAGGTCATTTTATAAAATATTTTCAATAATTTGTGCCATAGACAAAGTTTATGTACATTAACCATTAAAAATCAAAGGTTTCATTCTCTGTCATGCCAAAAAAAAATTCTGTATTTCGGAATATTTGGATATGGGAGACTCAACCTGTACATGATATTAATAAAAAATTGTAATACAAAGTATACACATTAAGCATACGTAGTTACTGAGAGCTTTGGGAGGAATACTTGTGAATTTTCTAAGCAAGGACCACCAGTATTTATGTTAGTTGTCTGCGTCTTCTGAGTTGGGAGATGAAGATCATCATGGTGCTGCAAACAGCTGTACGGATGTATAAATCTGCACTGAGCATGTTTGTATGATAATGGCTCCATGCTGAGACAATGTACACTACGGATTCACCTCAATAAAATCCCAATCCCGGCTTTGCTGTGCCTTTTTTTTTTTTTTTTACACAACAGCAGGAGACTATTGTACTCCTATTAAGCCCCATGACAATAGAATTATCCTTTAATCTAAATCTTAATTGTTGTCTGGAGATAAGAAACTGAAAAGGGTCTTTTTTATTGTACCTTTATAATTGAATTAGGAAGTTACTTGTGCACTTTGCAGTTCCAACAAGACAATGTGTGTGTGTGTGTGTGTGTGTGTGTGTGTGTGTGTGTGTGTGTGTGTGTGTGTGTGTGTGTGTGTGTGTGTGTGTGTGTGTATGTATGTATGTATGTATATATATATATATATATATATTTTGTAACCATGGCATCTGTTGTAATATAAGAAACCTGTTTAAAAAATATAGAAAAATAATAATATTGGATTGATAGAGTATGCATGAAATAGTCATACTTACTGACTTTCTGGCAGCCCCCTCCTCCAGGATGGGACAGCCAGGCAGGTGCAGCAGGGGGAGTGGGAGGTGGGGGGGTGCTGGCGCGATCGTGTCATTGTGGCCCAGCCCCCCACTTTACAATGCCAATATTGTGTAAAGCAGGGGGTGGAGCTATGATGACTTGATTCAGTGCCATCACGTCACCCCCCCTTCAAACTGCCCACTTTCGCTCGCTAAGTAACTGCTGCCTCCCGCGGGGGGAGGTGGCCATTCCAGGAGACTTGCCTACTCTTGCAGGGGGCCGGAAGTGGCACACGATTTTCGGGAGGCCCCTCCAGCTGTCCTGGGAGAGGAGGCAAGTATGAAAATAAGATAAGAGGGCGATTCCCAGAAAATTATGGGTGGCAGCTTCAAATTTCAAATAAATATACAGTGATATATATATATATATATATATATATATATATATTGTATTTATTACCAGTTAGTTATATAGTGCACACATATTCCACAGTGCTTCCCAGAGAATATTTAGACATTCGCATCAGTCCCTGAACCAGTGGAGCTTACAATTTATATTCCCCACCACATGCTCACACACATACACACTAGGGTTACTTTTTGTTGAAGGCCAATTAACCTACCAGCATGTTTTTGGAGTGTGGGAGGAAACCGGAGTACCCGGAGGAAACACATGCAAGCACAGGGAGAATATACAAACTCCACACAGTTAGGGCCATAGTGGAACACTATATCACACTCTCTCTCTCACTCTGAAAGACTGTCCCATACCTTTGCATGGAGGATTCTCTTTGTCAAGTATTGCGTCAGTACATGTTCCGAAGTGACATCAATGTTGTGTTTCTGGGGCTAGATCACACATTTACTAACACTTTAAAAAAAATGATCCCTTAGTAAATGTGTGATTTAGCCCCAGAAACACAACATCAATGTTGATTGATTTTGATCACTTTTCATCTATTTTAAATCTATTAAAATCGACTTTTAGTAAACCTACCCCCTAGTCTGTTACCCTATATAGGGCTGTTACAAACTAAGCACTCAAATAAATATTTTAATTCATATAAAAAAAATATATTTTCAATTCAGTGTAGTGTTTGAAATGAATGGGTCAGATAGTCAGAAAATACATATTGTAATGGTAGATATAATACAATATATATATTATATCTATCTACCACTTTATATCCATATGTAAAATTTGTGTTTGCAGTGTTGCCCAAGTGCTGGGTCCCTGCACATGTTCAGTACAGCAGAGCAGCGGCTCCATGCCCATTAGACATCGCACGCCATGGTACCTGAGTGTCATTCATGTGCCATGGTGATAGAATATTGTTCAATCTTGATTATTTTTTATGCAGCATTGAAAAGTAAAAGACCATTATATATTTAAGCAAACCTGCTTACACAGCCGTGCGATTCTGAGTCGCTCTCCTCTCGTAAGGCTGAATGGGCATTACCTGTGGTATTAGGGCATTCATGCTTAGATGTTGCATCCCATAGGAGTGTTGTGGACGTGTAGCGAGTATACACTTAGTATACACTAACCCTAAAGGGGCAGACTAGATGGGCCAAGTGGTTATCTGCCATCAAATTCTATGGGCTCAATCCAGTTAGTTGCGAATGGGGCGAGTTGACATTGCAACAACATAGTACGCAGACCGCAGCACCATAACTGACCCCCTCGTAGCCCATTATCACCCTGGATTGACAGATTTTTGGATGCAACCCCCTGGGGCTGCAAACAAAAATCCACGAGTCCAGAGGTACTGAAAGTGCGGCATATAGCCAAACTTACTCTCGCTGCGAGGAGACTCACGACTAATTGGAGTGACCCCTATGTTTATATGTTAAGTTTGTGACTTCTGTATAAACCGCTGTCCTGTCTGTCATTGTCAGAGTGTTGCTCTTCAGAGCTGGAATACTTTGTTTATATGAGCGTTGCATGAGCTATAAGAGAAACATTTATTTTTTCATTGTTGTACTTGTGCAGTCATTTGCTTTTTGTTGTGTAACTGACATTCGGCAGATTGGTTGGTGTGGTTTTCATGCAAATGGTCACCTACATTTTTATTGGTGTGAATTTAGAAGACTCAGAGGGGTATTCAATATGGGTGTTTTTTGCGTTAATATCGCACTTTTTACCGTTTTTGCGTTAATATCACTTGTTTTAGTTTTACACTGTATTCAATATCAAAGACTTATCGCAGTTTTGAAAAGTCTTTGATAAAAAACGGTGATAACTTTTCACCATTGAATAGGTGTCGAAAAAAAGTGCAGAATTGGGGTTTAGGGGTGCAGGCTTAAAAAAAAATAGCCTGCACCCCTGAGAATGACATTTAAAAAAGAACTGTGTCAAAAAAAGTTTATAAAAAAAATAGGGACACCCCCAAAAATTGGGGTGCAAAAAAAAAAAAAAATGGGAAAAAATTGTTTAACAATAGGGAAATAAGTTCAGGGCTATTCTGCAAGTATGCAGCAGATGTTTTCTAGAATAGAATTATAGCGGCAGGTGCACAAATGCAGAATTTTTAAAAAGTTACTTTTGGGACATCAAAATATGCTAGTACCCATTTTCATGTACCCCAAATTTGATGGGACCAAAAAAAAAAACGAAAAAAATAACCTAAGTGCTCTTCTGCATCACTTCTTCAATGTCGGGAAAAAAACACCTGCTGCGGCTATTTAAATCCCCGACTATCAATTAATGGCTAAAACGGGGGTACCCATAGTGATCCCCTATGTTTTTACAACTTTAGGGGGGTCTTACAATTATTTTAAGGAAAAATTTGTAACTTTACGCAAATCCAACTTCGGAGTTTCCCGTTTTCGTTAATTTTATATTGAATACGGGGATAAGCGGGAGCGCGCACCAGACTTAACGCAGAAAAAAAACTCCGATATGATACGTTAACTTCGGCAGTGAAGTTAACGTTTCATATTGAATACCCCTCTCAATATTTTTATCTTGCACCGTGATAATTTTCTAATCACGATCCTGGTACTGGATGGAAAATGGGATCGTTTTTACATTAAACACACAAAATAGCATACTTATCTTATCACACCCTTACGTTACACAAGAGACAAGGAGTACCCTTGCTTTCAGTATAAAGTCAGTAAGAGCACATAATCTTTTTGAGAAACCGATAACTTTTAAGTTGAATTTCACTGTAAATGTTGGTTATTTTCTCTTCCTGTTAGTGCTGTAGAACGCCTTACCAAAATCTGGTGCATTGAACGCATCCCACTCCACTACCTGACTGTTTTTGATGGAGTGATAGATTTTAAATGAAAGTGTGATTATTAATTCATCACTCAGGCACCATTTACTCATTTTGTTTTTCAAAAACCCAGCGGCTGACGGCGGTCCTTTCTTCCTCTAAGAAGCACTTTCATTCCTGTTTGCACGAGTTTCCTTTTAACGTTAGCTGGAGTAATGTACTTTCTGGCTTTGCGGGTTTATCTGTAAGATAGCAATCTAAAGCGTGAGCACAGACTTGGAAAATTCTCAGCTTTCCTTATCTTTTTTCAGAACTAACTTCTACATCAAATGTCATATTTGAAGTATTAATCCTGATGGATTCATAAAAACTTTCCCCCCATCCTTTGGTTCAACCATGCATTGGCCTGTATCCTTGACTGACAGCCACATCCAATCATTAAAGTCATTCATCTTTTGATTACTTACGTACTCTGTCATGCCAAATTTCTCAGCAGGCACTTTGTTAAAGTAGCAGCTCATAATAATAATACAAAAAAAAGAATAACGTTTAGCGTGTCGAATATAACTGGTCGGCTTTCAAGTCACTTTGGAGGTCAAAGCAATTTTTTTTGTTTTATGACTTTAGTTATTTATAGGTATAGTCATTATTTTATATTTGATTGTTTTTTTATGGTGGATTAGAACTTAAATATATTGCAAAAGTTTTGCTCTGGGCAAACCATATCGAACTGTATCTATTCTCAATGCATTTTTTTTTTAAAAGAGAATACAAAATTATCACTACGGTAAATGTGGCAAGGCGGCAGGATTTTTCCCCAAACTTGTGGAAGTTTTGGTCTTCTAAACGTTTGGAGCACCTGCTGCTTTCAGGAAAGTGTACCCGTCACCTTCTCCCATCTGGTTCTAGCCATTTGGAGGCATTAGAGAATACAGTTTATTAATTGTATTTAACGACAGCACTGACAGATTGAAAGTTGATATTCTGAGTAAGGGTTATGTCCTGGAAATATCTGCCTCTAAAGTGGGGGGTGGGCGATAAACAGATCTCCAGCTGCTGTAGAACTACACATCCCAGCATGCCTTGCCACAGTTTTACTATTTGGTCATGCTAAATTTGTTGCAGGGTATGCTGGGATGTGTAGTTCAACAGCAGCTGGAGGGACGCGTATTGCCCACCCCTGCTCTACAGTGTGAAGGTGATGGCTATCCGCAATTAATCAACTTTATTTAAAACTATGCGGAGACAGTATTATAATAATAATATAACTTTAATTACATTGCTTTTTAGGTAAGTATAAGTAGACGCTGAAACGGTTTATTGCTTTGTTTTAATTTTCCACATATGTTTTGTGTGTGTGGTTTTACAATATCTACTTCTCTTCCTCCACAATTCGTCTTCTGTGCATTGCCAATTGGAAAGGTAATCTGATAAACCTGACTTCATGGTGAGATAAAAATCTAGGAATATATGTATGAGTATGTAGAGATGTGGATCGGTGACATACCGGGGAATCCAGAGTTATACTGGTAGCAGGGGCATATTTATAACGGGTGCAAGGTGTCCGGTGCACACGGGCCCCTGGGTCCTAGTGGGGGCGAGGGGCACACCCTGCAGCAATATGTTTTAATACTTACCCCTCCGAAGTCCCGCGTCGGGCTGCAGCTCTGGACAAAACAGCTGAAAATAGCCGCCGCAGCCATTTTGCCGTCGTTGTGCGTATGCGCACTAAAAAAATCCATGTTTACATGAGCAGTAGACTCTGGGTAGACTGTAGTGCCCAGAGTTTACTGCTGCGGTGACGCAGCCTGCCGCCAGGGAGAGAGGAGGGGGCCCCAGACGGGGAATGCACACGTGCCCCCTCCTCTCTTAAGACGCCTCTACTGGTAGGTTATTTAAATACTGACAAATAATTAACCCTAGCGTGAAATATGTATACATGTCGTAGGGAATATAGATTGTAAGCTCCACTGGAACAGGGACTGAGGAGAATGACTGACTGAAATATTCTCTGTAAAGCGTTGCAGAATACAGTATGTGCGCTCTATATACATACATAATGGTTGATAAATTATTAAAATAATACATTCAGGTGTTTAAAAGCAAATTTAATTAAAAGTGCACCCAGTCACTGCCACCTGACAGACTTCCTATCCTTTACACGACTACCAAAAACATTTGTATTTGCCTAAATGACAAATTTTTTATCACTTTAGAGCAGTTTCTTTAAAAGTGTCTCACCAAAACCTCTGTGACAGAAGAGACCTGTGGACTAGAACCCAATGCATAGAGTTTAGTGTTCTGTCCTGTTGGACCTCTTCCATTGCATTGTGACACCACTTCATATTGGTAATGTTAAGGTGCCCATCCACTTGTAGATGCGGGGACGACGGCACGATTGTGACATCGTAATCGTGCCGTCGTCTCCCTAGGGGTGAAGTGCATACACTGAACGTTCAGACGTTCAGTGTATGCACATCAATCATCCCTAAACATGGGCAACCTGACGACGGTTGTCAGGTTGACCGTCATGTTCGGGCGATGATAGATGTCGGAAACGACCAGCAGGCGCGCGCGGGCCTTGCTGGTCATTTTAGACATTTAAATGCCCGATGTGCAGCCAATAACTGAGCGATTGCGCGATTACGATGTCGTAATCGTGCAATCGCTAAGTATTATCGGCAAGTGGATGGGCACCTTTACTTCCAGGTCCCAGAGCCAATCATTTCTATTCTAAAAACTCCACAAAGAACTCATTATTGCTTTATGGGGGAATGAAGGACTAATTATGGTCAGGGCCTTCCAAAGGTGGAGAACCCATTTAACTTGTGGGGCAATTTAATTCACTGTGATGTTGAATAGCCCTGGGCAGAGTTCCCGGGGCTATTCATTTGACCGCACTGTTAAGCCCCAACTAGAACCTCTTGAGTGTTTAGTATCGCTAACTGACATTCTCAGACTAAAGTATCAGCCGTGATGCAGTTAGCGCAGCGCTATGCCGGAAAACAGCATCGCTGCTGGCAATTAAATCAGATTTTTTCTTGCACCTCAGGAGGGTGTGAGCAAAAATCCTGTAGTCGGACTTAACAGCGCGGTCAATTGAATAGCATCAGGAACTCCTTCCCGGGTTATTCACATCACGTTGAATTGATTCGCCCCCTTTGAGTCCATAAAGTTCTCTAAATTCTGTAGAATATTTCCTTATCCTAAATATCGCTTAACATAGAGGGTTCAATTCAATTAGCAACGAGTCCACTCACACCCCGGGCAAGTGCTGCTATTTGCCGCACTTACTGCACCTCCTGACTCACTGAATTTTGTTTGCAGCCCCATATGGCCGTGTACACAAAATTCTTTGAGTCTGTGGAGAGAGGGGGCCGCTAGAGGGGCGAGTTGCAGTGCTGCTGGTGACGTTTCCACCCCTCACATCTAATATATTTGTATAGCAAATGTCATTTTCAAGACAACACTGTTTCCACAAAAACGCCAGTCCATGATGCTTGCGCCACTATCGGCACAGAAATGCTAATGACTTTGCAGAAATCCCCACAAGTTTGCAATCCCAACCTCTCCAACAAGCATTATAATTAATATTCTGATAATACTATTTCACTGTCTCTGGCCCCAAACATTCTTCTAAAACGCAGAACGTTTTTTTTTTTTTTTTTTGTTTCAAGACTTTTGTAACTTAAAACTAAACCATTGTACTAAGCTTCTGTTTCACAGATCATGCCTCATTAGCCTCTAACAATAGCCATGCATATTGTTCATTGCATTGGTATTTTGTTGTTTGGCTTTTCAGAGTTTCGACTATAAATTTAAAAAGCTATGAAACATATCTTAAATTATGACCCCTAAGAACAAAAAAAAAAGTGTTACGTACTTAATGAGGATCCGCTAAATTAAGCTCTAGGATGTAATGCAGAATACAGTGTAGTCAAGAAGACCAGTTTATGTTCCTAGCCAAAACACTGTTTTAGTCTCGGAAATGAGTGTGTGAGCCAGTCTGAGTAGAGTGTCATGGGGGCATGACCGTGATCTAAAATTGTTATCTGTGTCTGAATGTATTACGAAATGTTTGTGTACCAGTGTTGTTTTCCCCTTTTCTAAACCAGGTGCTCATTTGTGCCATTGTCATGTTATATATTTAACTTGACATTTGCTTAATCCCTAAAAAAAAAAAAAGTAACACATGATTCCTTTGATTAACAAACACTGTTTAAAATTGTATTACCGCCTACAGAAATATCCAGGTTAGTACAAGCAGAAGTATTACCCAGGGCTCCTCCGTTCTTCTCACAGCACCAGCTGAAAAGTTTTGGGGTGAGGGAGACCAATCACAAGTGGTAATCACATAAATTGTGTATTGTGATTGTTGTTTCCTCTCAACCAAACCACAGTCTTCCTCCTTACCATTAACAAATGGTGATTTGCTTTATTACAAAACCAGCCACAGGAAAAACAGCAAGATAAGGATATTAGTACATATTTAAAGTTGGCAATAGTGCCGCTTTAAAGGTTAATGCCAGCATTTTGGTAGAAAAGATGAAAACACAAAACAAAAATTCTCACTTGTTGTAAAGGTCCCTGAGGAAATTCGACCCCCACAAAGGAGGGTCTGGTTTTGGGTTACTCCAAGGGTTAAGCTAGGCATTCTGTCATCCGGGGCTCAGACATGCATAGTGCACAAGACCCCAGCATCATTCACACTGGGTACCAGAACCTGGTATAAGGGCTATGGTTATCAGATTCCAAAATAATTAGTTCTGGATGCCAGACCCCTGTATAATACATGTGTGTATGTATGACTGTGTGTATTTGTGACTAGGTGTGTATTAGTGTATGACTGTGAATAAGTGTATGTGTGTAACTATGTATGTGACTATGTATTTATGTGTAACTGTATATATGTGCATGTGTGCAGTGGCATAACTAGCGTAGGTGCAGGGGGCTGCGGATGCTGTGGGGCCCAGACCGACTGGGGCCCAGACCGACCTGGGGCCCAGCTCTCCACCTGCATCTATGGTTCCAGGCCTCGTTCTGCCCCCCCCCCTCCTCTGCACTCCCCCATTCCTGTGAGTGCGGCTGTAAGCACTGGGGGCTGCGGTCTGTGCTGGAATATAAAGGCGATTTGAATGGATGCTGAGGTAATGGGTGTTAGTGGACGGTTAAGCTGCTCATCCGGCGGTTGGCAGTGGTTTGGAATGTGGAACACGGTGGGACAAGTAACATGCCGTGTACCGTACCGGCTATGAGTGGCTCAGACCGTAGGCACATGTTGTGCACTCTGGCACAGCTGCTGCTTCCGGGGAGCAATGCAGCGGGAGAGAGGTCCCGGCGCGGAGCGTTGCATCAGCGGTACTGTAATAGGAGCAGTGATAGTGAGACAGTGGGAGAGGCGTCCGGGTGGGTGTGGAGGATTCCTCTGTTATTCAGGTCTTGGATTGATCACGAATGTGGCCCTAGATCATGTGTATTACAATATTTGGGGTATGTGATTGGAGCCAATGACAGTGCTGAACTTGAGGAGAAAGAATGAGAGAGATGCTGGGAGATGGCACGGCAGCTGGTGTGACAAGAGAACGTGCCGTGCTATATAGTGCAACAGGAATAAAGGTGTAGCTGCTGTGGGGATGTTCACGTGGGAGTCCTAACGATTAGCATATATGATGCAGTCAGTGGTGAAGAGGGAATGATGATGATAATAATAGGGTGAGAGCAGGAGGTGGGATGAGAGGAATGAGTCTGGGTGCAAAAGGAGATGGGTGCCTGGAGGTGGGAGGAGAGGAGAGGCATGAGTCTAGGTTCAGAAGATGGGTGTCTGGAGGTGGGAGGAGAGGAGAGGCATGAGTCTAGGTTCAGAAGATGGGTGTCTGGAGGTGGGAGGAGAGGAGAGGCATGAGTCTAGGTTTAGAAGTTGGGTGTCTGGATGAGGCATGATGAGAGATGCCTGAGTCTGGGTGCAGGTGACGAGTGTCTGGAGGTGGGAAGAGAGGCATGAGCCTGGGTGCAGGAGATGGGTGTATGGAGGTGTGAGTAAATTTGTGTCTGGAGGTGGGATGAGAGGCATGAGCCTGGGTGCAGGAGATGGGTGTATGGAGGGGTGAGGAAATTTGTGTCTGGAGGTGGGAGGAGAAGCATGAGTCTGCGTGCAGGAGATGGGTAGGTGGAGGTGGGAGGAAAGGCATGAGTGAGTGTAGGAGATGGGTAGGTGGAGGTGGGAGGAAAGGCATGAGTGAGTGTAGGAGATGGGTAGGTGGAGGTGGGAGGAGAAGCATGAGTGAGTGTAGGAGATGGGTAGGTGGAGGTGGGAGGAGAAGCATGATTCTGAGTGCAGGAGATGGGTAGGTGGAGGTGGGAGGAGAGGCATGAGTGAGTGCAGGAGATGGGTAGGTGGAGGTGGGAGGAGAGGCATGATTCTGAGTGCAGGAGATGGGTAGGTGGAGGTGGGAGGAGAGGCATGAGTGAGTGCAGGAGATGGGTAGGTGGAGGTGGGAGGAGAGGCATGAGCCAGCGCCCTGATGAGGATTAGCCTGGGATCTGCTATCAGGCAGTGATGTTGAATAGGAAGACCTCACAAAACTAAATGCAGCTGTTGTTCAGCAGCCACCTGATAAGTTGAACAATAAAAATGTCCTGACCCGCAAACCCGCAAACCCGCAAACCATATCTGAGAACTGAGAAGTACAACTCACTTCCCCCATTACCATAAAGGAAAACATTGTGCTGTGAAGGAAAGTATACTGTACCATAGCCTGTGTCACTGAATGCAATACCAGGCTGTGCATTGCTAGCTCTCTTTCACCTACAACTGTAGGCAACTGTACGGTGTAGATAGGTAAGTGGAAGAGCAAACCGTGGCTGCCTAGATAAAGCACATTACTCTGGTGCAGTACAGGGGCCTTGCAGCATAGAAGCAACAGAGGTTAGGTTTAGGCACTAGGGGGAGGTTAGGTTTAGGCATCAGGGAGGGAATGTTAGGTTTACAGTGCGGAGAGTCGCACCATAGTCGCACATGCGCATCTGTCATTTTCGACAGGTAGCGGTGTGGAGATGCACTGACATCAGGGAGCTTTCCTGACCAATCAGGAGCCTGGGATCTCTCAATAATCCAGGAGCCTCCCGGACATTAAGGGACGGTCAGCAACTCTCCATCTTATCCGGGAGCCAGATATCGGTTCGGCTCCCATGCTTGAACCCCCCTTCCCCTGTCAACTTGGACATGTGCCCTGTCTGCCCCCTGGATTTGCCATAAGCAGAGCTCTGTGTTGACCCTGCTTTTTCCTTCCATCACTTTGTCACTTCATGCTACCAAAGCAATAATGGCAGAGTAGAGATGAGTGTCATTTCTATAAGTGTTCCTTGAAACATATACTGCCTTTCTTTATTTGGCTATGGATTTAAGCATAACGGGATAGTTACCTGTGCTACTCCAGGCGCAACACACAGCACAGTGAATTAACCGTCCTCTTTCCAGCTCTAGCTATAGACTCCATAAACTCTACAATACAGTTCTTTGTATCATCCAGACGTCTAGAAAACAGCCTCTTCCCTCCGTGAAATTGTAATTGTGTGAAATTTTGTTTGAGCTTTACTCATCTCTTTCCCAGAGCTACACATATTAGTGCTGCGATACTAAACATCAGCAGCTGTAGTAACGTGGTGACGGAGACTCGGCATAGTCATTATGTGGCTCTGCTTGCTGTATACTTCATATCTGCTCCTTCTTGTAAAGAGTACAAAATCTTAAAGGTTGCATTCCTCCGCCCAGGTAATCCATTTGTGCCCACCCTGCTCTCTACGCCATAATATATTGAGCTACATAATATATCCACACTCTTCACATAACAGATAATAAAAATGTCATTATTACTACCATTCTAGTAGAATAGTATACTGCTGCATGTCATGGTAATACATTGTTTTTCTCTTAAGAAAACTTTATATGCAAAAGAAAATAAATTGCATAGACCCAGCTACAGTATAAATGACTTGCTGGGAAATCAACGCTTCTCCTTATAAATATCAAGACCCTTTTTAGATGGAGTCACCTGAGCTAGTGAGCAAAGCTGTAATTGAACTGGAAAGGCGGCTATTGAAAGCCAGATTAAGATTATAGGTCACACTTGCCAACTGTCCGAGAAGCTCCGAGAGTCCAAAAAGAGCAGGTCGCCCTCCCTCTTCTCTAGGAAAGTGGTCAGAGCTTGGTGAGGTGATTAGCAGCAAATCACATAACCTTGGCCCCACTCCCTGTTCTTGCTAGAGGGCTCAATGCTAAAGGACTAGTATAATATTAGGGGACGCTTCTGGTGCAGTTCTGTAAGTTTATAATAACAACTTGATGCCCGTTTGGTCAGTCTGCTTTATCTCTGCTGTAGTTTGGTGGGCACTAACTTGGTACTTATTAGAAAAAATAATAAACTTGGATAAAACCTGAGAACAGTACTGTCTAGACTTTTTTTTTTAAGGCTAAACATTACATCCCAAAAAGGATCCTGCACAGGAGATAACTTGCCCTTTGAGAGCTTAAAATGATTTGTGAGAGGGTAAAAAAGGAATAAACGGTCCGTGTTGTATGCAGAAAGCCCTTATGCCATCCTCATAAACTCAGGCTGGATATGAGAATACAAGTTTGTGTGGGAACTGCATTAAGTATTGCTGAGTGGGTGAGTGAAATTTTTCACCAGCTGTCACTTTTGTGAACTACGCACCCTCTGATATGAAAAGCAATACAATGACTGAAAATGAATCACATATTATGTGGTGTTGGGTAAATATCCGCCTGTATGCTGTTTTGCATGTTTGATAAGCTTTTATGTAACTCTTTCAATAAGAAATGTTCCATATTAGATTGCTACATAATCACATTGCTAATAATATATTTCACGCTTTTCATTAGCACAATATGGGCCTGATGGTGTGGAATCAGCACATGTGCACGATCTTTACTGCTCATGTGCCGATCTCTGTCTGCCACGACGCTGGCAGTGCCTCCAAAGCCGCAGCATCATTGACAAGCTGCGGCCAGTTAGGGATGGCACATACATGCCGGCCCTTTGTTTGTTCCCTTCGGGAGGGGGCTGCCAGGGCAGTGCTGAATGGGGCATGGCGGCAGCAGTGGTGGTCGGTGCAGGGACGTTGCGGCGTGATCACATCTTCGCGGCTACACAATGCCGAGATTTCCGGCATTTGAAAGCAAGGTGCGAGGCTACGATGACACGATTCAGCGCGAATTGCATCATCGCCCCTCTCTGGAGAGGGTTGCGGGGGAAGTGGGGGATGGCGGCAGATCCCGGAGACTTACCCTCTATTGCGGGCGGACGGGAATGCCACCTGATTTTTGGGAGCCTCCCGGCCATTTTGGGAGTGACGGCAAGTATGGGATGGGAGCGGAAAGGAGACAGTTTTACAAAATGGGAGTATGTTGCCCCCTTTTTGTAGGTGTGCTGAGGTCAAGTCTGTGTCTTCCAACGTGCGGAGGAGTTCCGGCGGGCATTTTGAGTAAGTGTAGGCTTCCTTGGATCTGCATTGCCAGCAGTGGATGTCTTTTGTCTTCAGATACCTCCAAATGGCATTACCATATTTTTGCATAAACATGTAACACTGAATCAGGCCATACTGTATGTCTGTATTTTCTAATGATTTCACCCCAAAAAAGAACAAACACATATTTTGCCTATAAAATTTTGAAAAAAAAATAAAAATCCTCCTTTTAGGCTGCTTAGAATTTTAGCCAATGCCTAAATGATCCAGAATAAATGTATCAGGTATATTGCCCAATTATAAAGCAGCAGTGTGTCATCTACACCTCCATATTCATGGGAACGTTACTGAATACCCTTGTTATCTCAGTGCCTGGCAATGTTCCCTTCATCCAGTGGAGCGATTACTCTGAGTAATTGGCTTCAATGAGACAGTTATTTCTAATCCTGTTTATAATTCAGAGGTTTTATATTGTGACTGTAAAGAAACGTGAAGTAGACAAGCAATTTACTGTTGTGAAAGAAAATAAGGCAAGGCGGGTCGGGTATTCCCCCACCTTATTTAAAAATAATAAAATATGTTAAATTAGGTGATGTTCCTGTCATCATACCACCCACTATTTCAGATCAGAGGGTGTGGCCACATCATATTGGTGGTGTAGAGGCGTGGCAATGTCCCGGGGGGGCGTGGCTAGGACTTGGTTAGTACTAGACTGCCCCGTAACCACCTCTCCTTTCCTACAAACATCCGTATGTCCATGCACACCAGTCACAGGGGTATGCGACAGCAGTGATTAGGAGCTACCTCCCAACTTTCCTACCATAGGACCGACATTTCTGTGTGATAGACCGGGCCCTCAAATCAGGACTATCCTACCTAAAATGGGTTATGTATTTATTTAAAAGAACATATGCCCCCCCTTGTATTAATAGTTAGCAGACACCAATAAGTGAAGGAAAGTGGGGAGCACTATTGAAGTTTTATGTTAAAGCCAATTTTGAATAGACAATTTAACATGTACCATTTAATCAATGCGGGAAGTACAACAGTGCACACACACTTCTCAACAAATATAACCAACTAGCGTTTCAGTAACTGCTTTGTTGTTTAACTTTTGTGACTTCTATATATTTCTTATGATTTGTAACAAAAACAACCATGACTTAGAATTGTGTTAACCAAGAAGGTAACCAAGATGCAGCAAGTTATCCTCGGTCACGAGTAACATTCAGTCAGTCAGAATGGACACTGAGAAAGCAGGCCGACGCGACGTGTAGATCAGATGTGTACGCAAAAAAACATGTCTCCAAAGCAGTGAGAAATACCCATTAGATATTGCCACTGTGAGCGGTATTGCTATCACACACGCATACCTCCCAACTCTTACAATATTTACGGGACAGTACTGTGGATCTCAAAAGGGGAGGAGCATTGCAAACAGGTGCTTCAGCATTGATAGGGGGCGGGTTTTTTTAGGGCAGGGGCAGGGCTTATGTTTTCCCCGATTTTGCATTTTTAAATATTGTGAGATATGCATAGCTCCCAGTTTTCCTGATTTAGAGATTGGGACACTTAGATCATGCTCCCAATCTATTAAAACAACGCCCTGATCATCCAAAACCATATGTCCTTAATTTATGATATCCTGCTTCTAAGTAAAAAGTTAATGCCCTTTCTGTCCTTGGAAATCAGGACTGTACCTCCTAAATCGGGACTGTTGGTGCATATGCTATTAAAATCTATACACTGGATTTTCTCCTATTGTTGTTTTAGTACGGTGTCTATCTGACAACAATACACTTTAAATAAAATTTAAGTTTTATTACACTAAAATACAGAGGTCATGTCTAAATTATCTCCAGATAGACATCCCGAAACATGGTAAACACCTTTCCACCTGCTGCACTAACATATTCAAAAGCACTACTTTAAATTGCATATTGTGCTTTTATTGAAAGAAATGTGTGTAACTAGTCCTCCTGTCTTTGTGAAACAGATGTTTACTGTACAACATATTACATTAGTATTCAGTGCTATTCAACTTTTATATAACAGCACAAACACCATCTCAATATCCGTCTGTTTGCTTTCTAACTGTTTTATCTCTCTCTTGCATAAATCAATATCCACGAGTTTACAGCAGATCTCCTGTCAGTCAAGACTCTGTTAGATCTAGAGCAGTTGTAGCAGATATAGCATAATTACATTAAATTGACAGTTGCTTATTATGAATTAAAAACAAACAAAACAAAAAAAACTTTGGGCACTGGGTATTGTTTCCTGCAGTCACTATGAGAAGCAATGCTAAGCTCATTTATGAGAGCAGAGTAATCACTGCATGGAAGAAACTGAGTACGTTTTTAATTATTATATATATTTACAAATATATTTATATATAAAACGTGAGTTGAACCACAGATGAACATGGGTGCTTGGTTCACCTCTAAAGAAACCTGTGGCGTCACTAGAGCGGGTGTCACCCAGGGCACCTACCCTTTTTATATAGTTTTTTATATTTTGTAGTGAAGCAAAGAGGTACTGAGATGAAAAAATATATATATATTGATTGAAGCCGTATAAGGACCAAAATTAAACTCCACAAAGGAATGAAAAAAAAAAATTCCTTGGGCATCGGTATTATATCTCACCGGACGTCAGCCCGGCGGATGTAATACCGACGCCAGAAGTTAGAAAGGACCAGATCCCGACAGGGTAAGTATCTAATATATCCCTAACCTTCCCCCCTCCCCCTTACCCTAACCCTCCCTTAGGGATACCTAACCGTAACCTCCCCCTCAAGTGCCTAACCCTAACCTCCCCCCAGGGGTGCCTAAACCTAACCCCCCCGCCCTGCACCCTAAACCTACCCTCACCCTGGGGGTGCCTAACTCCCCCCCCCCTTCCCCTAGCCTATACTAACCCTCCCGAGGAGGGTGCCTAACGCTAAATACCCACCAGGAGCCCCTAACCTAAAACCCGCTGCTGTCGGTCTCGCAGCGTAGGGCTAATGATAGGCGTAGGGATTTCAATGCCTATCATTGGTACCTTGCCGGGATATGACAGTCGGGAAGCCGGCGGTCGGCATTTAGACCATCGGCTTCCTGACTGCATACCTTGGCAATGAAAGGGTTGAATAACTTCTAGACAATATGTGCTGTCATATTACTGATCAAAATGTAACCATGTCAGAAACTGTGATATAATTGGTGTGATGTTGCACAAGAAGCTTAGGGGGACATTAATTTAGCTCTGTAAAGTTACCGAAGGTGAAAAAGGGTGATAGTCTTGGGCTTTATTACCTGAGGCTATTCAATTAGAAACCCTTTTTCACCCGAGCCGCTTTTTAACACTCATTAAAAAGGGGCGTTACATGGCGTTAACACATAAAGTCCATGATAAATTCACAGCCCTATCCTGGAATGGCCAAGCTTATGGGGCTTCTCCCGGCCTCCCATCAGAGTTGGCCGGTCTCCTGCCACCGCTCACTTCCTGACTGAAGTGGGTGGCCGAGAGGTTGGACGATGCAAATGAATCACGTCATCATATCAACTAGCCCCGCCTCCCGATGTAAAATGCAGTAATTCATGGCTTTGAACAGCGGGGACGGGCTCTCGATGTTGTGTAGCCCTGTCCCCAATGTAAAATGACACAAATCGCTGCTTTAAACAGACCCATCGGAAAGGGTATTAAGGATGGCAGCAAGTATGTGCAATACTCATCCCTTAACTTCCTCTCACAGTATCATACAGCTAGATGTGATGAAACACCAAGCTCAGAGAAATATGGCTGCATGAAGCAGCTTCTGGTGCCCACAGGGAGGTGAAGGATCTGGTCATTCATAGCTGGTAATAAAGAGTTGACAGCACAGTGAAAGCGACATATTTCTAAATGCATTTCTTGGTATGTAGTATTTAATATAAGGTGTCAGTTGTTTCATTAACATGGAATCTGGTGCTTATTTTGTTTCTGTATTTGCATATAGAATTTATTTGAAGACTGAATACAATACATAAGAAACCAAATATACAGTGGTGCTCACACATTCTTTTTATACGTGCTTGAGGTTAATGTCTATCAATACAGTATGTGCATTTCCAATATTGCTACATTAATGAGAGCGACCATGGTCTTTAAATACATTTCTTTGAAATTAGAGACACTGGAACATAAGGTTTTCATCAACTTCTGTGTTTTTTCAGGAGTGCTGTTTATTTGAGGTCTACACTAAAAAAATCCCTGGAAATGTGAACTATTTTATTGTAAAAAATTCATCATACGGCACACAAAATTAATGATAAGTAAAGCATAAACAGCATTAAGATTCATTAACTAACCACAGCTGAAGCACATTTGTGCTGTGCTCTTATGGCCCTCATACACTAGCGACGGATTGTCACGTACCTGCGATCCGGAGATGCAGGATCGGTGAACTCCAACGTTGGATTTCACTTATTTGCCAATCACGATCAGCATACGATCATGATTTGCAAATCGGTGAAATTCTCCATGTTGAATTTCACCTATTTGCAACTCACGATCATGTTCAGATCGCAGAACATCGATGGCCGCCGTTCAGCATTTCCAACCAGCGGATCGGTGTTTCCGGTCCGATTGCAGGATCACGCAACCTATTGGTAGGTGTTTTGGGGGGTCCTTTACTCATTAAATCCAGTTTGCTCATTCTTGTGTGCCTCTGGAATAGCCTGTGCACCACCAAACTTTTCAAGCTTAATCCATCTCCACATGATGCCATCTTGTTTTGAATACCCAATTGTTTTGGTTGAAACCGTGGTGAACCTGCTCAAAACAAGGTGCACGGTACCATCAAAAATAATTTAGTGCTGTCTCAATTTTTTTCCACATCTCATATGAGACATAGCAGAGGTGGAACTGTGCAATGCTTGGTGCCATAGCAAACTCTACCCAGCAATGCCAGGGCCTAAAGTAGTTGATAACTCAGCCAAAAATTGACATTATCTTTGCAATATTGAGATATTTTTCTCATCTTTGGCTGTGAATTTTTTTTTTTAGCGAGTTTTGTTTCCATTGTCAGATTTTGTTCAGCGCTGAAATCTTAATTTTACAGCTGCTATCGTAAGCACCGTCCTTGTGGGTGTGTAGAGTTATCAAAGGTTTCAGATGGAAGCACCACATAAGTATCAATTGTACTGCAACGTTACATCACTCATCTACAAGGTTCTTGCATTGCATCAGTAGGAACCTGTCTGCTGTGCACTTGTTTCCATCTGGACTAATGAGAAGAGTACATACCCACACGGACCTTGTGACAGCAGCTGTAACATTGTAAGTGCTTGTTTTAATTTGATTCTGTGAATAAATGTACTTTGATTTGTAACGACTGAAAGAACATAATCTGTATTGCATATATTGTAAGTGGTGTCTCACACATTAACTACAACAACTTTTGCAGTGGGACCCAAGGCCAATTTATTCTAACAGTTACTATATTTACCATCTATGCTCTATTAGGTCATAAGTCAACCCCGCTCACAAGTCTCACATTGGCTTTTTAAAGGATTTTTAATTGGATTTCTTAATTTTGTAATTAAATTGAAGATCTATAGAAAACTATATAAGATGCCAATTTCCGGATTCCAAGGCGAATCTGTGTTTTGTTGACCATTACTAGCATTACATAACTAAATAGTTGTAAAACTCAGTAGAGTTGAAACTTGTGTTTGCTATGCTACAGCACCACAGACCCCTACTGGGCTTTGTCCCAGGACCTCCAAACAACCTTTAGCAATTTATTTTGTATCCCTTATTTTAGGCTCTGAGCAATGTCTCTGTATACTCCCAGGTATCTCACTCCTCTCTGAAAAAAGAAAATAGGGTGTCAATTCTGAGCATGCCCACCCACTGAGCATTCCATACTCAGAAGAGGACTTCTTCTGCTCATTGCAGAGTAGGGAACAGGGTAGCCAAGACTTTAGGCAGGACCCGGGTACTGGGGTGAGCTGTTGTACGGGGTGCAGCTATGCCGCCTCACTGCATTCATTACTGTGGCGCAGGCCTTGATCACGGCATCCCAGGGGGGTCTTTACAGAGTCTAGGGCACTGGTAATCTGTACCTTCCCCCCTCTGTTCTCTGGCAGGAAGTCTTGGTTACTAATGTGGGTACTTTGTAGCATCCACTGAGGTCCAATATATCCCACTTATCGCAACTCTATGTCTGCACAAATTATCATCCCATTCTCCAGTCTTGCTTTGCTAGGTGATTCCGTTTACAGATTCAAAAGATCTGGGAACTCTGTACCCACTCTGCGCAATTGTGATCAGGTTAATCCTGTACCCCAATGGAACTGAATATATAAAGAGATTTCATTTATATTTATGTATGGTGAGAATAATTAGTAATAAAGCAGTTATTTCTCAGGACTTAATAAACCAAGACAGGATTTGGAGAAGTGCCTACTCTACTGTGATTTGGCATGATCGGTAAAATGCATGAAAATGAATGCACACTTTGTGGCTGATTCTTAGTTGGATGCAAAGTGGCTGTGGCTTACGGTAATGTTGTGGGCAGCCGCAGAAGTCAGATTTACTACTTTATGCTAATCAAAGTATCAGTTCAACTAATGCTGGGGCTCGTGCATGTGCAAGCAGATACCCGTACCGCCCATTGATTTTACGCCAGCCACCACAATCGTCATCATTTCTATCTGCACTTGCACCAGCCTCATGCTAGGTGCAAGAGATATACATCAGAAGCAGACTTCCCTTCCCCATATGCACAACTTATAATCACTTGGAGCTTTACATGCACACCCACGACACTCCCACAAGTCAGGGTGGTTATCAATGATAGAACACAGTTGTGCAAACAGACCCATCAATAAAACGTTAATCCAATTTTTATGCTTTCAGACATTATACCATTGTGTGAGCTTTTATTTTGAGACTTCTATATATATATAGAGAGAGAGGAGAGAGTCAAATTATAGTGTTGGTTTAACACCGAAACGACTGTCGGGCGCTGTACACTGGAGGGAAACTTGTGATGGGTACTCTTATTGATGATGCCATTTTGATGCTATATACTCTGCGTATGATGTGTAACAAGTCCCTCCGAGCCTTGACTTCTCTATGGATATACATTTTTTGATGGATAAAATACATAACATGTTATGTGCCTGCACTCCAACATTCTACACTCTATAGTGTGTGCTGCCGGTCTCATTTGTAACGCTGTATATATATATGTATATGTGTGTGTATATGTATATATATATATGAGACAGTTTCTTTGTACATTGCTGATATTGCTGAAATACTGCCCAGAACTTAAGTGTCTGTGAGTGACTTCCATGGTAATCAGAACAAGTGGATTATACATTCTAGCATTTGTGGCCAGCTGCTCATTCTTAGTAGCCCAAAGCAATTCTAAATTGCAGATTGGAAGGTTGTTATTTAGTGGATTGTATCAGTGGCGTGACGGCTTATGTTTGTCCGCACAAAATTCCTTTTGCATATACCTGAGTCTATCATTATAGATTTGTTTCGCATTAACTTATAATGTATTAGTTTCTATCCCATGGCAGGAATGTTGTCACTGTATCTATTTTACTGCAAGCTGGTGTCTTTCACACACTTCTATTTCACACCTGTTGATATGAGAAAGTGACTGACCTTAGACTGTCCATTACATTAATGTTACTAACTAATCCTTTGACAGGTCCCCGGGCTAAGGTGATTGTCTAGCTGTGTCCGCTTGTGGTGATTAATGTTTACCGAGCACCCCATAAAGTGTGGCCATTTATATGAAGTAACCCTGTTCTGTGCTTATGTATAACAAAGACAGTTTATGGAATTAAATATTGTGAAAAGATTAGTTTCGTATATGTTTTATCAATACATGTGAGTGTGTGGGTGGGGGAGGGGAATTTTCTATTTAAAAGGCTGAATTACCCTTTTCAATCTGAACTGCCTGAGGTACTCCCTGGAGAAAACAAATCACTGTTTGAGAACCAAGATGATGTAGCATATTTTGCACAAAGAAAACTTAGAGAATAATGAATCATAAAACCATTTTATATATATATATATCATATGACAATTTCTTGAGATTTAAGAAAAAAATTCACCATATCATAAGTTATAAACTAGTGATGCCTTTTTGTTATATTTACAACCTCTTTTCACTTGTAGTTTGTGTGCGGTGTTCTATGATACTGTATGTATGTGTGTATACTGTGTATATGTGTATATATATATATATATATATATATATATATATTAGAGATGAGTGGATTCCATTTTTCTCAGTTCTTTTCTACAAAATTATTGACGGTTCTGATTTATTTTATTGGCTATCCAAAACAAGTGATAGCCGATAGCCAATAAGATGCTGTTTTTGAGATCCGAACATATCCCAGTAAAAGCGAAATATTTTAATATTCATTGATTCTTTTGACATCTCGGAGGGGGAATGTAATACTGGCTGTCAGGATGCCTACTGTCAAAATACCCCAATTTTTAAATTAATTTTTTTGGGTGTCCCTATTTTTTTTTTAAACTTTTTTTTGACACAGTTCTTTTTTAAATGTCATTCCCAGGGGTGCAGGCTATTTTTTTTAAGCCTGCACCCCTAAACCCCAATTCTGCACTTTTTTTCGACACCTATTCAATGGTGAAAAATGATCCCTGTTTTTTTTTAAATGACCCTTGACCCCAATTAAGGAAAAAAACGGGAATTTTCGGGAAATATGCCAGGGACCCCCCTAAAGATGTCCAGACATGGGGGATCACTATGGGTAACCCCGTTTTTGCCTGCAAAAGAAAGTCGGGTTTTTAAATAGCTTTGCAAGGTGTTTTTTCCTGCAGCGGCTATTAGAAACCCAGACTTCCTTCAGGAGTTAAAAATGGGGGTTCCCATAGTGATCCCCCATGTCTAGACATCTTTAGGGGGGTCCCTAGAATATTTCCCGAAAATTCCCGTTTTAGTTAACCTGTAAAAAAAAATGTGTAAAAATTTAGAAAAAAAATGACATAAGGTCCCCCCCAAAAGCCAAACCAGCCCCAGACTTGCCAGCCAGTGTTGGTTTCTAAAAATACGGGGAACAAAATGTGTAGGGTTCCACCGTATTTTAGAAACCAACAACAGGCTGCAGGGACTAGTGCTGGTTTTAAATATAGGGGGCAAAAACGACGTGGGGTACCCCCTATATTTAAGACCAGCACCAGACCCAACCGACCGGGGTGTAATGCCACAGCCGGGAGACCCAATCACTGGGGCTCCAGGTCCAAAGCATTACACCCCAAGTCGGTCAGCGCAAGCCGGTGATCTCGGGGGAGTCGGGGACAGCCAAAAAAGGGTCCCCCCTCTCCCGAGCACCACAGGCCTACGCTGAAGCCTGGGGCTCTTTCCCAAACCCCTTGCTTGGTGGGTATGGGGGTAATAGGGTGGCCAAATAATGTAACACTATTGTACTTTACAGTGGAACTACAAGTGCCAGCATGCCTGCCATTTTGGACTTGTGGAACTACAAGTGCCAGCAGACATGCGGCACCTGTAATTTCACTGTAAAATAAAAAGTTTAAAAAAGACAAAACACACACACCGTGACTAGTACAAGTTTATTACATACACCTACCCATTCACACATACTTACCTATACGTGAAGTTTCTGTCCCCTTGTCCAGTAGAGATTCATGGTACCTGGCCCTGTAAGGAAGATTTCATACTCACCTACATCCAGCGCTGGTCTCCGCAGTAATCCATGGGATTAACAGGGGTATTCAATATGAAACGTTAACTTCACTGTCGAAGTTAACGTTTCATATCGGAGTTTTTACCTGCGTTAAAGTATCGGGCGCGCTCCCGTTTATCCCCGTATTCAATATAAAATTAACGAAAACGGGAAACTCTGAAGTTGGATTTGCGTAAAGTTACGAATTTTTCCTTAAAATAATTGTAAGACCTCCCTAAAGTTGTAAAAATATGGGGGAACACTATGGGTACCCCCGTTTTAGCCTTTAATTGAAAGTCGGGATTTAAATAGCCGCAGCAGGTGTTTTTTTCCCGACATTGAAGAAGTGATGCAAAAGAGCATTTAGGTTATTTTTTTCGTGTTTTTAAGTGGTCCCATCAAATTTGGGGCACATGAAAATGGGTACTAGCATATTTTTAAGTCCCTAAAGTAAGTTTTTAAAAATTCTGCATTTGTGCACCTGCCGCTATAAATCTATTCTTCAAAACACCTGCCGCATACATACAGAATAGCCCTGAACCTATTTCCCTATTGTTAAACAATTTTTTTCCCTTTTTTTTTTCATCCCAATTTTTTTATAATTTTTTTGGGGTGTCCCTATTTTTTTTTTAAACTTTTTTTGACACAGTTCTTTTTTAAATGTCATTCCCAGGGGTGCAGGCTATTTTTTTTAAGACATGTCTGCTGGCATTTGTAGTTCCACAGGTGCAAAATGGCAGGCATTCTGGCACTTGTAGTTCCATTGTAAAGTACAATAGTGTTACATTATTTGGTCCCCCTATTACCCCCATACCCACCAAGCAAGGGGTATGGGGAAGAGCCCCAGGCTTCAGTGTAAGCCTGTGGTGCTCGGGAGAGGGGGGACCCTTTTTTGGCTGTCCCCGACTCCCCCGAGATCACCGGCTTGCGCTGACCGACTTGGGGTGTAATGCTTTGGACCTGGAGCCCCGGTGATTGGGTCTCCGGGCTGTGGCATTACACCCCGGTCGGTTGGGTCTTTAAACTTTTTTTGACACAGTTCTTTTTTAAATGTCATTCCCAGGGGTGCAGGCTATTTTTTTTAAGCCTGCACCCCTAAACTCCAATTCTGCACTTTTTTTCGACACCTATTCAATGGTGAAAACTTATCCCCGTTTTTATCTTCGACTTTTCAAAACTGCGATAAGTCTTTGATATTGAATAAGGTGTAAAAGTAAAACCTCTGATAATGATATCATAGCTCCGATATTAACTCAAAAACGGACTTATCGCTCCCATATTGAATACCCCTGTAAGTGTGAAGATGAACACATTACATTGGCCCCAGCTGTAGGCTATATGGGCTATATTGTAATTCACATATACTGGTAGGGCTGGGTTGCCCATCCCCACTCTCTCCTTTTTAGGAAGACTCAGCTGAGTTCAGTACTGATTGGGGGGGGGGGGGGGGGAAGTTGGCTATCCCTGAGTATGCCTTGTTCCCAGGAAAGTGCATAACATTGGAATCCTACCAACTTTTGTTGCTTGGATTCAGTACCGATTGATGCAAATCTACAGATAGATTTTGCAAAACTGGTCAGTTAGGCATGAATGTGCTACTGTTAAAAATGTTATTTTCCTGAAACCCCTAAACTGTAGTTAGGGGTTAGAGAGTGCTTCACACGTATGTTTTCTGTAAGCCGACACTTGTAGTAGGTTACTTGCAAATGTTCTCAGGAGATTTGGTTCATCTTCCTGGGTGCCTCTCTGTGGATGGCCAGGTTATACAGAGCTTGATGTCCTACTTAGCCTTGTCGGCTGTTTGTAGTTGACTAAAAATTTTGTTGCATGTATGTATATATGCCTGCACTCCGGTGATCAGGTCATACAGAGCTCTAGGTCCTACCTGGTGTTTGGTAGTTGGCCAGAGAACTTAGTGTGTATGAACAGTGAATATGCGTGTATGTATGTATGTATGTGTGTATATGTATATAAGTGTATATATATAATTATGTATTATGTGCATTACATGTGACTTATGGAATTGGCTGTATTATGCTGCCTTGTCAGCATAAGTCTATCACTGCTGTTTCTCCTCATGTAACCCGCTACAAAGATACGTGGGTACATTGGATGTAAAATGATGGTCATATTAATACTAGACATTGGATAAACCTTGTATGTCCAATGAAAAGGTAAGACAGATGGCTGGGGCCCTTGAGTTGGTGGCATGTGTGACCTGTAGCAGCAGCCCCTATGGTTATGCCCTCTATTTCCATCATGAATGGACATTTCACCTACAGCCATACCACACTGGACATGCCCAGTCTCATCTGACTTTGGAGGCTATGCCGTGTTGGCCCTGGTTGGTGCTTTGATGGGAAACCACCTGGGAATACCAGGTGCTGTAGGCAGTGGTTGAGGCAGGCATCATCTTTAGTAGCCGTTCAACAATTACTACAGGCTGCTAGGTCTTTGCAGCCAAAGACCAGATGGCATCAGCCCCTTACGCGGGTCAGGCCACAGAGAAGGGCGATGGGGGTGACCTCACTGAACTTAATATAAATGGGTTGTGGTGGTCACTGTTCTAAAGAGTCACCACAGTAGTCAAATCTACCAGATCATAGCGCAGGTTCTGGACAGGTTGGCGACTCCTGCGCTAACCCTGATATTAAGGTTTCTTCAGCAGCTGCAACTTACCATGTTTAGGCTTCCTGGGCATCTGTCCTGGAGGGACATGTGTGCTCACTCGGATCAAAATGTGACTTCGTCCTTAGCAGCCTTCCAGAAGTTATGGCAAGCAGCTAGGCTAGTACAGCCAAAAGAATCAGAAGGCGGTCGGTCTCACGCTCCGTCCAGCCCTCAGATTCTGGTACATCTTGGTGTCTAGGCACGGGTCTCCTCCCAGGAGTCACTCTCAAGAGAGGAAGACCGTCTTCCAACAGTATGTCTCCTCCCTGATCAGATGGGTCAAAGCGATGCTTGTGGAGCCGGTATAAGGAGAGGTTCCAGTGTTCTAATGCCAGAAAGTTGGGAAAGCCTCCCAAATCTGACTACAGCCAGACCATACTGGACATGCCCAAGATTGTTTGATCTTGATGGCTAGGCAGCATTGAGCCCAGTTAGTACTTGGATGGGAGACCACCTGAGATACCAGGGGTTGTAGGGAAAGTAGTAGGGAGTTTTCTCCGGGCAGGAAAATCCATTTTAACAGAAAGGTTGAGGCCTTATATCCCTTTCCAGTACCATTGGCATTCGCCTTTAAATGTTCTACTGATAGGAGATTGGAAGCCGGTTTCAGGGTAGTCTTTCTCTGTCAGGAGCTGTTATTTGCCTGGCATGGGAAAATGTCCTGGAGCTAAGGGCAGTGCTCAGGAGCGCTTTTCAAGCTCAGGAAATACTAAAGGGGCAGGCTGGTCTAGGTGCAATCTATCAACATCACCGCAGTAGACTGCCTCATCCATCAGGGGGCAGAATGTCATTTTCCAGCGAGATAGGTTGTGTTCATACCAGGAGTCCTTAATTTGGAAATGGACTTCCTAGGCCAGCAGGATATACGCGCCAGAGAGTGTGGGCTCTTCATCCACAGGTATTTCAGAGCCTTGTGGATGGATGGGTCTTCTAGAGGTAGACCTCATGGCTTTGAGTCACAAGTACAGGGTCCCCAGGTACGGGCACAGTGTTTGTGGATGCTCTGGCAGTAGAGTAGAACTTCAAACTAGCGTATTTGCTTCACCCGCTATCCCTCCCTCTAAGGGTTAACGGGAATATGCAACAGTAATACTGATGGCCCCTGCTTGACCCAGACGCTGCTGGTTCGCCAACCTGCAGAGTCACTCCATAGACACTCTGTGGCCTCTTCGGCTAAGGTCGGACCTATTAATACAGGATCCCTTCCTGTATCTAGACCTGACTCGTCCATCTCGGACGGCATGGTTCTTCAGACCTCTGCCTTGAAGAAAGGATGTGCTGTAGTTCAGAGGATAAGAAACTTACTTCTGGCTGCAGTTATTAAAACTTTGTATGTTCTCCGGGGTGAACTGAGAAAATGTGGCCCTAGGGGGTTAGATTTCACTAGTATGTTCTTCTCGTCAGACTGGAGCGTATCTGATCTAGCAGCACTTTCTTCCCGCTTTCCCGTTTTACTAAGTCATCGGGAGAGAGCGGTACTTCATACTAGGGCAGAATACCTTCCAAGAGTGATATTCTGGTTCTATATGAATGTAGAGATTGTGGTCCCAGCTTTCAGACTACAAGCCTCTCGGTAGGTGAGGCTTTCCTTGGATGTAGGCCGTGCACTACATAATTATGTGGATCGCGCCAACAGCATGAGGAAGTAGGTTCCTTTTTGTACTGTATGACAGTCATAAGGCTGGCCAGCCGATAAGCAGATTCTGGTCAGATGGATTCATATGAAGATTCCTCAGGTCAGACTAGTCTGGTGGTGCCAGACTCAGTAAAGGTACATCCACACGGTCAGTGGGTCCTTCGTGGGCGGCCTGCTGGGGTGCCTCTGCTGAATACTTCTGCAGGGCAGCCACATGGTCTTCCGTCCACACCTTTGTCAATTGTTATGTTCTCCTCTTGAGAGTCTGGACTCATGAGTTATGGGTTTCTTCTTTCTTACCCTTTGCTTGTCTCCGCCTGCTTAAGCTTGGTAACGAACTGGCTACCTGAGGCAGGGGGTGGGGTATATGAGGAGGAACCCCGGTGCATCCTGGGAGCAGAGAGCTCGTTTGTGTTAACTGTTTGGTGACCAGGATTCATACCCCAACGTAATGGTAGTGGACCCCATGGACCTCGAAGAAAAAGTTAACAAAGGTATGTTATACCATAACTATTATTTTTTTTGCCTCTATTCACCACCACAATGGCTTTGAAATTAAACAAACAAGATATGCTTTAACTGCAGACTTTCAGATTTAATTTGAGGGTAATTACATCCAAATCATGTGAACGGTGTAGGAATTACAACGGTTTCTATATGTGCCTCCCACTTTTTAAGGGGCCAAAAGTAATGCGATTATCAACTCAAAAGTTATTTCATGGGCAGGTATAGGCTATTCCCTCGTTATTCCATTATCAATTAAGCAGGTAAAAGGTCTGGAGTTGATTCTATGTGTGACATTTGCATTTGGAATCAGTTGCTGTCGACTCTCAATATGCAATCCAAAGAGCTTTCACTATCAGTGAAGCAAGCCATCATTAGGCTGAAAAATCAAAACAAACCCATCAGAGAGATAGCAAAAACATTAGGTGTGGCCAAATCAACTGTTTGGAAAATTCTTAAAAAGAAAGAACGCACCGGAGAGCTCAGCAACACCAAAAGACCCGGAAGACCACGGAAAACAACTGTGGTGGATGACAGAAGAATTATTTCCCTGGTGAAGAAAAACCCCTTCACAACAGTTGGCCAAATCAAAAACACTCTCCAGGAGGTAGGTGTATATGTTTCAAAGTCAACAATCAAGAGAAGACTTCACAAGAGTGAATATAGAGGGTTCACCAGAAGATGTAAACCATTGGTGAGCCACAAAAACAGGAAGACCAGATTAGAGTTTTCCAAACAATATTGAAAAAAGTCATTACAGTTCTGGAACAACATCCTATGGACAGATGAGACAAAGATCAACTTGTACCAGAGTGATGGGAAGAGAAGAGTATGGAGAAGGAAAGGAACTGCTCATGATCCAAAACATACCACCTCATCAGTGAAGCATGGTGGTGGTAGTGTCATGGCGTGGGCATGTATGGCTGCCAATGGAACTGGTTCCCTTGTATTTATTGATGATGTGACTGCTGACAAAAGCAGCAGAATGAATTCTGAAGTGTTTCGGGCAATATTATATGCTTATATTCAGTCAAATGCTTCAGAACTCATTGGACGGCGCTTCACAGTGCAGATGGACAATGACCCGAAGCATACTGCAAAAGTAACCAAAGAGTTTTTTAAGGCTAAAAAGTGGAATGTTATGCAATGGCCAAGTCAATCCCCTGACCTGAATCCGATTGAGCATGCATTTCACTTGATGAAGACAAAACTGAAGGGAAAATGCCCCAAGAACAAGCAGGAACTGAAGACATTTGCAGTAGAGGCCTGGCAGAGCATCACCAGGGATGAAACCCAGCGTCTGGTGATGTCTATGCGATCCAGACTTCAGGCTGTAATTGCCTGCAAAGGATTTGCAACGAAGTATTAAAAAGTGAAAGTTAGATTTAGGATTGTTTAGTTTGTCCCTATGCTTTTGGTCCCTTAAAATGTGGGAGGCACATATAGAAACCGTTGTGATTCCTACACCGTTCACCTGATTTGGATGTAATTGCCCTCAAATTAAATCTGAAAGTCTGCAGTTAAAGCACATCTTGTTTGTTTCAAAGCCATTGTGGTGGTGAATAGAGGCCAAAATATGAAAATTTTGTCAATGTCCCAATATTTATGCACCGGACTGTAATCTCTTCAACATTTTTTTTTTTATAACATCTGAATGATAGTATGGCGATGGCAAAATCATTTGCAGATAACAGAGAAAAGTGACACTTGTACATCTGTGTGCGAATGAGTCTGATTTTGTATACAAAGTGGTAAAATGCAGGTGATGTGGCTTTGTTTTGTTGTGCTTCATATACGACTTTGTACATATTTAAAACTAATTCCTGAGTGTTTACAGTTGCAGCCCGGCGTCTCTGGTACAGAATCAGTGGTGTTGTGCTGCGTCTGCAGGGCGAATTAAACGCAAAATTCGCAACACTACACCACTCGGCGCTGCTCACTATTTATTTATTTATTTATTCATTCATTCATTTATTTATTTATTTATGGCATTGCTGCCTTAAATGGGTGAATCATAATAAACCTGAATGATTTGGCTCTGTACTGCCATCGTGGCCGGAAGTGGTACTAATCATAGTAGCTGTAATTAAACTTTTGTCATCTAACTTTTTTAACTTTATTGTTTTGCTACAATGATATCTTGAGTTTGTATTCCTCCAGAGGAAATAATATCAAAATAGTTATATAGAATATTTATGTATTTATTTTCTAGCCCATGTTTGCTGATGTGTGTTTCTTTGTAACCATATTGCATAATAAATGTATCGCTCTTATTAAAAAGCTTTAGATTTGTGTGGCTCTACAGTTATCTATTACATATCTGTCATTTTTCACTGTCAGGATTCAAAACTGGATTAAAAGTAGGGGCATAACAGCTGCAGTCTAGAGTGATCGTTATTGATTGAGCAGTGGCTAAAAGACTTTTGTCATAAATAGATTGTAGAGAAGTCCTGTGATCCGATTTCTCCTGATGTCTATGGATTGAAGTAGTCAACTAAAGTCTCCTCCATATGTCAATTTCCAATTTCAGGATTGTCAGTAGGTTGAATTGGGCAATTGGAGTAGTGCATAGAGCAATGTCATTTATCAAAATGTACAGTTTTTATCCTCTTTCAGACTTCAAACACTCTGTTATTGTTAACTGAAATGTTAATCTCTGTTAAAGTCAAGTAGAGCTAAAATGTGCACTTATGGTGCCACGAGATGCTTACGGTTTCCTCCTGCCAAAGCCGTATACATGTTACAGATGGCAGTCTGAAGAGGCACATCAGATAAGATGCAAAAAATTCCTAAGAAAACAAATCTGTCCAAATCATTTGTTGTTCTGTGCATAAAACGCACAAAGTATATTCTGAAGAGGATTCTGATGTTAACGTATCTGAATAGGAAGTTACAATGGTCCTGCTCCTTATGGTGTTATTGCATTCTGTTGAATTGCTACTATTTTTCAAAATTGTCAATGCGATATTAATTCCAGGGTCATTCATCTGTTGAGCAGATAAGCACATTCCATTCAGTCCTGTCTAAATACACATTTATACACTCTCATCCCTGTTATGCATACTGAGCAAGCAGAATTACAAGCATCATCATAGAAGCCGAGTAATGGCCTATAGCAAGAATATGATTATATATTCATCCCTCGTTAGTTACAATAGACAAAAACAAAGTGAGCTTAAAAAATAGGGTTAGCGTCTCTTTAAGTTATTGAGAATAACACCTACAATTACATTCAATACTGGGGTTAAATTAAATTGTACTGTTAAGTAAGTTGATCAAAACGGAAATATATAGATATTTCCAGGACAAATCTGGAAAACGACAATCGCTGGAAGTTACTTTTCCCTATCTGATGTTGAGTGACATTTATACGGTCAATGGCAACACAAGAGATGACAAAATGCGTAATCCCGCTTTGCCATTTTCTATAGTGATATGGTAGTTTCTTGCTCATAAAAGGCCAAAACATTGATGGGTAATATACACTCAGGGCTGTGTGTAGTATGTACTGTATGCCTGATAGGCAGAAGTATTGAGTGGCAGTTAGAACACTCCATGTGTACATTCCATTACCTATCCATTCTAATGGCCTGATTCAGAGATGGACCCAGCAGCGGAACTACTGGCAGTGCAGCAAGTGAACTAAGGAGCCGCCACTGCCCAGATGACCAGCAATGTGTTTCCCTGACTGTCAATCACACTGAGGCCAAATATTCGTTGCGATGGTACTTGGCGCATGCGCAGTGCAACTCAGACGCGTACGTAGATGACCGATAATGGCTCAACGGCGTAAACTTCAGGCCCTAAGTTCCATTTGTGGATCGCTGTGTCGCAATCTTTCATTTGCAATAAACTATAACACTGTATATTGCTCCAATCCTGGTAAGGTCCTGTAATATTCTAATGCCCTTCATTGTAATTACTGCAAATATAGCCACGCGCTGTCCCTAGACTAAACATACTATGTGTATTTGCTGCTATGGATCGATAAATTTGACAGAGAGACTCGTAGGCGATACTGTGCCATAGTGGTTAGCATTGCTGCCTCACAACACTGGGCCCATGAGTTTGATTCCCAACCTATCTGTATGCAGTTTGTATATTCTCTCTATGTTTGCCATCACAGCCAGATGGGCTATTTGTGACATGGTCTCACCCATGCAAACGTGGCCTGTCTGTCCCCTGTGTGAACGGCATTCTGGAGACCGTGCATTGGTAACAAAATATTAAGATGGAGACATTTGGTCACAGTGGTGGTAATGCTACAGTGGAGACATATTAACACTGAGAGGGTAGAGGCAATGCAGTTATATATTGCACTGAAGGGGTGGTGGGTATGCTGTATTACACGTCCCCAAATTGTCCTAAACACCCACTGGGTGAACGATTCAATTAACCACAAAATTTACTGCAGGGTTTTAGCTCCCAGGTTAAGTGCTTGGAACTATTAGATTATTTCATGCGGTAAATCCGCGGTTAATGCGCAGTAATCCATGGGTCCTGGGTTAAGTGCCCATAGCTATGCAAATACTGCCCGTGATAATATCACAACTAGCCCCGGAAGCACTAGTTAATACAGATTTCTGTTTGCATCTCAGTAGGGTGCAAAAATCTGCATTAAGTGCACCATCGGGGCTAGTCACGGGATTACACAGGGCAGTAATTGAATAGCTACAGTCACCTTAACCCAAGAGCTAGAACCCCCATGGTGAATCCCCCAGATCATTGAATCGCCTCCTCTGTGTATTATTTTTCTCCTAAAAGAGTACAATAAGTTTTAAAATAGATGTTATTGAACTAATAATAAATAAAATCAATTTTTGATTACAGGTTTTTTTATTAAATGAAGTGCTCAATATGTGGACCGGGTTTTATAATATGCTTTCTGGTGCAAATTACCTCTTTTTGCCGGGGTATTACAGACGCTTCTGCCCTTTGTACGGACACCAGGGACACGGTCACTGACAAGCTATTGATTAGCATTAGTGGCTGCACTCAGAGTAAAAGCCAATATGGATCTGTTGCATGATACTTTTTCCTGCATATTTTATTCTGATCAGCAATAAGAGAAGGAATTTTACAGTTGATTTCTATGAGGAAGAAAACAAACTAATAATGAACCAATCAGTAACACATTGAAAACGCTAATGTTCCAATTGCATATTGAGGATGATAAAATCTAATACTAACGGAAACAATTATTATTTTGGAAAGAACGGCCATAAATGCATATTTGTTGCAATGTGTATCGCCCAATTTAATTTAATTTTGAATCAATAGCTGATGGAAAATAAGGAATATTTCAGTTGTTTCCGCCCTATCTACTTGCCAGCTGGATATTTCAGTGACCTTTAACAATTCAGTTCGTAAAGATATTCTGTGCTCATAAAATCTACCCCCCCCCCGCCCCTTTCTTTCTCAGTATAACAGAACTTAGGAGATGGCCAACGCTACACTTTCCCATGAGAGCGTAAAGCTTTGGTGCTGATTCTGAGACGCACGCAGCGCCGATGTTTACAAAAATTAGCGCGTTTTTGCGACTTCACATGCATTAAAATAGTTCAAAAGTCGCACAGCGCGTGTCTAACAGTGTCTGCGTGCAGTCATAGGTCCTATTGAGCCGTACTGACTATGGAATGTATTCGTCATTCCTGGGTGGTGCCTGGGAGTTGTCTAAACAGACGCACACTTATGTCTGATGGATGTGTTATGGGAGGTTCGTGGGAGTGGTTTGCTAGCTAAGAGAGGCTTAATTGCATACTTTGGAGGCCATACGATGACGGAGAGTCTGCACACTAGCATGGGACAAGTCCTGATGGTTGTGACTGCAGCCGCTCAATTTTGGCGTCGCAGCCCCTGCGCAGTCAGACGCAAGCTTGTACACCAGGAGTACGGGTTTTACTAGCCTTAGCATAAGGTCGCAGACGCGACTGCAGCAAAAGAAATAAACCAGTCGCAGCAGCGTAGGACTCAGAATCAGGCCCTTAGTGTGGAGAGCTATCAAAGCTGAGACCAGTGTATTTTATGACGATCAATGAAGATAGCAGCTACTAACGTCAGAGGTGAATTTGCACTCAGCTAGTCACAAGCGGTTATTTAGTGTTCCGTCGTCCACCATGTATGTATAGCAATAGCCCTCAGGCACCCTGCAATGGATACTGCTGAAGACGGGTGTTATGGAGATCCGTAACTAGGGGTGTGCAATCGGTGCAGTGCCCTACGGGTGGCACCATCGCTGCCTCACAGCACCTGCATTGGGGCTTGTAGAGTGCCTGTAACAGCACCCACCAGTAGCGCTAGTGGCCAAGGTATGTCATGACGTTGCGGGTATAGGGGGCAGCATAGAGCCCTGTTATGGCATTGGTGGTCTGTACCTATGTTCGGTCTGCCTCTGTTCACTGTTTCACTTTCACACTTTCACTGTCCTGTGCTTGTGTTGGGCTTCCCCTTACCTTCCATGTCCATGTAGAGCACAAGCATCAGATCTTCATTGTGACTGTGACATAAATGAACACCTGGGTTTTTTGTTTGCAGGGATGTGCAGTACTGATTTGCATATTTTATGCTAAGCTAATGGGTATATGCCCAACTAAGCAGCGTGCGCCTGATCAACCATTAGGCTCATGTAGGCTGCAGCCTAGGGCTCCAGGACTAGGGGGGTACACCACACAGTTGGTAGCTGGGAAATAAAATTAAAACCTAATTCATTCCATGCTGGTAGACCAAGAAACTTCTTTAATTAAGCTTTGTGGCCACTACCAGTGGTAGTGGCCACAAAGCTTAATTACATAAGTTTCTTGGTTATCCAGCCATCCTGGGATGGTGATGAGGGAAAAGTTTTAAAAGTGACTGCCAGATGGCAGTGCCTAGGTGACCATGTAACTTACTACTTTATGTGCATTGTGCTACAGCATAATCTGGGTATCTTGAGGGGTCTCTCCTGCATTCTTCAGAAGCCAAGGTCTCCTTAGCACACACAAGCATCATTAAATCATTTGATGCCAAGGTCAAACCTTTATTACCTGCACATGAGCAGAATGAAAGGCAATTTCCTGAGCATGCTTATACACCGTGCCCTGTGTTTAGCAACATAACAGGGGGCGCTAAAGTGTGAAACCACTGGGTGTCTGGAACCTTTAATCAGACCCTGTCAGTGGCTAGAAAGCAGCATTTGTAATGATGAGATTCTTGCATTTGCCTCTTTTCACTGTATACAAGTTTTAAAAATAAAATATTAAAATTAAAATATAGACTGATTGCTACACCCAAGTAGTCACTGAAGATCAGTTCTTTATAGGGATCAATGATCCCCAATTCAACTATTGTTCAAAACACAGCAAAATATGGCCCATGTGCCCCCAGCCTGGTTACGTTTTGTTGGTTTTAAAACACTGAATTTAACATTCCCATTTCTGCTGCAGCAATGTTTACTTCTGAGCACAGTAGTCAGCCCAAAGTGCTGCAAAGAAGCCGACAGGTTTATATGTTGTGTTACAACCGTAAAGAAGGAGATAAATGAATACACACATCTGAAGACCATCTTGTTATCAGTTTGCAATATTAATGTCTCCTTTCTCTTGCCCACCTAGAGACAGGTCTAAAATTGGGCACTGAACATCCAAATCTGCACAGAGAAACACAAACACAATTTGTTGGAACACATCTCCATCAAATTGATATATTAATATTGCTGTGGAATACACCTCTATCACTTCCCCCCCAAAAAAATAGCTTGCCTCATTCATCCATACACACTCACAGGCAGTCTCTTGGCATGAGCTGTTTGTACTTACGCAGTTAATTTTTATAGAGCACAGTGGCTGGTGAATTCAATTTCTCTTGGTGGAGAAATATAAGGTACAATAGATGAATAGAGTTTCAAGCGATTTTCAGAACAGCTTGGAATCCTAGGTTTTAGCAATCTAATTACAATCTCCTCACAAGGCCTTCAGCAGAAATCAGATGAGGCTTGACTTGAACTTCACTCGTACGATTTGTTTATTCTTCTCTTTGCTGTGAGTGGCATACACAATGTATTCTTTACAGTATATGCTGCATCTGTAGGATTAAACACTGGGCAACATTTACAGATGTGAAGTTGTCTTTTTTTTTTTTTAATGATTTTAGTAGATACTTGTGTGGTGGTTATTTTGCATATAGGATAAGATGCAACCATTTGTGTGATGGCTTAAATCAGCTAATGTAGGCAGGGCCACCATCAGAAATTTTGGGGCCCAGGACAGACCAAATAGGCAGGGCCCCCCAGCCCCCATTATACAGAGCCTCACAGCAACCCCCCCCCCCAAATGAGGGGCCCGTCCGCAGACTACTTCCCTCCCTGCCAAATTTAAAATTACTGACAGGCTCAGCCCCGGGGGTCCGCTCCTACCAGCGGGCAGCTGCGGCCGCCCACGCACACTACTATATCCCCTCCTTACCTTACCTCTCACTGACAGGCTCGGCTCCCCAGCCGCCTGCGCCCACTGCTATGTCCTATAACTATCTCTCCAATTGCCCGCCGCTGCTGTGGTGTATATAGCTGGCTGTGGGAGGCAGGCAGAGAAGATGCTTCCGGCTGCTTGATTGTGTTATAGGCTAGCAGCTCAGAGCAGGCTGGGAGCATCCACTCTGCCTGCCTCCCACAGCCAGCCATATACACAGCAGCAGCAGCGGGCGATTGGAGATAGTTAGAGGACATAGCAGTGGGCGCGGGCCCCCAGCCGAGCCTGTCAGTAAGTTTGGCAGATGGGAAGTTGTTGACAGGCAGAGCGGGCGGGCCCCCAGAGTGTCAGGTCCCGGGACTCCAGGCCTGGCAGTCCCCCCCCTGATGGCGGCCCTCCTTGTAGGTGAGCAGTTAACATATGGGGTGAGTCGGCATGGCCAGAAGCATGAGATATAGATAATTAAGAATCTGTAGCTCATCAGTTGATGTGAACACTTGGCTTACACCAGGCTTGCCTACCCTCCCGATTTGGTCGGGAGCCTCCCGAATATCGGGTGCCGCTCCCGACCCCCCGGAAAGGCAGGCAAGCCTCCCGCATGCTGCCTACCCCCCCAGACTACTAGCAAAAACCCCCGCTGCCGGGGGGCCCGATGACGCGATTGTGAAGAGGGGGCGGGGCCACGATGACGTGATCGTGCGGTCACGCCCCCGGCCCCGCCCCCAAAACGGCATCATAGTCCGGCCATGCCACCCACACAATGCAGGCATTCAGCTCCCTCCCGGAAGGAGGGAGCTGAATGTCGGCAAGTATGGCTTACACACAGTCGAGGAAGACATTTTATGAGCTGGGCCATCAATACACTAGTTACTAATGACACAGCTGAGGCACAAAATGGCTTGCTCCACTGTCCAGTGCCTATTTTTTGCTCCACCACGATCCTGTCCCTGTTGCATTATTGCATTTTGGGGGTCACTGTGCAGCAGCGGGTGGGGCCATGGGGAAGAGATATACACAATCAGGTCCACTGTTGCATAAGAATGCAATTCAGGTGTTTACACAGTGAAGGCAGGGCTTGATGATGTGGATATCATCATTAGGATCCTCAATCATCACAAGAAAGAGTAGTGGGATCTAGGAGAGTGGCCTACTGTCATAGGTATGAGAAAGTCACTATTCTTTTTCAAGCACAGTTTAAGCTAAAATCAGCTTATTGTGCATTAAATCACATTTACGAATACCTCCCAACCGTCCCACATGCCACAATTTTTGAGCACTGTCCTCTGCGAATAAAATTACACTGGGGGGGTGCACAAGCTGTGGAGGCATGTGGTATAACAAATGGGATTTTGCTTTAAACAGGACCCACTGGTGCCGCAGCCAAGACCTTCGGGGTTGGGAGTTATATCTTTTCCCCATATTATCAAATAATTTCCATTTGTCTTTCCCAATTTCAGGCATGAAAGTTAGAATGCAGCAGGGACTAACTTGATGACTTAACTGACCTCATGCAGTATAGTCCTGGAGGGGGCAGTCATGTTCAATGTAAAGGGGTAGGGGCACCATGATTGTTTGAAGCGGAGATTTGAGCCTCTGTACAGCAGAGATGGGTCCACAATGACACAAATCAATGCGCTTTGCGTCATCCGAACCCGGGCGCACATTCTCCAGAGAAGGTTGAGCAGAGTAAAATAGAGCAGAAATTCAAAAGGGATTTCAACAGGGCTGTGGGAATAGTTTTGTCTAATAAAATGCAACTATCACTCGGACAATGGAGGCAGAAATGGGGGGTCGACCCACATTCATCAGAACACAGAATATCAATACACTGAGATGTGAGGCACAAATATTATGTATCAGGTATACTTAAATATATTTTTGTTTCCCATTACCAGGATTTAGAACATAAAAATATATATTCTTTGTCAGGACAGGTTTCATTATTTGATAAAACATTCATTAGGTCACAATCATGCATCAAATCACAGTAATTTCCCTGGCCACATAAGATTATATTGTGATTTAAATTCTCTATTTCCAAAGTGCTTGACAAGTCCACGTTTGGATTTTAGGAACTTTATGTACATTTTCCATTTACAGACCCATGAATCAATGCCCATTCTGATGTGCCTGTAACTTTTTGCAATACTTAAGGCATTGCACTATGCATACTGTTATATTCAATGTATAATGCAAGTGTCAGTGATTGTTTGTAATGCCATCTGTATTCTTCAATGTTACTGTCTCTGAAATTAGATGCTGCAGTGATACATGCAGTATGTGTATATACTGTATTTGTCAGTTTCGGAGGTTTCAAGGATCTGTATGTTCCATTTTAGGTGCATTGTTCGTTCTTTTTATTTTATTCATTTTAAATCAATAGCCCCTAAAAATGTCGTCATAGCCATCACATCACATCCTCATTTTATTTCCATTACATTTAAGCTGCTCTGCAATCTAGTTCTAGTTAATTTGCAAAAACAAAAATTCGCTTTAGAAACAAAATGATCCTTTACCATAATTGCCCACTCTCACGCGATGTCTAGGAGACTTCCTTACTTTGGGATACTAGACAACTTCGGGTATTTATATGTTTGCTGTACAAACTTTGATGTTTGTTTGTTTAGTTATTTTCTTACTTAGTACCTCAGTAAAAGTTAGCTTTTAGTTCTGGTAGTGATTGGACATCACCAGGTAATTTGACTAGATATATTTTCCATCACCTATAGGTTATTTAGGTGGTGTTCAGTCACGATTCAGTTTTTGATGTGCGACTGCTATTATCCTGACAGGATTTAATTTGAATTAATGATGTTATTTACATACTTCATATTTGAGTAAGGTGGCTATCTATCTCATTTTTTCCTAACAATTTAATATTGTCTATATATGATTAGATCAGGGAATTGGGAGATTATATTTTTGCCAAGTTTGATTGAATTCACATTTATTTTTCTTGATGTGTATTTATTTGACCCATTTCCCCTATAATTTAATAATTTATTGTCTGATTGTGAATATACAGGGAAATTGGAATATTTTCGCCAGATGGATTAATTTTGTACTTTAATTCATTTTATGTGGTGTGCACTTGTATGACCACCAGTTTTTTGCCTGTAATCCCGGGTATTAAGAAGTGTATCTGTTAACACACTCCTTTTTAAAGATATTTATTAAAGGTTAAATTTTACATACTATATATTTATATTCTTTTTTCCTATTTTTCTGTTTAATCTAATCAAGAGTGCACCAGTAAGACTATATTTGTTCTTCTGCTTCTTGCAAAAATAGTTTATACTAGACAACCAACCCGTGTCCCATCCACATTTCCAGTGATGTGGGCTGGGCAGCGATGACATGATTTGCAGTGCCATGCCCACTAATCCCCGCTCCCTGAATCTCCCACCTGGCCTCTCCCAGCCCCCTTTCTCAATCCCCCACTGGATTTCCCAGCAGGCATCATTAAAAAGCGAGTTTGTTTGCCCACCATTTAATACTTCTATTAACTGAACATGTACAGTGTACTAATACACTATAAATCACATGCCCTACCTCCCGGCTTCTGTACCTTGGCCATCACACTATAAATCACATGCCCTACCTCCCGGCTTCTGTACCCTGGCCAATAATCACACTATAAATCACATGCCCTACCTCCCGGCTTCTGTACCCTGGCCAATAATCACACTATAAATCACATGCCCTACCTCCCGGCTTCTGTACCCTGGCCATCACACTATAAATCACATGCCCTACCTCCCGGCTTCTGTACCCCGGCCATCACACTATAAATCACATGCCCTACCTCCCGGTTTCTGTACCCTGGCCATTAATCACACTTGGCTCCTCTTGTACCACTTTTGATTCAAGATGTGAGCATATGTGGATTCACAAACTGATCGATTTCTGATAGTAATAATACATTACAATTTTCTCACTGCATCCTTTGGAAGGGGACAGCCAGGTTGGCACTGCAGGGGGCGTGGAAGCAAAAATGTTTGGTGAGCGTGGTGGCGAGATCGCGTCATTGTGGCCCAGCCCCCTGTTATACAGTGCTGAAATCACTGGCATTGTAAAGATGGGAGCAGGGCTATGATGACGTGAATTAGTGAGAATTGCGTCACAGTCCCTCCCGCCCCCGGGGCAGCCCACTTTTGTTCTGTAAGTAGGCAGCTGCAGGAGAGGGGGGTACGGCGAGATGTGGGCGGGTGGCGGCTGGCTCTAGGAGACTTGCCCACTCTTTTGGGCGGCCAGGAACGTCGCTGGATTTTTGGGGAGCCTCCCGGATGTTCCGAGCGAGTAGACCAGTATGATAGTAATCTACATTTCATCATAGGCCCCCAAGAATGAGTTTTGTCTGTGTGTACACATTCATTTTCCACAGACTCCAGAAAACAGATCTTATGATGGCTGAAGTGATGTGCATTTCAGTATGATTACATCAAGTGTGGGACTGAACTTCCTTCAAAGAGATCTTAAAATAAGAAAATGAGAAGTTAATGGTTTCTAATTTTATTACACTCAAATAGTTTGATAAAAATAGACCGGACTTTGTATTTCAAAAAACTCCTGATAATGATGAAGTGTGACTGTGAGGAAATGGATGGCCATATTTCTATATCCAGCAATAATAGTTGCAACATGCAAAGAAGAGATGTTGCAAAATGTGCAAAGTCTTCTAACCACTTGCCTGGCGTGGATGAATCTTCCAGCAGCCTTCAATGGCAGAGGGACCTTCTGGTTCCCCTGCATCCTTGCACCCTGCCCCAGTGTCCTTCGTGCTGCCAATCACTGCTGATCGGGCAGTACGCCTCACCTGGTGGTGGCAGAGGAGCAGCCACCGGGGAAATGCAAAGTTGCAATGTCGCAATCATCAGATGGTCCAAGGTATCGTTGTACAATATTTTAAAAATCAATGTTGATATTATGTGTTAAAAAAATATACAACACAATTTTCGTTAATATATATATATATATATATATATATATATATATATATATATGTGTGTGTGTGTTATAAATAGATGTTCTTGACCTAATTCAATCCTAAAAAAGGACAATTTCTCAGCAGTTTTTGGAAAACTTATTAGCCAGTTAAAGGGTTAAAGGTGCAGCTCCTGTTAGCTGGAGCCGTGTGATCTGCTTCATGCAGGGATTTTTCTTGGGGCTCCTCTGTATCTCGAAAGATTGCAGTATATGAATAGTTCTAACGCTAACATCAGCCAAGCGGTTATCCACCACTCCACATATCTAAAGGAAATACCCCCAAAGTTATACAGTGGTTCCCTGTTTTATTGGTGGCAGCACAAAGTTTCAAGACCAATATAGCTCATTTAGCAACGTTGCGCCATTCATTATATGAACCTATGCCATTGATCATCGCACCAGCCATATTAGACACATTGGATAACACTGTTCACAATGTGTTATTTTACAAAATGGGTCAAAATCTAATATGTGGGAGCCGGTTAACTCTAATGGTATGTGTGTGCAGTGATCAGCCTACTTGCTGGGCGTTATAGATACTCTCTTTACCTTGCAATTCAGTTGTTTGAGCAATCCGATCTGCGCACTTTGGGCTTGCACTTGTGCTACCAGATTGCCCACAGAACCAGATGTTCAGCTACTGAGCCAAACCACCTGATCTGTCCATGTGTGACACCAGGTGGTGTCCTTCCGGTATGAAACAGAATCAGGTCTATTCCAATATAATAACCTACAAAAGAAGATAATTTAGGCATGTTTGTAAATTGTGACCAAGTTGGCAGCCCCTGCATGATCCCAAAATCATCCCTTGTGGGCAGGATTAGGCCCGTATTCAATTAGAAGTGAAAAGTCCGTTGCCGGACTTTTCACCATCATCGCTGGTTTCAGGTGCGAAAAAGTATCTTGCGGCCATATTCAATTGCAAATGTATGAAAACTGGCGAAACTGAAATCAGCGAAAAGTTCTGTAATTTTTGGGGAAATCAGGCTGACACCGCTCTAAAGATGCTCTGCCATGGGGGGTTCACTATGGGTACCCCCGAATAGCCCTGCTAAAGGTATTTGGGGTTTTTAAATGTTCTCAATAGGTGCTATTTAGTGTCTTTCAGCAAGTGGTGAAGAATAGCATTTTGCTACTTTTTTGGGGGAAAATAAGTAGTCCCATCAAATTTGGGGTACATGAAAATGGGTTTTAAAATGTCTAAAGTCAAGCATTAAAAAGAGCCAAAAATGAACCCTCAGCAAACACCTACAATCACAAATACACCTCCCCCATATGTGCAGACCCCCCCCCAAAGGCTATTTCGCTAGTTTTTTATCTTGTACCCCCCCTTTGATTTTTTTCGCCCACTTTTTCAAAGTGCTTTTTTGGGGTGTGCTTTGTGGGGTTTTATTTTACGTTTTTTGATGCAGTTAGCATCAGGGGGGTGTCCAAAGGGTCCAGGGTGGTTGCCGCAAATTTGTACCCCAAAACCCCAATTCTGCACTTTTTTACCGCCGGGTATTCATAGGCGAAACTTTTTCGCCTATTACATTGCGTTATCGCGCCGGCGAAAACACGCTACAATTGAATACGAGTATAAATTGAAACCGGTGAAAATGACATCATCAGCGTAAAAGTATCGCCAAAACGGACTTTTCGCTTCTACTTGAATACGGCCCTTAGTCGGAATTCCCACATTATCAAATTTTAACGAAAAGAGATTGATTTAATCAGGGGCAGAAGTCCAAAAAAGGCATTTACACTTACAACTGAAATGTCAAACGAGTAGCACAAAATGCCAACAATACTAATACAAAAATGATCTGTAAAGTAGTTAATTTCCTTTCCTTGATGAGAATCGCAGCAGCTTTGTATCAGGCCGTGTTCATTTCATTAAAGTGTTGTTCATTCTTGGGTAGATTTCACAACTATTACTATTTGATGAGGTGTTTGCTAGAACAAAGTCACTACATCCAATTCATAAATAAGTCATTGGAGAAAATGTTGAACAAAGAAGGCCGCGTAGCAGCCCAGTGGCAATTGTTCAGGCTTCGCATCGAGGTTCTGTCATCCTTACCTGCTTTGTAGATATGCTTTCCCGGGAGCAGCCTGGACAGCTGCTCCTGCAGGCTGGTTCGAGGGGTGGGCCGGGCTGGTGATGTAATTAGGCCCCGTCCCTTTCTTTGGAAAAGTTTGCGATTCGTGGATCCACGAGGTGGGGATGAGACTCAACGAAGCAAATCACGCCATTTAGCACCAACCCCTAATCGCGGACCCCGCAAATCCCCCATTAAATCTTTCCATCCTGCCCGCTTCACTAGGAAGTGGACAGGATGGAGGAGATCTGCCTACACTTCTGGGGGTGCTGGGGGCTATCTGAAAAATCGTGAGCCTCCCACAACTTCCGGGAATGTAGAAAGTATGGGTTCTGTGCACTTTAATCTTTTATTCCAGTGGACATATATGGAAATTGGTATACAATAATTCACTTAGCTCTTAGCTACACACAGATCAATTACTAAGGGGTCTATTTATTATTTTTTACTTAACACCCCAAAAATTGACATTCCTTATTGCTGCATATTGCGGCAATTCTCAATGCATTTATGGGGTTTTTATCAATGCAGACATAAAAAGAGCCCATCCCGGCAAAGGATTAATAGTAAAATGACAATTTACGTGATCACTTTACATCTTGGTCCAGACAGGGTTTAGCTTCTGCACAAAAATATGCAAAGCTGCAGCTCAGATGCTACAATGGGCTTTTACCTAATGGGGTCAGATAAGATTTTCAGAGCATGGTAAGCTGCCTCAGACTACACTCGCCATTGCAAGTTATGTGGACTCTGGTATCTTGTCTTAGTTTGCCTAATGAATTAAGTAAATTGCTCCGATACTAAAACCATGTGGAGAGTGCCATTTCCGCGTGGAGGGGGGATGGGAAGTATAATAAATAGGCCCCTAAAGGTTAGACCATATTTTTCTGTGCTTCACTTGTTTTTCTAGGAATGTCCATCAAAGTACTTTTTTGCTGTTAACATAAAAACATCTCAAGTTTACTGACCTGTTCAAGAACACTCACAATGTCATCCAGTTACAAACGCAAAGGTAAGAATTTCCCCATGGATAAAAGAATGATCCTCCATCTACTTTCATGAATTGCAAAGTGTGTTTTTTTTTTGTTACTTGCCCAGTAGTGACGTGCGGTGAGGTCAATGGCTGGGGAAGCATACATACGTTTAAATACAAGTTTTTTGTTGCAAAACTCTGGAGCATGGCAAGTAGTCAGTCAGGGGATTGGTATGAATCACCGCTGGCCGCATGGTTCAAATCCCGATAGCAGCAGCCTGACGGGTGAAAATGCCGAAAGGAGTTTTAGGTAAGTATCCCTCATCTGTTCCCCCCCTAACCCTCCCTTAGGGGTGCACAACCCTAACCCCCCCCCCCCCACAGTGCCTAACCCTAATTCCCCCTCTAAGTGCCTAAACCTAACCCCCCCCCTGTACTGCACCCTAAACCTAAGACTCCCGTGGGGGTTCCTAACCCTAACTTCCTCCTGGGGGTGCCTAACCCTAACCCCCCCTTTCCCTAGTCTAATCCTAACCCTCCCGGGGGGGTGCCTGACCCTACATCCCCCCCGGGAGCCCCTAACCTAACCCTCCCTCCCCGCGCTGCTTTCCGCGCCCGGCTTACCTTCGATCGGGAAGCCGGGCATCGGGCTCCCGACGTAGGTAAAATGACAGGCGTCGGGAGTTCGACACCTGTCATTTAGCTCTTGCCGGGATTAGACAGTCGGGAAGCCGGCAGTCAGGATTCCGTCCGACTGCTTTCCGTAGTATGATAGGGGAGGGAGTATGACAGGGGAGGCTCAGACTACCCTGACCGCACATCCCTGTAATGCTCAACAGTTTTATCCGTCACTGTTCCTAAACTGTAGAACTTTTTGTCTGATGTCATCCTTGCCCAGAAAATGACATTAAGGTGGAGATGGACCATTTGGCTTCATGCCGTTGAATAGAATAGGCCAGATGCAGAGCTGTATTCAAGTTGTTTGCAAGTAAATAAATACGTATTTTTGTCCATATTCAGACCTGTATAGATCTTTGTGACAGTACAGAACTGTATGCTCAGTTTTATAGCCTTTGTCAGGTCGGGACGCACCAGCCTGTAGTTGGTGCAAAAGATACATCTGGAAACAGTCGTATTTACGCTTCTGTTTAACGCTGCAGTTACATTGATATGTCCTCACTGAACATGGGTCTGTGTGAGACCACCACAGTACAGCCCATTTGCACCCCTTCAGTCACTAGTGTAGACGGACTGATGTACGACTCTGCGCGGCCTATACTTGCTGACGCTTGGCTCCTCAGCATGCGCAGTGCAGAGACACACCAGATATGCTCCGCAAACTAGTGCTTTCAACTCTGCAGAAGCCCCAATACACCGTCTCATCTGTTCCTCTGTTTCCCCTCAGGAATAGCACCTAGCTTATCTGGGTAAGCTGTCTCTATATATTACATCCACCATCTGTACAAAAGTCCACTTAAAACGTATTTGTTACTTTTTGTCGCTCACTTTGATGCCCATTTTGACTTGTAATTTACTTTGTTGTTAAAAAAAGGGATCATTTTGTTACAAAATAGTGAGGTACCCTGGCAACCAGGAATATTACCAATATGTTGAAATGCTTTTAAATCCTGAGAAGGGAACTATTTTCTTATTTACTACCAGTGATGCAGAATGCCTGTTGCTTTATCCATAGCGTAATTACGCACAACGGGCCTGATTGTGAGTTGCTGCTGGCGGGTTTGCTGACATACAGATACGTCTAGTTGCATCTTTGCGCTGCGTTTGCACCCACGACTCCATACGATTGCATTGTATGAACGCAGCGCCCGCTGCATGGCGTACCGTGGTGCACGCAGCCGCGGCTAACCACAAGGTGAGATGCGTGCGCACGTTTGTTGCGCGAGCGGCAAGGATGCAAGAGGACACATCTGTATCTCTGGGATTTCAGCACGCTGTGCTGCGCGGGCAGGCATACGTACATGGACACGGATCACAAGTGCGGATGGATTGAATGGAAGACTCTTTCAGTGAAATGAGCGTTTCTGGGAACCACACGGAAGCGAGAAACTGTTACGTTTAGTGGGAGTGTCATGGCGTCTAAGTCAACTTCAGTAGCGTGTGCTGGGAGATGGAAGGGCCAGTTTCAGATGGATCTTGTACACCCAGCATGGAGTGGGTGCGTGTCCAGATACTAATGATGACAGTTGCAGCGGAATAACAGTGGGCGGGGAGACAGTCCACCTGCAGACGCACGGATATCCGACATACACGAGTGGATTCCCGTATTAGCATCGCTAGTACGTAGGCTGTCATGGCAATAGATGCGTCCAACTCAGAATCAGCCCTAGGGAGGAATTCAGTTAGCTGCGGTAATTTACAGCGGGCTAATTGATCATCTTGGGCTATTCAATTAGCCCCGAAGGCAGCCCGCAGGTGTGAGCAGGCCCAAAAAGCTATACGCGATAATTAGCCTGTTACTGGGCGCCAACAGTGGGTTAACATATAGGTACGGGAACTTGTTCCAGGTTCGGGGCCTGATTCAGTATGAATTGCAATCACAGCTGCATAATTGCACGCAATGAAATTGTGAAAGTATGCGGTCTGCCACCGCTCAGCCAGCATAGAGACGCCCACAACTACTTACTTACATCCGTAATACCTCGCAGTCCTGCGTATACATCTGTAACATCTAAGCACGCCGGCCCGTCAAGCACAATTACAGCAGGTCTGACCAGTCGCAGAAATTGCAAGTCTAAGCAACGTATGCAATTTATGCACGCCCATGAAACAGCGTTGAAACGGATAGACATGCCTGCGTTTCTACAACCACTCCCCCATCGTCAATTCTCAATGCTCACGGCCTGTCACTCACTCTGCGATGGATTCCTGTATGTGTGCGGAATCGCTGTGCGGTGCATGCACAGTACTGAACAATCGGCAGTTCTGTGTCTATGTAGTTGCAATTGTGCACGCTGCTGAATCAGGCCCTCTGTGTGTAAACACCCAATAACAGATAATTTATCAGGTGAGAAAAAAGGGCTGTAATTAAAGCCCGAGGCTACCACTTTTATTGACCCCTGATAAATTATTAGGGCTAATTGAATTCCCCCTAGTATGAGAGTAACTCATATTTTGTACATTAGTTTAAATAATTTATTACACTGATTGATATCTCTGTGTCGGGATGAAGAGAATTAGATTTATGTGTTCGTATAAATAACCCTGGTACCATAATAGGTGCAGCGTGTGCACACGGGTCCCTGGGTCCAGGGGGGACTCACACCGCTCACCCTGCACCCATATAATCTAATACTTACCTCTCCGAGGTCCCGCGTCGGGTGTCTCAACCCTGCAGAAAACGCTGGAAAATGGGCACCGCGGCCATTTTTCCGGCCATTTTTTGCGCATACGCACTAGACTCTGGGCACAGACTAGTGCCCAGAGTCTACTGATGCTGCAGTCACTGGTCAGCTGCGCCAGTCTTCTGCCGGCCACCGGGGAGAGAGGAGGGGGTCCCGGATGGGGAATGCACACGGGCCCCCTCCTCTCTTAATACGCCCCTGCCAGATACAGATTACATACAATGTAAAGAATATATGCATAGGTTTGCTTTGAGGAATCATCCCATTCTCAGACATCACCAAGTCTCCTGGACTTTCATCTGGTCATACCTATATTTATTTCCGTCCTGGTGATTGCTGAAGTTATTCCTAGCCAGTGCAGTCACTACAACAGTAGTTTAAGTAAGAAGCATTTAGAGAAGGACCAGATAATACATAGTAACAGTCACTTTCCTATCTTGTATGTTTAAGTACACATAAGTTGTTGGTAGACAAGATCCACTTAGTTTAGCCTAATCTATGCTTTTGCTTGTTCTATTAATGGAGCGGAGTGCTGTCATGCCTTGCCCTTATTCCTTGGATCATTGTTATACAATGGTCCAGTATAATTGAAATTAACAAAAATAAAACAAACTCATTCACCTAAAACTCTGCATTAGGCTGTTCAGGAATATTCACTAAGAAATGGTTAAAGGGCTGTTTTTTTTATCGCTGCGTTTTGCCGCAAAATTAAACCACCTATCGCCATAATTCGCCATTAAAACTTTGCCACGGTAGCCGAGTATCGCTCAGCTGCCCGGGTCGGCATTGCTGGCCAGGAGCAGTAAGAGTTAAGGCCTGAGTTTTGTACCATTTCTGACTTGGTAGAGATCAGGTCCTATATTTGTCTGGGTTGGCTACGCGATCCCGGCGCTGATAATGCCGGCGGTCAGAATCCCGCCGCATGCAGGAAAGTATTCTAATCCTTCCCCTAACCCACCTTTCCCGCACACTGACCCTAACACTCCCCGCCTACAGACTAATACTCCCCCTAATGCCTAACCCTAATACCATTGGGTTCGCAGCCGCTGTGATTTTGACTGTTGTCAGGATTCCGCGCTGGGATTCTGTCCGCCGGAATTATCTGATGACTATCATTTGTCTTTATATGTAATTTGCACCAGATTCACTTCAAAAGTGTAGTTGGAGGTTGAATTTCAGCTGACGTATACACAGGGGCATTTCTAGAGAGGAGGGGGCCCGTGTGCAGTCTCCGACACGGGCCCCCTCCTCTCCGACCGGCGCCGGCAGCACACTGAGCTGTGCACGGCCAGCGCCGGAGTTATAGACTCTGGGCACTAGAGTGTGCCCAGAGTCTATAGTGTATGCACAGGTCACCGGGAAAATGGCCGTAGCGGCCATTTTCCCTGTACTGCGCATGCGCAGACGACGGGAAAGTGGCCACCGCAGCCATTTTCCAGTCGTTTTACAGCGCAGGACCCCGCGCTGACGTGGGACTTCGGAGAGGTATGTAATATTATGGGTGCAGTGTGTGCGGTGCGGGGCCCCCCTGGACCTAGGGGCCCGTGTTCCCTGCACCCATCATAGATATGCCCCTGGGTATACATTTTCCACAGTGCGTAGTTTAAGATTTCTTTTCCACCCCTCTTGTCTCTAAAGGCCGGGAGTAGTCATCGAGCTTGGGGTGCGCTGAGCGGTACATATAGGGAGAGGGTGCAAAACCAAGCACACTCCTAAGCCCTGTGCATCAAGCACACTCCTAAGCCCTGTGCATCAAGCACACTCCTAAACTCTGTGCATCAAGCACACTCCTAAATAAGGTCCTCAGTATTTATTTGGTAGTTACGCTGCAAATAGGTTTTGTACTTTTACTTGCATGCAATGTACACAAAATAAAATACATACACGGCCCATTGCAGTGTGAGGTGACAAATACACAGGCATCAAGCTGCAGAAATGCAATGGAAATTGGGCGTTTATGGGCATCTTTTAAATTGAGCTATAAAGAAATTGATTTACTGGTAAGTAAAAATTGAAAACTTGAGTATAATTCATGTGCAGTAAGTCCCAGTTCCCTCCAGCAGACATTGCAAAAAATCCCCAAGGCAAACGGTTTGTCGTTAATTACAGAGAGAGAGAAAAAAAGAAAGAAAAGGAATAGTGTTAATGCCCCCCTCACAGACTGCTCCAGGTACGCTATAAATCTTTCTCCGGAGAGAGGTAGGCAAACTGCAGACTATTTAGGAAAATAGCATCATAGTCCTGTCAGAATGTGCTGATTACTGCAGCTCGCTGAGAGCGAAACTCATTGTAATAAAAAGCCTTGGACTGGAACATTGGTGCCGTTTATGTCATCCGCCTCCCGAGTTGCTTTTGTAGTATATAAACCCAAAGCAAACAGCTGTCAGTTTGAAAACCTCTGACGAGTCCCCGTCGACCGGCATTGCTGAGCTCTGCCGCTTCAGTTCTTTAAAGAACATGTCAGCTGGGTCCTGGCTACTAGCAGTGGAGGCTGGGTCTTAAGAAGCTGAGAGCACTGGATTAGAACAGCTTACATCTTTTGACTTTGTACTGGATCATTGGATTGGAATCACTTTGATAGTTGCTTTTTGAGGATTTGGTTTTTTTTTGAGGTCCATGAAATTATACGTCGAGTTACTGCCCTTTTTGTTTGGGACCTTTTTCTGAGTGGTTTAATTTCCAGTGTCGTTACGGCCATAAGATCTAGACTTAGAGGAGCAGCGGGGTGTTTGTATGTGCAATAGAATATGAGCCAGTCTCAGTCACAGATGGCAGAGTTCAATTACCAAGCAGATATTCTATTTGGTTAATGCTTCTCTGTTTCCTTGGGCATTTTGAGTAAAGTATACCACTTTTGGGGATTCAAATTAAACGATGATTGATTTGCCATGTAGGAGCGTATTCTATAAAAGTAAATGAGTGCTTAGGTTAAAGTAAAGAATCATGTCTGACTGCTGCTAAATAAACAAAATATTCTATAAAAAAAAATAAAGGAATCAAACTACTCCCCCCCCCCCCCCCACATCTTCATATTTATTAATTTATTTTTAAAACTACTTCAAATTGGAAATGAGGTGAAAGCTTGTTCAAAACTGTGCTATACAAAATATCAACTAAACTACTCGATTAACAGCCTTGCAGCATTAGGGATAGCTCATATTTATAAGACAGCAAGTAGATTGTGTTTTTATTAACGGGTCTGTCCAGCTTTGGGCCAGTAAGGCAAAGGGCCGTTCCTTAGGACAGGATTTTTGACGGGACACTAAGATCAGTGGCGTATCTATAATGGGTGCAGTGGGGGCCCCGCACCGCACACCCTGCACCCATATTTTTTTTAAACTTTCCTGTCAGAGGTCCCATGTCGGGTGTCACTGCTGCTCAGAACACCGGAAAAATGGTCTCCGCACACTCTAGTGCCCGGAGTCTACTAATGCTTCGGTGGCTGACCAGCCGCATCAGTCGCAACAGGTGGGAATAGAATCATTAGACTCAATTTGGAATAGAATCATTCCATATAGTGTGAAATACTGTATCCAGGGGCGTATTAAGATAGGAGGGGGCCCGTGTCCACTTCCTGTCTGGGGCCCCCTCCTCTCTCCCCGGCTGCCATCAGTGGACTGACAGCAGCAGTAGGCTCCGGGCACTAAAGTGTGCACGGAGTCTACTGCGCATGCACAGTTCACCGGGAAAATGGCGCGGCAGCCATTTTCCCGGTGATTTCCTACTGCAAATGCGCAAAACCCTGGGAAAATGGCTGCTTCCGTTTTCCGGAAGGAGCAGCCAGAAAGTTGGCAGGTATGACTTAAATTACAGTTGTGTCCTCATTCATCTCTGCTGCAGTCACACCACTCAGCCCCTGTTGGCGCGCCCAGTCTCGTGAGACTTTGGTATCACCAGGCGTCTTTTACGCTTCTATTTCTGCCGGAAATGCATCTAAGTCGCAATTCGATGCAATTGGGACGCACCAGGAGTCTGTGCGGGATAACTCATGACCTGCACGGCTGCTGGCGGCTTTTGCAGTTCCTTTAAGCTCCACTGCAAGCAGGGATTTTAGGGTGACATCGATTATTAATGTGTTTCTGTTCTAGTTTCTTGCAATATTTATATGTTTATATATATTTATATAATGGGCATAGGTTTTAGGAACCCTGGTTCATTACTGAGGTCACTGAAGTTGCCACTTTAAGAGTCTGAATTTTTTACCTCATTATCCTGGCACCCATAATCCTGATATGTCTGAAAGAGCCCTAGCGCTGATAGTCACAGGGGCACACCGCCACCCTACACACACACACACACGCTCTTAAAGGCTCTATCCCTGAGCTGACCAGACTGGTTCCAGATCTCCCTGTGACAGGGTCACCCCGTGCTGTAAGTTTCTGTTATATTATGATTTTGCTTAGACTGCCTAACCTGGTGCTAACATTGGAAACCGGGCTGGAACTGGTTTCTGCTGAGGATTTCAGGAGAAGGGGGGTTATTTTCATAATAATCAACTGGTAAGCTTGTACCAGCCTTTGGTAACTAGAAAAATGTATGACTGAATTTTAATGTATCTTAATGGGCCAAATACTGTTTTACTGGGTTCCACTACCAATGCTGTGCCAGTCTCCTGGGCCCCTAACTTGTTCTCGAAAGAGCAGAGTGGAGGAGACTTCTCAGCATGCCTATGGCAGGGGATTCTCTGCTCCTATGCTAAATGGTGCATATTTAGATGATTCCCCGAATATGCATTTCTGAGAACAGAACAGGAGCCCCCCCACATTGCTGGTCCACCCTCACCTCCTTGCCCCATAGTGACCACAACCCTTCGAGTGGTATTAGCCCAGACAACAGGGGTGTATTTATAATGGGTAGAGGGTGTGCGGTGCACACGGGCCCCCGGGTCCAGGGGGGGACCCGCACCGGACCGCAACGCACACCCTGCACCCATACTTTGTAATACTTACCTCTCCGAAGTCCCGCTTCGGGTCTCCCAGCGTTGGTCAAATGGCGGAAAATGGCCGTCGCGGGTATTTTTCCAGCGTTTTGTGCATGGGCTGTGAGATATCCATGAAAATGACGGCTGCGCCGCCATTTACCCCAGTGATCTGCGCATGCACAATAGACCCTGGGCACACTCTAGTGCCCAGAGCTTATTGATTTTGCGGTGGCCAGCCAGCCGCATCAGTGACGGGTGATGCACACGGGCCTCCTCCTCTCTAAAGACGCCCCTGTCTGACAATGTATCGAAAGATAGATGTGGATGTAATTCAAATGTATCTCTAATGGGGGGTATGCACTTAGCGATTTAGCCAAGCGATTGCACGATAACGACATCGTTATTGTGCAAATCGCGCATGCATCGGGCATGTTTTGGTCGGTAGCGACCAGCGATGCGCGTGCCCGCTGGTCGCTTCTGACATCCGACATCGCCAATACGTGCTGGTCAACCTGACTATCTCGTCAGGTTCAGCATGTGCGGGGATGAGGGATGTGCCGGGACTGAACGAGTGAACGTTCAGTCTAGGCACATCACTAGCTATACAAACGACAGCACGATTGCAATGTCGTAATCGTGCTCTCGTTTGTATATCTACAAGTGGATACCTGCCTTAAGGAGCACTCTTAACTTGCATGCTTTCTCTTACTGTTCTACACTGCTCTTGAACATGAACGGCACAATCCGCCTCACCAGTCGTAAAGATTTGGCGCCTATTCACTGGAGCAAAACACATTTTCACTTCAAGAAAATGGGCTTACGTCCAACTATAAATGAGGCTTCTAGTTTGCAGATTTGTCACCTTATACTAAATGTCATGTCTTTACCACACCCTTAAGGTGCGTACACACTAGACCTTATTTTGCATGATTCGCCCGATTTCGACGAATCGGAAAGACATATCATGCAAAATATGTGCAAATCGTGAGTGTCCACTCACGATAACAATGCGGGTCGTCCGTCGTATCTTCAGATCTTGCCTACAGCAGGCAAGATCTGCCAATCTCGTACACGACGCACTGGAAATCGTTAACGACGCATGATAGATCGTTGGTCAGATTGGACACTTTTTAGCACCATATCATGTCCTGGAGAGTCGGGGAGCTGCCGGGGAGAGTTCAAGGGAAGTCATTCACGATATCGCATCATGTGCCCGTCGTCTAGTGTGTAGGCACCTTTAAATTGCAGGCTCATTTGGGCAGTGCCATCTTTACCCTTTTTTTCACAGCTCCTTGTATATAATTTACTTTGTATTCCCCTTAATATTCAGTGAAGTTTAATAATAGCGATTTATAAATAAAGAATGATTATAGTAGTAATATGTCAAGTATATATCATATTTCAATTAAATAAAATGTCCCTTGCATTGAGTTATTATACAAGTGGTTAAATTTTTGGTGGTAAATTTTACACTGTTATTTACTTATTGGAATTCCCTAGTCATTTCCAGTTTATCAAAAGATCAAGCCCTACAACAAAGTCCACCACATTCACAGTGACATCCATCATGCACAAACAATTGGCGTAAAATTAAATGTGTTATTATTACTATACTCATAGTTGTTCCCTCTGCTGGAATGTTCGGAAAACTCCCAAAATAGTGGATGATATCCAAAACTCCCACGGAAGCCTGGAGATCTCCCTGGAGCCGGGCAGAGAAGGGTCAGGTGGAACCTGGCATGATGACTTGATTTGCATTGTCACGCTCTGTCCACTGTGGCGTGGTGACTCAATTTACGTGATTGTGCTGCGGTGAGTCTTGCTAGCCCCCCATCGTCACAGATCTCCTCCCCGCATATCCCGGGGGGGGGGAAGCACTGAGAGAAATCAGCCTTTATGACTATTATGGTGTTTGTCAGTAATGCTGTAGATTTTTTTTTCATCTTCATGGGCATATAAGCTGCATAATGGAAATTTATGAGATCTTGGAAAGGGGATGTAGTCAGGATGCCGAGGTAAGTATTAGGGTTAGGCACTAGGGGGAGGGTTAGGATAAGGGTTATTATTATACTTATCTGTTGGGATTCTGTTGACATTCCACTGTCGGTATTTTGACTGTCGGCATTCTGATCGTTGGGATCCCGTACCCAACCCCTTGGAAAGAGATTAAAGTATCAACCAATCAGCTTCAAGCTGTCATTTTACAGTCTGTGCTAGAAAAATGACAGTTAGAAGCTGATTGGTACTTTCTCTCCACTTTATCTCTCTCGAAGATTTGATAAATCTCCCCCCAAGGGATGTGAAATTTGATTAAAGTGAGATATGAATGGAATGCTGAACCTGTACTGAAAAAATGTATTGTATCAAGAGGAACGTGTTAACGTGTTCACAGGAGACCAACTCTGATTTATCAAAATCAAGTGGCCTAGCTACCTGAGGGGCAGAAAATAACTAACAGACCTCTGGCAGTGAACGGGTTAAGTATAGTAAAAAGGAAAAAAAAAACTAAACTAAACAAAGCACTTTTTTTATATCTTTTTTTTTTTGAATGACCAGGGACACTGTGCTGGAGTCTTGGGCCCTGAGCTCCTGGGACTAGCGACATCCTTGTAATTATTGATGTCACCTCTCAGAAATCACAAGCATGAACAAAATTCTATTACAAGTGCAGGAAAGAATGTGTACAAAGCATTTTCTGCTCATACAGTACAAATTGTTGCCTATCAAAGCAGCTCATTAAATGTAATCCAACTTTTTTTTTTCTTCCTGTATCTTTGGAAATGTGCTTATAATTAAAATGGTGGCTGAAAGAAAAGCAGGAATTACTTTGTGTTCTCCCCTTCAGCGTTAGCCTAAAGAATGTCCAACTTCCTTTAAAACTATATACTTCATTTCCAATCATTTTGTTACTCTAACCTATTGTGCTTAGAGCAGTGCTGTCTGCCTATTTGGCTTAGCTTTCTGATGGATATTAATATACATAAACATTCATTTCCAAGAAACGTCAGAAATCGGAATGAGACAAAAGCATATTCTTCCTGCAGTGTTCACAATTATCTCATATTAGATGCAGGGAACTCGCCTAGGTTTGGAAACAAGAGACACTTTTCCTTCAGATATCTCCTAGTATGTTTATTATTCTTCTGAGTATGTGCAAGAAGAACGTTGGTTTGTCTTGACATGTTGTATACCTTAGTAAAAAGGTTCCATATGTTTTACATTTTGGAGGTTTGCGCTCTGATTCTACATTCCAAACAGACTAATCACATAAAGGTGACTCCATAACCAGCTGAAGGGTAAGTATTCAGCCCTTTGCCTTCCCCGCCCCTGCTATAAGGCAGATCGCATTTCCCGAACAGCAACACAGCATTCAATTAATTTACAGTTTAGGTGCAGTCACCTTTTGTGCAGTTGCATTGAGTCAGGCTGATATTCCCCGAGTAGATGAGAACAGGCTGTCTGTGTCATTTGGCGTGCAGGAAAACTTTGCACTCTGTTTTTTTTACATTCATCTACTTTGATTTTTACATATAACAAATATAGAGTTAGTGGTTATAGCAGCTGTCTACAGGAACAATCATCCTTAGTGTAGGTTCCTAACCATACAGTACTTGCCTACTTTTGAAAAAGCATTTCAGGTAGATTGTAAAAGCAGCACCTATGAGCGCGGCGGCCGCAAAGTGAACGTGTAAAGCTACATCTGAGAGGTGTGACATAAACCTGACTTACATCCAAATGTAAACAAGCCTAAAAGCAGTTAGTAAGATCCACTTGTTGATGAAAACACACTGATACTTTTCAGAAAATGCATGTAACCATAGGGATCATAGTGCCTTATAACTTATGCTTCATAATGGGTGTAAAGGTGCCCATCCACTAGACCAGGGGTGAGGAACCTTTTTTCTGCAGAGGGCCATTTTGATATATATAACATTATTCGAGGGGCAGGTGCAGGCCATGCTCCCTCCGTGTGATGTCACATGGGGACGGGGCCACAATCGCCAGTGATTACAGCAATGCCTGGAGCATCCTGAGGATTGCCGGGGAGCTGTAAGGGGAGCATTGTGACCGTCCGAAGCATCCTAAGAACGCTCTAGGTGGCACTGCTGCATAGATTCTGGCTGCAGGGTGTCTGCTATCCAGATGAGGCTAGCAGAAAAAAGCTCCAAGGACCAGACCAAATGATTCTGGTGGCCTTATACGGCCCCCTGAGGTTCCCCATCCCTGCACTAGACGATTAAGTTAAGCGATTGAACGATAACGATCGTTCAATCGTTCATAAATTGTTTGCAAAAATGCCTAAAACGACCAGTGAGGCGCGTGCCCGCTAGTCGTTTAGACGTCTATCATTGTGCAAACATGCTGGACAACCTGACGGTGATGTCAGGCTGAGTATGTTTGCAGATGATTGATGAGCCTACACTGAATGACTGCTCGTTCAGTGCAGGCTCATCACAGACTGACAAACGATTGCACGATTACAATGTCATAATCATGCAGTGTTTTTCATGTCTGCTAGTGGATGGGCACCTTGAGATGTAATCAGGGAGATTGCTAGACTCTTCAGGGAGTTAGGGAGTCTCCCTGACAATCAGGGAGTGTTGGCACGTATGTTCCTAACACAACTCCCAAATGTTTTACATTGCCAGGGGGACCAGTAGCATTTAGTGCCTTACCTTTACGTTACATCTACCACCAGACACAAATATATAAAGGAACGTACATGTCTGTGACTTTGGGTCTGCCAGCGGTGCGCTCGCCCAGGGCACAGCATCTAGGGGGCGGCACCATCGCTGCCCCGATTTGGATTTCAGGGAGCTTCCTTGACGTCATGGCATCATATGGTCGGGGGACCGCGAGCCTTCCCGGAGCACATTTTAGTGCTCTGTTATGACACTAACGACATATAATACAAATCCTTATACACACCCTGCAAATAAAAACAACACACTTTAAAACTAATGCAAAAAATTTATGTAGGAACCAGAATTCTAGGCAACACATTGTCCCTCCATCATCTTTGCACTGATTGCTAGCCAGGTAGAAATCGAGCTACATATGTATGATTGTTTATTAGAATTAGTGATGATTTAAAGAAGTCTTCTAGGTGTGGATGTTAGGTTGACTTCAAAAGAATTACTCATTTCTGCAACAAAACCAGACCTCAACCTTTCTGACACTGACCTTCCGGCTGCAAAATCGAAATGAATGAAGCAGTGAGCCAGTGACATTATCTGGGAACATTACAACAGTAAGTCTTTTTGTTTCTCAGCACACCATGTAGAAACAAACCTGCTAGACTCGGCAACGTGCGAACAACCTGCAGCAGTTGCCATGTGAACACTATACTGAAATCATGACCTTTATTATCATAAAAATAGCCTTGGGAAGAAAATTTAGATGGTTAATCTGACTGTAAAAATGTACTTGGTATATGTTATGTTGGGGGGAAGCATAAACGTAAAAGGGAAATAACTGCTTAACGTGGTGGCTTTAAAAGTTAATTCAACATAATTGTTTTTTTTATTCTCATATGCTCCAATTCCTAATAAAATGAATAGAAAGTTATTGACTTTGTAATGCCTTCTGGTGGGAGAATATTGGCTCATTAAAGCATTGTGTCTAACCTGTCACCTGTCTATTTGTGTTTGCTGGAGATTTCACCTTATCGGTGTCAAGTGAGTGCCAAAATATTGTACCATAGTACTCTCACACTCTCTCCTTTCTCTCTTTACTACTTCAATAGAAGTTTTCACTTGCTACTACTGTTTTCTGTTTCTGTTTTATTTGCTAATAAGGTTATTTTATTTGGTTGAAACAATGTTATTAAAGTTTTCAAACATTAAACCCTTATGCTGGATACACACTGCGATATATCGTTCGTACAGCCAACAAGCAATATATCATTAAGTTCATCGGCTACTGTTCACACAGGATACATTTGTGAACGATATCTGTTCCCGGTGGAACGGAATAAGGTTCTTGGATACAGAAGGTTAATTAAGCCACACAAACCAGTATAGAAATGGCTGTCAGTAGCCATTTTGCTATCCCAATACAATATCTTTTACGGATATATATCGCATTTGTTGTGCAGCACGGCAGATGCAATGTATCTGAATGATACCTCGGTTACATCTGCGTGTTTACACCCAGGAGACTATCGGATTGACATGTCCGGCCCCCCTGCTCTCAGTGACACAGCAGCAGGACATATATTCATCTTCGCCGACTAGTACAATGGCTTTCGGCACTGACAGACAGACGCATCAGTCAATCAGCCAACGTTGTGCGCCCCTACTTCCAGGCGACGGCAGAGGAGTGGTTGACAGCAGGAGAGAGCACAGGGCAGTCATAGCCGCAGCATCTGCAGGAGGGTGAAAGCCGGGACCACCACCTTGGAAACCAGATGTTATAAGTGAAGACAAACCCTTTGCACTTTGAATGCTCTGTTAAAAGAGAGAATAAGGTGTATTCTATGGTCTCCGCACAGCTTAGTGCAGTGATTCCCAACCACGGTCCTCAAGGCACACTAACAGTTCTGGTTTTAGTGATATCCATGTTTCAGCACAAGTGGTTAAATCAAAATAACTGAAGTACTAATTGAGTCAACTGTGCTCAAGTGTGGCTATCCTTAAAACATGGACTGTTAGTGTGCCTTGAGGACCGTGGTTGGGAACCCCTGGCTTAGTGTATTTAGAAATGAATAAGCACTACCATACAGTTACATTATATTGTAAGGAGCATTGACGCATACCTCCCAACATTGAGACATGCAAAAATAGGAATAAAATAAGCTCCACCCAGATCTTCCGCAAAGGAACGCCGCCTATTTTTAAGTAACTTCTTCCTATTTCACAGTTCGTAGGATGTAACTGATTTTGAATGCTGCAGGCAACGCTGTAATGAATGGGCAGAAAATGTCTGTGTACAGCTCTAACGCTGGGGCTATTCGTGGTAGTTGTCATTTAGCATGCTTTAAGGAAACTCGTTGCATGACTGAATCCAATGCTTTAAAAGGTTTTCAAATTTGAAACTTTATTTGTTCTCCAATTTGAGACTGCAAGAAAATTAGTGAATTGTCCTTTTACCGTTTCTGTTTATGAATGAAACAAATGGACATAGAGACAGTTTATTGTTCTCCTGGATCACTCTCTGTCACATTACACACTACAAGGCATACAGGCCTACCTTCCCGCACCTTGCGGGAGACTCCTGTTTCCTTGTGGACTCTACCGCTGCCCCGAGAATCCGGAGTCGCACACAGGGGACTGTGCAAGTGATGTCATGGCGCGTGACGTTATGATGCTTAATAGGTCACGCCGGCCACCCCGGGGTTGTGGGTAGCGGTGGCAGTGGCGCTTATCACAAAGCACACACAGCACACTGGAGAGCATCTGGAGATAGTGCTCATCGGTGGTGGCAGCAGCATCAGTGTCCCCGAGTCCAAGGTGCTGCGCCAAGCCACCTCCCTATGCTGGCAGCGTACTGTACATGTAAAATTATTGGCTTTGGGACTTAGGTCTGTGACACAGTCGTGGTGGTAACATTAGTTGTTGGTTAGGTATATATGGACTGGAGTCAAGTGGGCAAAGCTGTGGAGCATGACACACCCCATCAGCACTGCACTTCTCAATCTGCAACCTATTATAATCTGCCTGAAACTACTTTTCAAAAGTAGGCAAGTATGCTACAATGCTGAAGGAAAGGAAATACTCCTATCCATGATTATCTTGCGGGACGACACCACCACAAACCTTCGTGAATACCTATGTTTTGCATTACTTGCGCTATTAGACTATGTTACAATTCTGTGGCTTGTGCTGCAGTGCCATTGGCACTTCTGTTTCTAGTCTCCACATATAGGCTCCACCACTGCTGACATCTGCCGTAATACCGGATAAAGCACTCTCCACCAGTACTTTAAAAGAACTATAAACATTGTATAAGTGTTTATATATACACTTTTTGCATTGATCTAATTTTATAATAAAGACATTTCTAACGTTTTATTAAACAGTGCAAGAGTTCGCGTCACACATATAACTAAAATCAGGGCTCGTTTTATTATTCACTTACTGTATCTATTTATTTATACTGAGCTGCTTATTCCAAACCCAGCACGGAATATTTTCCTATAAAACTTCTGTTTCCGCCTCAAGGCTAAAAGATAGCAGGTTGTATGTAGGACGTTGGGGGACGAGCATGGGGGTGTACAGTTAATTTAGCGCAGGGATGGGAAACCTCAGTCCCGGGGGCCCTATTAGGCCCAGGGAGTCATTTGGTTTGGCCCTCAGAGCTTTTCTTTGCTAGCCTCATCTGGCGAGCAGGGTGCCTAGAATGACACCCTGCAGCCAGAATCTATGCAGCAGTGCTGCCCGGAGCGTCCTTAGGGCGCTTCAGATGGTCACACCGCTGCCCTTACAGCTCCCTAGGGCATCCTCTGGAAGCTCCGAGCATTGCTGTAATCAGCGGTGTTTGTGGCCCCACCCCGTGTGACATCACATGGAGGGGGGGTGTGGTCTGCATCGGGCCCGCTATTAATGTTATATATATCAAAATGGCCCTCGCCAGTAATAAGGTTCGCCACCCCTGATTTAGCGCATATCATCCTTCATAATTTAGACATTCTGGGAGACTCTCAAATTTAAAGGAATCCTCGCCCAGGACAGTAGATCCCTCCCCATCTCTCCTGATCTTATTAGGAAGTGGGCAGAACGGTGATGGAGTGAATTGCAGCATGTGGGTGGACTCTGATGGTACAAAATCACGACCCCGCACTAGCTCCTGGACCTCCCATCCAGTATGGGTTCAAACAGAAAGGGCAATCTACGTGTATTTAATACAAATTCTATAGAAATATGTATTTCCAGTTACATTATGAAGACTAATATTGTTAGCTTAAGTTAGGAACTGTGCTAATTTATAATTTTATAACAAGCATTTACTTAAGTTCTTTAAGCTGGATGTCCAATATCCTTTGTTTTAATAAACAAAGCAAAATAAAATGGGAGAATGTTCATCATCTTTATTATCAACAATAAAACGCTTTTTTCCCCAAATTCACACAGGAAATATAATTGTGATGAATTTGGATATCTTGGATTTTTGTCCTAAAATTTTACCCTGACCTCTCTGTCCAGATTCCCCTGAACTGTGAGGAACCGGGTTGTGGATCTTCATGACCTCCCCTAGTTCATACGCTGCTGGGATTTACTCAGATACAGGCCGTTGAGCCCATTCTGGCAATGTATTTGTTACTGGAAGATATCTCTTCTAAATGATCCTCTTCATGTCACTATTGCAGCTGTCCAGGCAGACCTTCTTATTTTCTAATTTGCAAAACTGTCAGTGGAATGTTTTGTAAAGCTAAATCCGTCTAGTTGCTCCATGATTATAATGTTAGAAGATAGTGCAATGAAAGGCAGAGGGGTTTAACAATGGGACAAAGACATGTATTTTTCAACAGTAATCATTTGCATATGGGGAAAGTTGTACAACATACATTTGGATGAATTTGTGCAGAAGATGTGCCAGAAATATAAAAACTTTTTTTTTTTTTTTGTATGCTTCTTGGAGTTGAGAAGTTTAAAAGGGGAAGTAAAGCCACTAATTTCCATCAATATATATTCAAAGCTGTCTATTAGTGTGCTGGATAATATTCATGAAATGACTGCAGTGTTTGTACGTAGCTAAATATGTCTATCACGCTCTTTCAACCTCCTGCAGCAGGTCGCCTTGTTAGGAGTACGGATAAATGCAGGATTTCTAGAGGGGGTTTACAAATGCAAAAAATAAAAATAAATAACACGTAGCAATAATAATAGAATTAGAAAAGGCAAAGGCTTAAAGTAAGCTGTAAATGAATGTAAAATTTATTTTAAAAAAAGTCACATTAATTAAACACCTTTAAATTAATTCATTTTTGACCATCTTAACAAATGAATATAGTACCTTGTACAATAATTTGATTGCAAAAGTAATACTAATTTCCTCTCACATCCAAATAACTAAATGGGCGAGGGGTTACAATTAAGTGTTACATTTACTCAGCCATTTCTTCACATCACACGTAGCAGCTTTTATGCTTATTTTTCCTAAAGTCAAAATAGAACCATAAAATAATTAAGAAATATACTTTATGGCCCAAAAGAAGAACAATAATTGCAACCAATTTGTTTAAGCCAAAGATCATTAACACATAGGCATGTGTTGTTTCTTTTTATGCACACAATAACTGGGAGGTTCCTAAAAGCGTTCTCCTCCTTGTAAACCACACACCCGTTGTCATTTGGGGTGTCGTCAGTTATCGGCAAGAGGAAATGCCCCCTGAAGGTGCACCTGAAAAGGTGGTTCTTTCTAACTAAGCAGTTACATATGACTAACAACTAGGCTAATTTGTGTTACTGAAATACACTACATGTGTGTGGTATCCAGTGACATTTTCAACTTTTTGACCTGATAAGGATAGAAGTTCCAACTCTTGTACCTAGTGTTCTAAGCACTGGCGTAACTATAGAGGGTGCAAGGGGGCTTAGGGGGCCCGCCGGGCCAGCTAGCAACCCCCTGCACCCTGCCAAGTACAGCGCCAATGTAATTTTTTAAATCAGAAGCCGGTTGCGAGCCAATAGGAAGTCGTGGACCAGCACCCAATCAGCAGCAGCTGCTGGTCCGCGAGTTCCGATTGGCTCGTGACTGGCACCTGATTAAAAATTACATTGGCTCTCTTAGAAGCTGGGAGGAAGTGTGGCTATGATGACATCCCCACACCATAGCCACGCCTCCTCCCAGCTTCAGTGATGGGAGCGGATGGAGCGGCATGCCGGGCTCAGGAGGAGGTAAGTATTGCGGGGCGGGATTGAGGGGGGTAAGTATTATGGGGCTGGGGGCCCCCCATACCTCAAGTTACACCCCTGGTTCTAAGCTTGATATCTGTTGTGTTCGTTACTGGACAGTATCACTTTCCTCGGATAGGTTCTTTTTTTTTTTCTGTGTTGCACTTTCCCTGGATGGGGGTGGTAGGTGTTTTGAGCTTTGGTTGCTAGAGGACATAGTGTAGCCAGAAGTGATTTTCTCCTGGGTATTCTTTGGTGCTATAGATGCAGCAGCATCTCTAATGCATACCACTGTGGAACGCAGGGGCCTTTCTTAAAGACATTTTCCGTACAAGCAGTATTTCAGTTATCTTAACATGTCCTTAAGTAGTATCAAATACGTTCACTTTCCATCAGACATAAACGCAGACTCACATCTTCATCAGCTAGACCAGTGGTTCCCAAACTGGGTGCCGTGGCACCCTGGTGAGCCTTGGGGCACTTGCAGAGGTGCCACGGGTTGAAGGTCCTAGACCAAATCAAATTAATTATGGTCGCTGTGATAGGCAAAACCAGTGCTGGCAAGTGCCAATTATAAAATAGCTGACAAACAACAAAATGGTTCTGAATCTCTCAATAAAAAACTTGTGGCCTAGGGGTGCCACGAAAAATATACTGATACTCTAGGGTGCCGTGATTCAAAAAAGTTTGGGAACCACTGAGCCATGATCATTGACTCTGTGACTCCACTGGTTGCACGGGATGGGTACAGGCTGGGCTTGGCAGGGGAGAGGGACTTGAGATGGGAATGTGGGAGAGGGGACCTCCTACACTGGCTTCAGGGAGAATAATAGGTCAAACAGAGCAGGGGAGAGGAAAGGGATGGGGATTCTGGAAGGAGCTGGGGAGAGGGGATCTGCTTTCCCAATATCGCAATCGCTGTATGGCCATGTATACTCAAGTTGGGAAATTGATCCCAGGACTACAGTATGCATACTGAAAGCAGCAATCTTTGCATTTGTAGTTTCACAAATATGTGATATCAATCGTCTTGTAGTGTTGGTTGTGTGTGTATGCAAAGAAGTCTCCAATCGTTTGCCGATAGGTCCACTAAGCCCAACCAGGCTTGCTTCCTGAGTGGATGTGTGTATCCTGTGGGCTTCCATGCTACCTGCGTCATGGTGAAATAAGCTGGGCACGCACCTTTGCGATCCTCAGCTAACGCTCCCGAACAGCCAAGTACTGTGCAACCAGATTGAAACCCTGTGAGCCCCGTACACACTAATCTAGAAATAGCTCAGTGTATATGGCTTATATGGGACTGGGAGGCAGATAAATATGAAATAACAGAAAGATGCAACCTCCCGGTCCCGACTGTTGCAGGAGTGGTTCAAGCCATTTATCGGCTAACGCTCCTGCATACACCCTATACAATCAACAGCACGGTCGCACGATTATGTAGGTGTGTACCCAACATTAGCCAATTACTCCTTTTCTTATATCATGAAAATTGCACATTCATTTTCAAACTGGTTTTGTGCATTGTAGGATAACAAACTGGTAATACATGCTCTGAAGGCAAGTGCAGGTTTCTCCTTGTATAATTGGTATATGGTTTTATGCGAAAAAATAAATAAACCAGGAGGATTTTGCAGCATAGCATACAGCTTATACAGCTACAGTAAATGTAACAATTTAGAATGTAAACAATATATGCACTTATGATCACAAATAAGGGTCGGCTGAATCATGGCTTGTATAAGGACTCTTGCAAACAAGCGTCATTGTGCTTTATTGATGATTACACATTATACTGTACATGACGGGGGAACTGTTTATGCTCATTGTAAGTCAGGTAATGTACTTGATTTTCTTTTTCCTGATGGAAGATAGCTCAGAACTGTGTCTGAATGTAAATAATGATTTATTACATCAGCTCGTCATGGTATATTAATGTAATGCACTTACATGCATGGACTGTAGTTGACCATTTTTGTGTCCTCCCCTCCCAGAGATCCTGGTGGGGAAATGCAAACAGTAAGAGCAGGAACGTATTGACGATGTTTCTGTTATCATGGCTCAATGGGAATAATGCTATGAATTGCAGGAATTCAGGGCAGAAATTATGGCCATGGAGATGTAATTTGCAGGAAATTGTGCCATCAAGCCCCTCATCCACTTCACAAGGAAAGTTGGCCGGAATACAGGAGGGTTCCTTGCCCTGTCTGGAGTCTAGGAGGGCTCCCAGAAATTGGTGTCTCCTGGATATTCAGGGAGAGTAGGCAAGTATGGCACAGGTCTTTGAAGGGGCTTTCTACCTTTGGACAAACCCTGCCTTAATATCTATGTATAGATAAGTGTGTAAGGGATGTTACCTGGAGGAAATACTTGACTAACATTGAATTGAGCTTGTCTTCCCTACATTAAAGCATTTAAAAAGCTTCCACAGAGCTCTATTGTGAGCACTGCACAAACACAGGGGTGGGGGATTTATCAAACCTAAAGCAGAGAAGTGGAGCTGTTGCACATAGCAACTAATCCGTTTCGTCCTTTCATAGAATGCACTTGACAAATGTTAGCTAGAATCTGATTGGTTGCTATGGGGCAACTTCTCCACTTGTCCTCTCTAGAAAGGTTTTGATTACTCTCTTCCTTAATCTGCCAGCGCCAAGATCAGAAGTGTTAAATTGTGGTTGTGGTGTTGGAGGAAGAGGTGGTTCCTTAGGGGGTCATCACTATTTTCTATACATGGGGGAAGGAATATGTACGATGGGGTTGTCTGAGCGTAGTCAAAATGTAAAAAAAATTTAATTTGATAGTAGGAAGCAACCTACAATTTTTCTGATATATGTACTGTTGTTGTTGTGTATATATTTTGTGTTTCTCATTTACTTTTATTATTTATTTTAAATATATTGTACATCCACACATTTACAATAGCCATATGCTTGTCACATGCTAGTACTTAATGGGGTCAATCCAATTAGCTGCAATGATCTCGCAGGTGCGAGTCAACACGGCAACAGCCACTCTTTACGGCAGCCCAAACTCGCCCCCATAGGGCTCAAAGCAAAATTGTGCAAATTCGGGCTCGGAGCCAGCCGCGAGGGGTGAGGGATGCGGTGCCGTTAGCGGCATTTTAATGCCGTAGTAACGACAACTCTCACCCTTTGTGGCTAATTGGATTGAGCCAAAATGAGTCCCCACCACACCTACAGTATGTTCCCTTTCAGACATCCCTCCAGTTAGCATGTCCCCTTGTTGTAGAAATACTCATATTTGAATACTGACTTCCTCAACTAATGTAATGAATACTTTTGATCTTTCCTGATGAGTTTTTTATGCAGCCCAGGCACCATTGTAGCAGCTCTGCACTGAATTTTTGTTGTATGTTACTAATGTATTTTTTTTAGATCATTTTATGCAATAAGCTAATTTTTTTTCATAGAAGCCCACTGAAATATTAGGTTTAGTAAACGTTAAACCAGTATAAAAGATTAGCCTGCATTGAGAGTTAAGCACACAAGGCATGTGTCTGTATACACAATCAGAAACCCTCTGTCAGTATATTGCTATTTTCAAATATTTGCTGTAGAACTACAGGAATGTGCTGTCTATTTGCCTTCAGAGCCTATTTTCGTGCCAGTTTTGCTAGATTGATGTCAAATATAAGCCTTGCCCTGCAACAATTCATAACCCATTTTATGTGCAGAGTGCACCATGACCAATAATGGACGTTTATGAAGGGTTAATATGTTTAATAAGTTTTGCATCTCTTTCATTGGAGGTTTTTCTTTTTAAAAAATTTTTGGTAACTTTACCTTGTTCCCAAAAATGACAAGGAGCTGGGCGTGACTGGTTGTAGCAGGGGCCTTTATCATTTATTTCCAATTTAGCTTTGCATTTGGATTACTAATACATTCAGTACTGGTCATTTTCATTAACTTACTCTACTACAGAAAAACACATTTGTTTTTAGCTCACGCCTGCCAGAATGTGTGTAAATGTTGATATTTTGACTTTCAGGTTAGCACGGTCATCTAATATTCAGATTCTTAAATACACTTTGGGAAATAAAACCTTTGTATCAAACAAACAGATCCATAAATATGGGCTGAAATGTGGGTTATTTGCAAATTAAGGGCCTGATTCAGATTTGGGAATAGAGTAAGAGCAAAAAAAACTTTGTACCTGGACAAACCATGTTGCAATGCAATAGGTGCAAATACATAAAAAATATTTTTTTGCATGTGGGGTAAATACCGGCTATTTTTGCATGTAGCTCACAAATACTGGACAGCTTTATTTTTACATTGCAATTTAGGGGGTCTATTTACTAAGCAGTGTTAGGAGATAAAGTGAAAGGAGATGAGATATCAGCCAATCAGCTCCCAACTGTCATTTTTCAAACACAGCCTGTGACATGGCAGTTGGGAGCTGATTGACTGGTATCTTATCTCCTAACGCTGCTTAGTAAATAGACCCCTAGATATCAGTTTGGACACGCCCCTGTCACATCTAATTATCTCTGCACTGTTTACATCTGCCCCAGGTGCAGTGCAGCATGGTTTCGTTTTACCGAGATGCAGTTACTTACTTTCCTACTCTATTCCCAAATCTGAATCAGGCACTAAGATAATTGACACAAATTGTAGAGAGCTGAATACAGGGCCTGATTCAGTGATGGATGCAAATGTCACCGCTTCTGCGTCTTTGTACCAAGCGACTGTGTGAAAATATGCAAATGTCGCAGCTGCCAGGACTTGTATGGAGACGCCCACCTGCGGCGTCTCAGATCCACTGCTTCTGTACAAAGACGCACCCAACGGTGGCACATCGGTCAGACAGCAAACTTCCGAGTTACCCTATGGTTACGCAGAATGGCCATCGGAGCTGAGACACCGGAGCCTTCGTAACTGCGTACTGGATCGCAGTCGCAGGCTGAGGCACACCCCGAAAGCGTTCTTGACAAGCCTGCATTTGAGTCACCACCCCCGGTTGCCACCCACAAACCATCCCTGCTTGTCAATTACAAATAAACCCTCACAGAGATCTCTGTGGCAGCACCATCGCGGCACATGCCCAATGTGACTTGTGCGCATGTGCAGTGTTTTCAGACAGCGTGAGCCATTATGACACAATAAATGCCATAGGGCCCTCGTCCCTGCCCACTTCTCTCGCCATACGGCTGATTTGCAGACTGTCCAGGAAGTCCGTGTACTTCCCAGACATTGTGGTAGAGTCGGCGTGTGATTTAGTTTTAATATCTTGTGTTAGGGCTTGTTACCACAGAATCGGTATGTAATGCCGGCAGCTGTTTAGCTGCCGAATCAAATACCGACAGCGGCAGCCCGACGGGTCTAAATCCCGTCTGCAGGAGGTAAGTACCCTAACCCTCCCCTCTCCCTACCTTAACCCTCCCCTCTCCCTTCCCTACCCCTCCCTTAGTGGTGCCTAACCCTAACCTCCCCCCTAGTGCCTAACACTAACTTTCCCCCATTGGTACCCTAACCCCCCCCTCCCCGCAGACTAAACCTAACCCTCCCGGGGGGGCTGCCTAACCCCCCCCCCTAGTGGAGCCTAACCCTAACCCCCCCTTTCCCTAACCTAACCCTCCCTGGGGTTGCCTAACCCTAAGTCCCCCCGCGGGTCCCTAAAGCTGACCCTCGGGATTTCGACGCCTATCTTTAGTCCCATGTCGGGATGTGAGTGGCGGGATATCGACGGACGGGATAGCACCCGCTGGTATCCTGTCCGCATCCCTGTTACCACATTTCAGATTATCAGACAACATTAGCAAGATATGCAGTGCTGGGCATTAATGCTTAGAACTAAAACAAATGAAATCTCACACTGAGGAGAAATGTCTCAAAAATCAGCATGAAATGAACATGACAATCTGCTTACAAAACTCATCAACCAACGCAAAACATTTATCTAGGCAGCATGAAAAAACAATTCTATTTTTATTACCATTTATTAGCATTTATATAGTGTCTTCAGCACTTTACAATGACTTTATCTGCATTTTTACCTCATTTTCTGTGCATGCCCCACCCCCTTTGCGCATGACGTTATGACATCACATATAGGGTAGCAGGGCCACCAGCACCTGGAAGTGCAGCAGTACCCGGAACGTCTTCATCGTGCTCCGGGCAGCTGTACACACGGCAGGGTGCCTGCCTGTAGTGTCCAAAGGAAGCTATGGCTGCAGCATTACTGGCTGCAAGGTGCCGTTCCAGAAACCCCACTAGCCAGAAGCAATGGACCGTGGGGAGTGACAGTGCTGTTTGCAGAGCTGCAGCACCGGTCGCACACCCCAGGTCACGGCTCTGCATCACAAACACTCAGAGCAATTCCATTCCAAGTTTTTGGCTTCAGTTCAGTAAGCTTTAGCAGACTACAATGCTGTACACAACTAGACAATGACTAGTATCATAGGCAAACGCAGGGGGGGTTTCCGTCTGCCTGGAAACCCCCCTCCCCAGCCCACACCATGACCACAACAGAAATAGTAATGTAATAGAATTTTACTAGTGCTGCATGTTCTCCACAGTATCACAAATGAAATAATTAGCACCACCTGTGGATCTTTTAACATGTATCAGGCAATAATAAATAACCTGTGCACCAACTAGAAGATCTGGAAAACATTCAATGTTAGGGATGTGCTGCTATAGAGCCCAATATGTACATATATGTCCAGGGCAGTGCTAGGTTCTTCTGCTGCTCCCCCAGACTTCCGGACTTGCTGTAATACTCTGGAATGGTGCACACATCTAAAATAAAAACATTCAGCTCAGGCAGGATGACCTTACTGCCGCATTTAATGGCTTACTGTGATTGCTGGTCCTGTATATGCTGGAATTATGACACAGTGGGCCTGATTCAGACCCACTCGTGAGCGGCTGTCCGCTCGCAAGTGGGTCGAAGTTGTGCACTGCGCATGCGCACGACGGCAGGAGCTCCGTCGTGCGCATGCGCCAGACACGACGAGCGAAGGACTTTCCTTCGCTCGTTTTGTCTGATCAAAGGGGGCGTGCTGTCGATGTTGATTGACAGCACGCCCCCTTTGGTGTTCGTGCCGGGGGCGTGCCTCCCTGACGGGGGCATTCCCAAGGGAACGCCTACCATCAGAAGCCGGCCCACTGACATCACTAGTGATGTCAGTGGGAGTGATTTTGGCTCTGATAGAGCCAAAATCACTCCGGGCCTTGCGGTTGAAAACCTCAACCGCAGGCTCCGGCTCGCAGTGGCGATGGTCGCGATGGTCAAGACCATCGCGGCCATCAAACTGCACGCTCGTATAGGCTGTGGGTGGTGACCCACAGCTATACGAGCGTCCAGGAGGACGCTCCATAATTATGGAGGGCGGCCCTCATTCAGAGCGTGCGCTCTGCTCAGAGCGTACGGCTCTGAATGAGGGCCTGTATACTTTGTATGACGCATATTACAGCTGGTTAAGTGCTAATTCTACCCTCTTCATGGACTGGCCACACTCGCTCTAAACTCCAGCATTTGGAAACCCCCCTATAGAAATCCTGCGTTTGCCACTGAGTGTAACCCACACACCTTGTACAATAAATTGTTTAGTGGAGTTCATGGGGTATAGGACAATGTGGTGCACCATTCAATCTGCATTGGTTTCTGAAACCTTGTCTGCTATCAGTGCCCTATGTCATACAAGCAGCAATTTCCTTTTCCCAGTGCATATTGGTTCACTGTCTTCCAGTCAGGTACTGTAACTAATAACCTCAGGATTCATAGAAGGACATACCATAAACCATTATTGTGTAATAGGGGTGCAGTATGTTGCCTAGAGCCCTATAGTTTTTTATTTCAGCCCTGGCTAGCCTGACCTATAGAATAATCATCATGATTTCTGACACAGGAAGTGCAGAGAGGGCAAGTTTTACTTCTTTACTCTACTACTAGTGTGCCCGTGGTGAACATTTTGCCAATTTGAACCCAGAACATACGTACGTAAAATGCTTCGCTAGACAATGGCTAGATCAAATGATACTACGACGGAATCGGGTAATAAATGATGTGTGTAAAACATAACCGGCTAAGCCACGCCCTTTTATGGTATTGTGGAAGTTTTTTATTGTTACATTTTACCAATTTGTAAGTGCCATGATATATTTGGCCATGGACTCTGAAGAAAAATGGACTGTTTCCATGGGGTTATTGCAAGCTGAGCCCCTATAGATGCAAATGATAGTGCACTGTTACTCACCGTCTCCCAGCCTCCCGCCAATCAGCGACTGCCTAAAGATCTCGTAGAAAGCATAGAAAAGAGGCGTTGCTTTCGAGGTGCAAACTCAGTGCTTATTGGCTGGGAGTTGCGAGCTTGGAATCGACGTGTTGATATATTTGGCCATGGACTCTGAAACAAAATGGACTGTTTCCAGGGGGTATTGCAAGCTGAGCCCCTATAAATGCAAATGATAATGCACTGTTACTCCGCCTCACTGTCTCCCAGCATCCCACCAATCAGTGGCTGCCGACAGCTCTCTTGGAAAGCAGAGAAAAGAGGCGTTGCTTTCAAGGCGCAAACCTGGTGCTGATTGGCTGGGAGTTGCGAGCCTGGAATCGACGTGTTGGGGAAAGTAGGTGAGGGAAGAGCGCACCCTATGGCAGCAGCTTCACGTGTTGTGCCGCCCACGCGCCCTCCCTCGTTATGTAATAGCTACGTCACGCAGCCAGGTGGGCAATCAGGAGCCGAACTGGGCAGAACATAAACAGTGTACGCACTTGGCTAGGGTGCTGGGTCCATGAGAGAGCACAGATCACCAGTAGTGCATGAGAACAGCAGCCGCGGTGGTCACCCCTATCCCGCTTCCCCCGGGGTCACTGTGCTGGCTCTGATTTCTGGTAATTTTTTTTTACATTTTAAGGTTAGCTGTACTACAGCATTTATTAAGGTTTTTGCCTATTTTTTTTCATCAAATTTTATACAGTTTTATTCCAAATTCTGTAATTTATCGCTGATTAAAATCCGTCACAAAAGAATCACATTAATATCTCAATTAGTATTTGAGATATTCAAATTCAAAGAACGTTCCAGACAAAGGGACTAATATATATATATATATATATATATATATATGTGTGTGTATATATATATAAATAATATATATATATGACAAGTTATGGTAGATCAATGCTGGTGAAGACCTTTACAGGGCTGTCTCCATTATCTGTGTTTACTATGCAGATCCTCCGCACAGCTCTTTCTTCAATAGTTACGTCTTGGTAACGTCTGTAGCTCAAAAAGTAATAATAATAAATAAAATGTAAAAGAAATCCAAACGTAAAAGTTTCCTCAGTATTGCCTGTAAATCAGAAGCTCATGGCTGTCCAGCAGATGCCAAGATTTGGAGCACAAAGGTTTAATGTCAATCATATCAAAGTTTTAGCCTTTTATGTATTCTCTTGTTTTTGTCATATTTTGAAATCCAGGATAAAACACCTTTTTCATATTGTGGAGAATGCCAGAGGCATGTCTCTGTAAGACTCCCTCACTTTCAGTATGGTTTTTCCAAGTGGCATGAAGTATAGTGAGACAATACATACTAACGATGTGTATTGTAGTGTATTTGAAAGTTTGTCCCCTTGCTTATAGAGTAGAGGTGAACTGAGTCACAAGACTAGTGCTTTCTCCAGAATATTTTTGCATAAGATGTAAGCCAAATGGAAGCAGACTGCAAACATCAAAGCATAAAGTTTTCTAAAAAAAAAAAAAAATGTTCTGCAGAAAAATAATAAGATTTCTCGCTGTTATTAAGACATTTTGATTAACATATGTTTATGTGTAGTAACAGGAGCATAATAAGATCATTTCTGTGCCAGGAGACACGAAGAAGCAAAATAAGGCTGTTAAAAAAATATACTACGTGCTCTGATGCTTGGAATATGGAAGGGATGTGTGAAGATTCCTATTTTTCTTTTTTTAATCTGTCAATGGGCTACAGGAAGCCAAATATGAATTTTAACAATTACCTAGGGAGGAGCTACTATGTCTGTTATTGATATTAACACTTATGTAATAGAGCTATTAATTTTATGTAACCGCCTGCAAATTGCAACAGGTTGGCGATTACTATATTACTGATCTTAGAATGAACAAGAACATTGATTTATTTACTAGTAAACTAATTATGTTCTTTAAATACCAGTGCACACGAGGGGATTGAAGGCTACTCTACATCTTTACTTTTACCTACAGTTTTTTCATGGATGAAATAACATAAAACAGCATGTGGAGCGGTTAACAGCTGCAGGACTAAAGAAAGCGCCCCCCAGTGTTATAGAAGAAACTTTCACCTCCTACACATGGCTGTAAAGATTGGAATGTTGGTTAAGAGATGGGTTCCGGGTACCTGCAATCCCTCTCACCCTCTGTTCTTGCCTTAGTTTGGCAGCAACCAACCAAAATAAAGTTTTTCTGAAATGAGTAAATGTCTCTGCAGCCAATAGCAAGCAAGGAACACCACAGTATTTTCTCCAATTTTCAATCCCCCCCCCCTCCCCTTTCCACCCACAGAAGCCACCGACTTGACACATTTAATTGTAATTACTATAAAAAATAGTTGTAAATTAACAAAACGGGTGTGTTTTTAGAAATGTCCCTCAGAAACAGAACCTGTCACATTCCCTACTGCTTAAATATTTGCTCCTATTAAGCTACAGAGCACAATGGACTTTGTTGCCAGCAGAAATATCTCACAAAATAAAAGCTGTTTCTTAATGGTCGTAAAACAATATCAGCACAAAATGAAGCATAATCTGGAATGAATGAATCTAGTAAAGATTGTATTACATTATGACATCTTTATTATTCCTTTTTATTTCCCGTATCTGTCATTGATACTGAGTGTCCTATACCAACTGGAATTTGTGTCATCAGCGTAGATAAGTTGTTAGCCTACATCACTGTCTGTACTGGAAATGTAATGAACCTGGCTCACCATGGTCTGCTAGGAAGTACTATGGAAGCAGTTATTATCTTTAAAGTTCGGGCCCTTTACTCACTGTATTATTTCACAGTAGACTAATATCTCATTAAACATTTGCGGATGAATGAAGCAGTGAAAGAATTGTGTTCTATAGTTCTCAGAGAAAAATAGGAGCAGTGACATAACCACAAAAACCAAATGCTTTGCTCATTGCTAATAGCATCATCTAAACAGTACGGCTGATATCACTGTCTTCTTTGGAATACAGTAAATCAGAATGGAATAGTCTTGGTTTTGCTCTAGGTTTTAATGACTGGCAATAGATATGTCCTCAGAAGTATACATCATGATAGACAGTCTTATGTCATACAATACCTAACCAAATCACTGCTAACAATACCTTCTGGGAAAACGATGCAAGCTGCACGGTAAGAACAGATGACCTCAGGCTATATTGTGTGAGTCTGCTACATATTGTCTCTTCGTCCTTCTTTTTTTCCTATATTGTCTAAATGGCAAAACGATCGGTTTTAACCCCTGGTTAGAAATTTGTTTGATGATCAGAGATTAGAAAAATGCAAGCATACCAACCTTACATTATTATCTGCTTTATACAGGCTAACAACAAAAATGTGGCTATCCGTGTTCATATCTACTCTAATACTATAATAGATAGGGAGCTATAGAGGTGGCTAGGGGGGAGATAAACTATAGCGGAAGATAGCATAGATTATGGAGGGAGCTAGATGGTGAGAGACATTATAGAAGGGTTAGATGGTGAGAGACATTATAGAAGGGTTAGATGGTGAGAGACATTATAGAAGGGTTAGATGGTGAGAGACATTATAGAAGGGTTAGATGGTGAGAGACATAGAAGGGTTAGATGGTGAGAGACATTATAGAAGGGTTAGATGGTGAGAGACATTATAGAAGGGTTAGATGGTGAGAGACATTATAGAAGGGTTAGATGGTGAGAGACATTATAGAAGGGTTAGATGGTGAGAGACATTATAGAAGGGTTAGATGGTGAGAGACATTATAGAAGGGCTTAGATGGTGAGAGACATTATAGAAGGGTTAGATGGTGAGAGACATTATAGAAGGGTTAGATGGTGAGAGACATTATAGAAGGGCTAGATGGTGAGAGACATTATAGAAGGGCAGAAGGGCTAGATGGTGAGAGACATTATAGAAGGGCTTAGATGGTGAGAGACATTATAGAAGGGCTTAGATGGTGAGAGACATTATAGAAGGGCTTAGATGGTGAGAGACATTATAGAAGGACTAGATGGTGAGAGACATTATAGAAGGGTTAGATGGTGAGAGACATTATAGAAGGGTTAGATGGTGAGAGACATTATAAAAGGGTTAGATGGTGAGAGACATTATAGAAGGGCTAGATGGTGAGAGACATTATAGAAGGGCTTAGATGGTGAGAGACATTATAGAAGGACTAGATGGTGAGAGACATTATAGAAGGGCTAGATGGTGAGAGATATTATAGAAGGGTTAGATGGTGAGAGACATTATAGAAGGGTTAGATGGTGAGAGACATTATAAAAGGGTTAGATGGTGAGAGACATTATAGAAGGGCTAGATGGTGAGAGACATTATAGAAGGGCTTAGATGGTGAGAGACATTATAGAAGGGCTTAGATGGTGAGAGACATTATAGAAGGGTTAGATGGTGAGAGACATTATAGAAGGGTTAGATGGTGAGAGACATTATAAAAGGGTTAGATGGTGAGAGACATTATAGAAGGGCTAGATGGTGAGAGACATTATAGAAGGGCTTAGATGGTGAGAGACATTATAGAAGGGCTTAGATGGTGAGAGACATTATAGAAGGGTTAGATGGTGAGAGACATTATAGAAGGGTTAGATGGTGAGAGGCATTATAGAAGGGTTAGATGGTGAGAGACATTATAGAAGGGCTTAGATGGTGAGAGACATTATAGAAGTGCAAGATGTTGAGATACAGCATAGAAAGGCTAGATTGTGAGAGACATTATAGAAGGGCTAGATGGTGAGAGAAGGACTAGATGGTGAGAAACATTATAGAAGATGTTGAGATAGATATCATGGAGGGAACTAGATACAGATGTGTCCTCATACATCTATCCTCAATACTCCACGAAGCGCAATTTGCCTGGCATGAGTGAGCTGCCAGGTTCCGAGCTACTCTGCTAGCAACAGGTGGTTTTTTTCACCATAAATGCATCTAAGCCACGATGTGATGCGACTATGACGCTGATTAATTTGTTGTTGATATGCGACACTTGTATATCTGTGTATATGAAGCACAAGAGAACTTGGAAAGAAAAAAGCTGCAGCCGCTACACTTTGGCACTTTGTATACAGATTCAGTCGCACGCAGATATACAAGTGCCGCATTTTTAATTAATCAGCACAGTCTACTGGTGCGCCATAGATGCATTTTCTTATAGAAAAAAAATGCCCAGTGCTAGCAGAGTCTCATGGGACCTGGTGCGCCAAAAGAGTGGCTTTTAGCGCGACTGCAGTAAAGATGTTTAAGGACACATCAGTATTGAGATAGATTATAGAGGGGGTAAATACCTGGATAGATTATGGAGGGCACAGGACAGATTATACAAGGGCTAGATCAGGGGTTCCCAACCATGGTCCTCAAGGCACACTAACAGTCCAGGTTTTAGGGATAGCCATACTTGAGCACAAGTGACTTAATTAGTGCCTCAATTATTTTGATTAAACCATCTGTGCACAATCATGGATATCACTAAAACCAGGACTGTTAGTATGCCTTGAGGACCGAGGTTGGGAATCACTGGGCTAGATAGTAAAAAAGAGTTGAAGGGTGAGATAGTAAGATATATTATAGAGGGGGGTAAATAGTGAGTTAGATTATGGATGGGGCTAGATAGTGAGATATATATGCATACCTCAAATGATTACACCTGTACTTATTACCTGTACTTATTACCTGTAAATATTAGAGATGTGTGCAGACCCCCCGTGTTTTGTTTTTGGCAAAACCACCCTTAAGTGTTTTGGTTTGGTTTTGGTTTTCTTTTAAAAATGTGTAAAAATTGCTAAAATCATGTAATTTGGACCTGTTTTTGTTTCTATAGTATTATTAACATCAATAACATTAATTTCCAGTCAATTCTGACCAATTTTGGCACCTGAAATCACAAGGGAGAAAATTAAATGCAAACAAAAACACACAAGATCAGTTTTTAGATCCGAGATCTGACTGAAGACCTGAGCCAGGACTCTGTTCTACTTGGAACCTCAAGTGATCCAAACCTGGATTCTTTTCAACTTGGAACCCCAATGTTCGGGTGTGCTCAGTTTTCAGAAAAACCAAACCACTTATCTCTAGTAAATATAAGCAGCCCTTTTGTAATTGTCAGGGAAGTCAGATTTTATCAAGTTAGTGTTCCTTAGGAACTTGTGGATTATAAGGAGTAATGCAGTCCTTACTGCTAATTGTGGATATAGAGCATTGGTGGCGAACCTATGGCACGCGTGCGAGAGGGGGCACTCAGAGCCCTCTCTGTGGGCATGTGCCGTCGCTCCAGCACAGTAACGCGAGGGGTCGGGCTGCTCCCCTCCACGGGCCTAAAGACATCCAGCCAGCACTCGGAAAGCAGCACAGGATCAGGTTGGTGGTCTCGGGTTATGGGGGCCAGGGACCTGAGGCCACGCTATTTTTTTTTCAATTTGTTGAGCGCGGGTCGGAGGGACGGTGCGGCGGCTGTGGCGCGATGAGCGGGGGGTGTGTGTGTTAACTAGGGATGGGGCTGTATAGATGTCTCTGGGGCATAATATATTATAACTATATTGCAGAACATTAACTGGGGCACAACTATGGGGAATTATATGATTTGGGGCATTATATGATTTGGGGCATAGCTATGGGGCATTATATGATTTGGGGCATAACTATATTGTAGAACATGAACTGGACGGATAACTACGGGGAAAACCTCAGTATTCAGGTTTAATTGCCGTGTTGGCACTTTGCGATAAATAAGTGGGTTTTAGGTTGCAGTTTGGGCATTCGATCTCTAAAAGGTTCGCCATCACTGATATAGAGTATGAAGCCACCTCAGGTTTCTGTGACCTGTATACAAGCAGTCAGCCGACAGGTTTTATATGGTCACAGAACACCTATATTATATAACATATATTATAGCCTATATAAATTCTTACGAATATATCATTGTCACAATCCTCATTTGCTTGCCTATCATCTCATATCCCTAGGTACTAACAAGTTCTTTTAAACTTTTGCAGTGATAAATCCATGAGCAATAACTTATGGGGATCATGTATAGTTGGACATAAATGCAATTTGCATTCTTTTTCCTGCAAATTGTTTTTTTTTTTTTCTACTGAACATGCACACAAACCTTTCTTACACATCTACCCCTATGATGACTGCCACACATTTTGCGCTTACAACTTCTTGCACTTAAAGTGGCAGAACCAAGATTGGAAGGCGAGGTGTAGGTTTGGGCACAGTACAGTTGTAATGTTTGCACCCAATGCAAGAAAGACGCATTTTTTGCACACCAATTGCTATTTGCAATTGGTGTACAGCAATAAAGCAGATTCTAATTTATAGGTAACATATGTGCTTATTGATTTGAACTTAATAAGTTATTTCATTTTGTATTTGCTCTTTATTTAGTAATTTTATTTCTTTATTTCCTTTTACATTGTAAATGCTACTTTATTATGTATTAATAACACTGTCCACACTTTTACTATATTTTGCATGAATTATATACTGTAAATTAAGCACTTAATACAACCAGGGGCGTAACTAGGTATTTGAAGGCAAAAGTTTGCAAGGGCCCCTATGTATCACCCAATGGTGAAAAATGCATAGAATACATGTAACTATGACAAGGAAGAAGCCCCCTAAGCTCTGGGCCGCATGGCAACTGCACCCTTTGCACCAAAGGTAGTTATGCCCATGACTAAGACCAATGTGAAGCAACACCTCCTGGCATAAAGTAGTCGCATATACAACTGTTCTCCCCTGGAGTAAAGCCAGCGCATATACTACCATTGCAGATCTAGCACATCTTGCAATGCAGCCAGCTGTACAAACCTTTTTTTCAGGTTGCATTTTGCTTTTTTTGTGTTAAAAGCATTTTTTGTCCAGCTTGAGCACTTATGTGTCACTGAGTTGTAATATATTTATTTGGTGGGCGTGGGCCGGGTACTTTCATCAATGATCTGACTTACGAAGCCTTTTTCTTTCCTACAAATCAGGATAAAGGATGATGCAGATGCTAGTAAATATTGTTTAGCCACATTGTGGGGACTGTTTATTTACAAACTTTTATTCAGGCCCATTCTGCAAAAAAAAAAAAAAAATCCTCCATGTACAGTATCTTATAGTACATATAAAAGTCTGTTACTTTTTTTCTGTTGCTGAATGTATGGCAGTTTGCCAATCGCCATTGGGTGGTAATCCATAACATAACAGGAAATTCATACTAAACTTGTGTCAACATCATTTTCAGAGGATCTCTCCTCTACAGGCAAAGTAAAAAGAATGGTCTCTCTTAAGAGCCATAAATTAAGATAATTTCTAAAGGGCAGTCATTCCTCATCTGCTTTAACCAGACAAACTTAGTACTGATGTTCACTTATAAGTGATGTTTAGACAGTTGGGTACTTACTTTATCCTTGGGGACTTATTTGTGTCTCGCTTGCCTTCTGCTAGTATGTTTGCAATTCTAAGGTTGCATGACATTTAATACTTTCGATAGGCCAGTGGTGAAAATTGCAGATACAAAATGATAGGACAAAGACGCAATAGAGACTCGCAAATAATTGTTGCTGATTAGCTTTCCTAATAATAGTTTGCAAATGTGGGTTTTAAAGCACACGGGGAAAAAAAAAATTCTCTCAATAAACAAAATAGAAAGTAGTTATGATTTTTCTTCATTTTATTCAGCGATAAGGTCAATGTTTCTCATAGATTGCAAGTATGAAAAAAATTTCACCAAAAAGAAAAATAAAAAAAATAAAACAAAGCTGAATATGTGTAGCATTGGATCAAGGCACATACAAATACTGCCAGAGGGCATATAATGCTTTTTGGCATTTATATAAAAAAAAATATATAAAAATAAAAAAATGTATAGAAAGGGGAGGGTGTATGGCAAGAAAAGTGTATTTTGTTTAAATATTAAATTAACAGAAAGTCAAATTAACATGGTACATTATTTTTTAAAACAATATGCAATTATGTAGTAATGGGCACTATGAACCCTTGAGCAAGTTATACTTCTGTGAAAAAATGTTTTCTTGGGAGTGGTGGTTAGCCTACATTTTTTATGTAATATAATTTTAAAACGATATAACTTGACAATTTTGCTCTGTGTCTCAAATTAACATTTTGTCAAATCTGAATTATTTCCAAGTATTTTTGAATATTTTTAGCCTCCTTTAAATTTCAATTCTACATACAGTAGATGTATTTTATGAAAAATAAAAAATATATAGCTCATGTATATGATGTTGGATTTGTTTTTAATGTATTACTTTTTTTATATAGTGCCTTTATATTATGCAGCACATATTGTAATTTGTGTTAGTGTATAGTTTCAGGTTATTCTACATGCTTTTTAAATAAATATTAGGAGGCATACATTTTTATCGAGGACCATGGACAGATCTTAATATTTTATTTGGAATATTTTAGGAAAACAGTTTAAATACTTCAGTGACCTCTATGTCTTTTAAAAACCAGCTTGTACTGGAAGCATAATTACTAGAATTTCTAAATCAACAAAAATATCTGGAGTAGTTATTTGTGCCATGGAACCATAATATACAATGTATTCATAAATTTGTCATGTAGTTCTTATATACAACTTATAATGCCCATTACTACACACATTGGGGTTTGTTTTTGTTTATTGAGTAACATTGTGTACAGTACCTTTTCTTTTTCTACAGACCCAACAAAATACTGTTAATTGTTTGGATTATTTCCTTTTTTTTGTAGCTACATCTTATTTATACCATGTTTATAAATGAAATGCAAAAACGGCCTGTGCTTATAATACAAAGATCTGGGAAAAATTAGGGGGAAAAAATCCTGATTGTTCAACACAGCAAAAAAAAAAAATTCACTTTCACAGTCAACAAGTCATTTTACTCAGTAGAACACAAAAAAAAGAGTTAAATGGTCTGTAACTTTCAATATTAGCAAGGAAAATACAGTACAAATTACAAAAAATACTAAAATAGAGAATTGTGGTCAGGTGACAAACTACACTTAATCGTAGCAGCAACCTGAAATTTTGAAACTTTTAATAAAAAGTTCTTAAATATAAATTATATGGCAAATGTACAGTACATTGCTCCTTCAAATGTTTTTTTTTTGTCTTTTTGTGTTTTTATTTATCCAGTGTTTTGCAGTAGAACAGTGCATCCCATTCACTCATTTTAGTTCCTATAAAAAGTCTTGTGCCCTTAAGCATCATGAATGTGAATGGTCAGAATCTGGTATACCACTGTCCCTGTAGCTTCTGTTACTGCTGCTTTCACTATGACTGGTTTTGTACAAACTCACTCCATTGGATGGAAATATAGTGTGTAATATAAACTCCTCCTTGGACATTGGCTCATTGTTTATTGGTATCATCTGAAAAGAGGTCTCCCTGATTTCTAAAATGGAGTTGTCCTTCTTAGTACCTGCCTCTGCATAGTCATCTTTTCTTCTACGGCCCTTGCTATAGGCACAGTTTCTTGAAAAGAGGGATCCATTCCGATGGACATACCAACAAACCAAAGCAAGAAGTGTGATTGCCACCAGTGCTACCGCTCCACCGATGATGGCTGCTAGGGGCAAACTAGAGTTTTTATAAGGCTCCTTCTCCTGCTCTCGATTTAGTGTTGTGGTTGGGTTGTACATTTTAAGTGGAGCAGTCTCTGTTTCGATACACACTGGAGTTTCATCAAATAAGAAGAAGTTACCGGTTTCCATGGGAACCATACATATACGGTATGGGGACTCTGGCTCGAGTGCTGTAAGCAAGTATTCTGTTCTGTCACCTGTCACAATGGTTTCCGTTATAGATCCAAAAACTGGGCTGTGACCTAACTGCCAGCTCAGTCTCAATGACTTCATTGGTAACACAATTTTCCAAGAAATATGTATGGTTTCTACAGTGACAGATTTCACATTAATTGTGATAATTTTCCTCACTGGTATCGGGGTGGTTCTGTAGATTCTGTTGAGATCTGGTGGTTTTATCTCTGGCTGTTTGGTCACAGATATTGGCCGCTGTCCTTGTGCTGGAAGTAAAGTGTTTAACATAGTTGTTGTTGTAAGAAAGATTGTATTTGTATTAATATGGTCTTTACAATCAAACAATTCTTTGTTAAGGTCTTTGATGGTCATTCCCCTTACGCGCTCCGGTGCCTGGCACATCAGCCCACGGACATTAACTTTGGAAGGCAAAGACTGCAGCCAGTCACGAACCCATTTCATTTTGCAACCGCAATACCATGGATTGTTGCGTAGGAACAACTGTGTCAAATTATCCAAGTCATCAAAAATACCCTGGGGTAACGATGTAAGATTATTATTGGACATATCAAGACGATAAAGTTGGGTTAGGTCAGCAAAAGCATTGGGAGGTACATAGTTCATATGATTCTCCTGTAGGTAAAGCTTTCTCAGGTTTGTGCCTGGCAAGTTTGCAGGGGGAGATGTCAGTGAGTTTCGAACTAATGAGAGTTCTGTCAGATTGATCAAGTTCATAAAGACTCTCTCCCCAAGGCCATTATTGTTTAAGAGATTTCCATCCAAAACAAGACGCTTTAGATTAGTGAGGTCCTGCAAAGAGATCTCTGCAATAGTGGAAATACGATTATCATCCATACGCAACTCTTCAATCGTTCTAGGCAAGCCCCAGGGTATTGTGCTTAGGTGATTTCGTGAAAGGAAGAGGAGCCGGAGATAGATGTTGTCTCGGAAGGCACCATCCTCGATGCTAACTGCAGAGACAGAATTATCATCTAGATGCAGCTCTTCAATGGAAGGAATCTGTGAAAGTGCATCATAGGTAATTGTCCGTATATTGTTTTCCTGCAGGTGCAGTTCTTTAACATTTTTTGGGAGATTAATTGGAAATTCATCTAAACTGTTCCGATACAAATAGATTCTCTCTACTTTATCCAAGCCTTTCAAATCAGAAGGTATCCCAGCATTGTTGATCTGATTATTTTGAAGATAAAGAGTTGTAGCATCCTCTGGTATCCCCGAAGGAATAGATGTCAAGTCCCTATCATTGCAATAAATGAAGCCTCCATCACATCGGCATAGCGAAGGGCAGGATTTGGCAATAACGTTTTGTGGCGCCATTCGGAGTAATAACAACAATTGAGTCCAGGCTACAAGAAATTTCCAGGTGTCAGCACTCATGGTCATGAAGGTTAAAGGCTTCAATCTGGTGGTCTGCAAGAAGTAAAAGAAAAACAAGATAGGATTAGTGCCTCCATTTAAAAAGAAAAGGTAGAACTGCAGTATTGTAACCTCCTTAACCCTTTCCAGTAAGGACCCAGTTATTATATGTACTTAATAGTAATCTTCTTTTCACTCTTTTACTGTAATCTACTTAAGTTTATTGTTGTTAGCAAATAATGATTTTTAATTGGGGACTTAAAAAAAACATGATTAATCATCACTTTACTAGTTTGAAGTACACAACCAATTTTCAATGTGGACGGACAGACACAGATTAAATGGCTTGGCAACATATTTTGGATATCGCCCCATAGGTTAATAACTACTGATGTAAAAGATAACTTATTTTGCGAAAAAGCATACATAATGACAAGCTTTCTCTATCTATCTTGGATTCCGTTCAGCAATTAGTAACTCAAACTGCGCTATGTCCCAACATAACATCACAGAATATAATAGTATTCATATAAGACAGTAGCTGTTGTCCGCAGCTTTGTCCATGATGAAATTGCTTATGCCAACTTTTTATTTTATTTTAGTTGTTATAGTTGCATTGCTTTGCAAAAAGGACCCTGTCGCGGGACCAGCAGCGCTATACAGACTGGTGGTAGCAGCTCCTTCACCCACCAATCCCACCATTGTCACTGTGTGCCCTGTGCACAGACTTCTATGTAGCCTGTCCTATTCAAGTTAATGCGGGTCCAAGACACTTCTCCCCCCCACCACTTACCGGCCACGCGCATGGTGCCACACCCATCTCTGATAATGTCAATAAACTTTATTTTTGTTATTGCACAGCTTTAACTTTTTATGAAAATCGGTTCAGTTGTTTTTGCGCCGACTTGGAACAAACAGACCGACACAACATTCTTATTATATTAGTATAGATTAAATGAATGTATAGGTTATCAGCCTAGTGTTTAAGAACTTGTGAAATGTATTTTTATTTATTTTTCTTTTTTTGTTTTTTAATGAGTTAAATAAAGAAACCTCTATACTAACACTTTACAGTTTGTCCACTAGAGGCACTGCTATGTTATAATATAATCTATATGGGAAATATTTTTTCTGTGCAGAATAATACAGATATTTTATTGAAAATATACATATAAATTAAGGCAACCCTAAACATTATCTATAAATGTAGTATATGTTTACAATAAGTATAGTTATGTACAGCTCACGGTGATATTTTTACTTTAGAATTGGGCAAAGAATATATTATTTTAGTTTATCATATACTATAAAATTAGCTCCCAGTATTGTTTTTTTTTCTTTATTACACAATGTCCTATAATTTTAGCACTTTATTATTCTTGGGGTTTTTGTTTTTTTGTTTCATTTTAAAGAGAGACATGACTTAATTTAAATGAATTTCATTATATAACTGATGCTGATGGGATGTAAACTATTTGCTGATGGCTGTTTAGTGACTCTCTTGAGTAACATGTAATGATTCCCTATCTGTATAATTACAATGTAATTAGTAGTGTACATTGTAGCGCCCTGCACATGTCACATCCCCATGCAGTTCCTCTTTCCTGTCTGGGGTGTCGCTATCTGCTCTGACACACTCTGGTCTGTATCTCCAGAAGTTTGCTGCATCAGCTGAATGTGCTGGAAGTACCATAGCAAAGAGCGACACCCAAAGTAGGAAAGAGGAATTGCATGGGTTGTGATAAGTACAGGGTGCTAGAATGTACACTAATTAGCATAATTTACATAAACGTTTCTGTTTCCCGAGGGACCTAAAGTAGTTTATTTTTGAAGGGGTTAAAAGCGCAGTAACCATCTTTCTTTTACCTTAGTTTATACCTTTTTCCTTGTTTACTTGTATAAGATTAATAAAGAAATAAGGATAATCATATTGCAGGGAGTTTTCCACTTTAAACATGTTAAAACAAAATAATTTATTTTCAAAACATTACTTGCCAACAGAAGAATTACAATTTGTTCATTTTTAATTCTGTTCCTTATTTTTGTTATTTCCTCCAAAATCTCTCCCGTTAGATCTAAGGTACTCAGTGTGACTTTTTGGTGTCTACTTTGGCTGTTTGAGACCTAATGGGTAACAAAACACAACATGTATGGCCCCATAAAGACACCATCATGAACATGTGTGTGGCAGGTTCTAGATTATGGTAGCCAATGACCGGATGTAGAGTAATTCATTACAAAATCTTTTTAGAATTGGACAAACAAGTATAGATGCATGTTAGAGCCAACTGTGAGAGCAGTCAGGCACAGCATGTCTGTGTTCTGCCAGCTTTGTTCCTACATGCCCATTCTCTCATAATATAAAAGTACAGGGGTGTGGCACAATAGCAGTGGCCAATAGGACATCATCAGCTGCATGGTCAAACCTGAACATCTGAATGATGTCAGAGGAGAAATAGCCTGTACAGATGTATAGCACAAGGAACTGTTCCATATGTACCCTACTGTATAACACACCATTATCTGAGGGTAGAGTGCCCTTATAAGTATTCCTAACACAGATGGAACATCTTGTGTTCCAGCCTTTATCATAAAACATACTGTGCTTGTATCAGATTTTTCTCGCTTTATTGTTCACTCTTCTAAGTGCACTTAGTGGAAGTTAGACAAAGACATACCTGGAGTGTGAGCTGATCTTCCCTCGAGTTCTCTCGCTGGACAAGTGTTTGGAAGGCCTTGTGTTCACAGAATAGCAAGGCCTGGGTTATCTCATTTAGCAGTTTCACAGTGTTTATTCAAACAGTCCTAACTTGCGGAAGAAGGCAATGAATTCCACTATCTCTTGTCCACATCACAGCAAACGTCTACTGCAGACACCAAATAGTGTGTTTAACTAGCTTCAATTTCCTATGACCACGCGATGCTTCCTCTGTTGCCAAATTAACGGTTTCTTTATAATCCCCTTTGGCTGTCTTAATTTTCATGCCAGAATTTGACTTTCCATTTACAAATGCTCCTCAGCGACACCAGTAAAATAACTCCACACCACGGCCATTCTTCATAATGCAAAGGCTTAAATAAATAGTGCATTCAGTGTAGGTCCATGATTTTTTTGTACTTCCTGTGCAAACTCAACCATGAATGCTCTCTGTACAGTAGTCACATCCCGAAAAAGTTCACACCCCTTGTGAAAATATCAAGGTTTCCAAGCCAAACTAGAAGACTTGATTTGCAAAAAATTAAGTGGAAGAAAAATATCAGGAACAGCTATTCGTGCTTTGTAATTCAGAATAAAAAAGTTTTCTTATGGCACAAAAAAAAAGATAAATATATAATGTGCTTGTTCCCTTTCCAAAAATGTCCTTGAAGATAGTCTTCGTACAGGTTTCCTGGAGAGAAAAATAACAAAAAACTGTTAATTTGCAGTTAGAAACAGGGAACCTTGGCTACTAGTAGAAAATTGAATTACGCGCTTATGCTGATTGATGTACATACATTAGTTTTATAATAAGCAAAACTATTGACTCTCCTCTGCTTACAAACCTCAAAGTTCATGAGCATGGTACCACTCGCTGCCACGTTTTCTACAATTTCACATCAGCCATTCCAGTGCATCCATCCGAGAGCAACTGTAATTGAAGTCAGCTTCAATCAACCAACTGCAGAGAAATTACTTTAGCAAACGGTGACACCTGTCCTTTTCTATTACAAAGTGAAGCGCAATCCTTTGCTGTCCACCACTTTTAAACATGTAATAGATAACCAGGACCCAGAGCCATTCCTGCCCGAGTGCAAGCGAGCAGCAAAGTTAGTGCTTCACACAACAATATAATGCTTTAGTGCAATGTTTGCTTCACACACACAGTGACAATTAACAAAAGCTTTCTAATCCAATTCGCATAAATATATGTATATACATACACACAGAGAGTTTAGGCATGCTTGTAACCTAAACACCATGGTGTCAGAAATGTTGTGGATGGAATCCATGTTAAGCCAACCAATTCACTAGAAATGTGTGACATCACTGAAACAGGAGCACAAAATGGCCGCCTATGCTTAGTGTGACTAACAGGTATACCTAAGTGTTTGTAGTTGCTGTTGAACCCACAACATGTAAAAGGGAACCAAGATTTGCAATTATTTCATCAGAGCAGAATCACAAATCCGAGAAGTAATGCTGTTAAGTCACAAGTATCATCTGCCTAAGATTTGTATAATTCTCTTTTTTTTTGGCTTCTATAAGATGTAAGGGTCAAATTTACCAAGGTGCTCAGAGTGCCAAGTGAGAGAATTTGAGTAAGCTGGAAATACTTGACCCTGAAATTAAGGAATGCCATAGCAGCAATTTGCTTCTCCGCTCAGTAATTACATGGCATCCAGCAAGCAGAGCATCTGTTCCAGAATTAAAATGCTCCGCAGTGCCAGTATGCTGAATAATAGATGCAGGAGCCGCCTTTTATATAAAATAAATTCCATCTCCAAATGATTAATCTTTAACGATATATGGTTAAGTTAACTGGGAATGTGGATATTGCGTAAAGTGAGGTGCCTCGTGGCCTAAACACTTATAAAGACACCATTTTCCTACTTCTCTACAAAAACATTTTAAAATGGTGCATATTTGGGCACAAGGAGCATTGTCTTGTAGTAACATGTGACTGAGATGGCTGGTTAGCAGATAATTTAGCAGAGTCTGGATTAAAAGTAAAGTTGCTCTTTACCTTTTAAAGTGAACCATTAGTCTATATTGATAGGATTTTATCCATGTCTACTTTGAGTTTAATTTTTTTATTTATTAACAACCACTAAAGAGAATCATGGCTGCAGCTAATCTTACTGTAAAGCATTTTCTTGCTTCGGCAATCTCCATTCATTTAACAAAAAAATAGTTTTTCCCTTGTTCATATTTATTTAACGAGCAATACATTATTTTCCTTCTCCATATTGGCTGAAATGAAAGTAGCTGTAAGTTAACCACACCCATGTATTGCTACCAAGCCCTAAAGCAGTCACTTGTTCAGCGTGTTGATTTGCCTAAATTAGCACGCATGATGAGAGGAAATGACATGGAGAATAGTAGTATTTGTTTTATTTTATGATGAGTTCTTCACTGTGTCTTTTTAACCCCAGTTGTCATGCAAACCACTTTCTAATACTGCCATTGTCAAAGGGGTTGTGTTGGGCTTAACCGAAAGCTCATTAGGATCAATGGCAACTGTATCCTTTTTTCCTGCACAAAGTATAGCAAAGCAGCATAGAAGCCAACCAAAAAAAAAAACAAAGAAAAAAAACAAAAAGGCACTAAACAAAAGCAGAGCTTTGAGTGGAATAATGACTGATGAAAAAAAAAAAGTGGATTAGAATAAATTCTTTAGCTGTTCATAAAGGGATCTAGCCCCGTCACATCTGTTTGATATGATATGATTTGCATATCAATGGCTAGCCATGATGTTAATTCCAGATCCCCAGACAATCACCCCCCCCTGCCACAGGCCTTACTTTTGTATATACACTGATTGACCTCGAACATTTCTATATAAAATATGACCCAGGCCTGTTCATGGTGGAGGGTAGAGGGTTGACAGTCTTTCCCTTTCCATGTTTTTGCTAGAGGTCTACGGTTTACTATACATTGACTGTGCCAATGCAAAGGAAAGCGCATATACATTATGCATGTATATATGCATATACAATTCTATTTCTAGTCAGACATCACTTTAGGGCCTGTACCTTTTTATTTGTTCAAATAATTATGGTTATTTTTTTCCTCCTTCCATCTTTAGTGGAAAGGGCTTTGCTGTCTTTGGCAAGGCTTCAGTTTGTATACAGAGTAGGGATTTTCAAGTAATACTGCAGCTTGAAAGTATCTGCCATGCTTACTAGTGTTTCACATTTTAGAATTGGTGACAGCTTGGGCAATATGCTGCTTAAGCGGCCGGTCTAGCAGCTTCATTTTCCACGATCATCAGATTTCATACAGGTACCTCACTCTTGTTTATCAGTGACGGTGAAAAAGACCACCAGGGTCTCTGGGGATAGTGGGTTAATATAATGGGTAGCCCTGATTCCCTTATGTCCTCGTACACTATGTCAACGTGATAGAACTTATATAATATATGTATGTATTCTACAGTCTAGTCCAGGGAATCTCTCGCTTCTTTCCAGGTTGTGGAACATACCAGACTTCTGATATTTTTAATTTTTTGACAGATTTTCAAAGAAAATTATTTGAAGCATCGGGGGACATTGTATGTTCTGTATTTAGTATTCTTTCATTTTTGTACCTAACTGGTTATTTTCTGCACAGTTGGTCTTTTTGTGCACCGAGTTAATAATTGAACCCCCTCCCCCACCCCTGCTTTTTGTCATTGCATGTAAATGTTTTTTAAAAAATTGCTAAATATCAGCCTAATATCACAACAACATCATAATAAATGTAAATGTTTTGCGATCTGCTTTTTAAACTGAAAAAAATAAATAAATTACTGATCATATAAGTAGCATTACTGAGGGTCCTATTGCTGCAGCAGCCTGGAGGAGATTGTCCCATTAGACATCTGCTACTAATTTTCTCTCTACTTTCTCCATTATTGAGTGTAGGTTACAATACCTAGGCATAAGGACTGCTGTGTGCATATTACATTTATTTAGATTTAGCTTTGATACATATATTTTGCAAATAAAAGCAATCTGCCTCTAGAGCCTACAGTATAGTGGTACTGAGTTACAGTGTTAGTATCTGAGTAGTGACTAAGCAAATGAACGATTTCTGATGCTTGTCAACATATGTGCATCCAGCAAGGTCAAGTAATCATACGTCCCCAATCCCAGCATGCTCTGAGGAGTATAGGTTTCCTTAGCCAGCTCTGTAATTATAGCATGACCAAGCGCATCAGGGCTGCCCTACACATGTAACTTGTACAGACTATGAATACATATCGAGAGGCGTACGTTATTTGTACCTCAATCACAGGGTCCCTAAGCGTCACTAGGTGAAGAAGTATAAACATACTGAATTGGGGTATCGGTCTCTATGCATTCCCCTGAATGTCTGAAATACAGAGTGCACAAGACTCCTGTAATGTTTACATCTTCCAATAACCCGAATATAAAAACCATATGGCGTATCCCATCTCAGCACAATTAGGATCCCAGTGTAAGTTTCCTACAAACACATTACAAATCGCATATTTACACAACTTGCTAAGGGAATGTGGCTCAAGACTGACTGCAAAGTTGTCAGGGAAACCTACTCAACTGCATTTTAGGAAGTACGCAAAACAATTGTCCCCTTTGTCCTAACAAGTGCAGGAAGTTACTGAGTGGAGCGCTTACCTGTTATTAGTTTAAGAAATGCATGACACCACCTCAGGCCGTCATGAGTGGCTATGTCTACGCACAGCAGGCTGCAACACCTAGCTCACAGTGTTTAGTGTCCACTGTTAAAATATTTGTTTTTCGGCAATACCTCATTACAGGCTTCTGCATTGGCCTATCATTTTCAATGTTATGCTTATAAAGTAATGGAAAAAATTGTGGCGCTTTCAATCAAATTAAATGTAATAGAAAATTGTCCTATTCTGGTTATAAACATTCTGCTCCCTGAGCTTACTTTCTATCACTATCTCTCTTGTTGCAAAAACTTAATTAAATGTACATCCAAATATCTGTTGTAGAACGAAAAATTGTGTAGGCCAAGAAAAAAATAATAATAAAAAAATATATATATGTGGGTGTGTATACACCCACATACACAGTAGGGTTCATTTTTGTTGGAGTCAGTTGACCCACCAGTATATTTTTGGAGTGTGAGTGCCTTGCAATGTATTTAACACTGCCTTTAAACTATTGTGCCATATATGACTACAAAAATGTCTTACATTCTTAGGGGCATATGTATTAAAGCTTGATGTGAGATAAAATTGTGAAATATAGATCACCAACCAATCAGCTCCAAACTATCATTTCTTAAACACAGTCTGCAAAATGTAAGTTAGAAGCTGATTGGTCGGTGATCTATATCTCACAATTTTATCTTACATCATGCTTTAATACATATGCCCCTGAAAGTATAATTTTTTTGTGACTGTTTGAACCCGCAGAGCCGGGAAATAGACCACTGACTTGTCTTTGTTCATTGAATAAAAAAATAAAAATAAAAAAAATTGACAGCTGAAAATCTGCTCTGACCTCTCTCCAGCCGAGTCTATGCCCACATGGGGGTGGTACACTCTGCTAGACGCCTTTTCTGTCCAGACCCACAAGTCAGACACTCGCTGCTTCTATACGGCTTTCCTGACTTTAATTGCAACAAAGTCTCCTGTTGAGTGGAACAGTGGTGTCTGCGAGAGCAAGTAAAAGTTCTCCTTTTGAAGGTCTTTGTGAAACCCTAATGGCCATGCTGATTTCATTAACCATGGTATTTATTTAGTGGTTACCTCTGACAATGCAACTAACACAGGAAAAAATGGTGCAAAAGGCACTAAATTGAACATAACCAATCGCTCGAACTGAAACTGCCTCCTTCCATGTCTCTCTGTGTTATGTAGCCCTGGGTTAGCAAATGATAATGTCATTTACAAAGGCAAACTTTTATTCCAATTCCAGAGAGAGCAGGCTTTATCTTGCTACGGGGGAACTACAAATCTCAGCACAACATAACGGAGACATTGTACAATGATGGCTCTTCAGTATTCCAGATATTTTTGTACACTATCATTTTATTACACTAGTGTTCGACAAACAGTTGTATGTGCATTGTGTTAAGCATTCCAGACTCTCAACTCAAATCTATATTTAACTATTGTGCTGCCTGAAAATACAGCACTAACACAAGCAATGCAATATAAGTGGGTTTAATGATATTGCCAGCACTGTGGTTTGTGAAAGGGTTAACGTAGGCTATAAAATGTTGTACAAAGAGTACAATGTAAAACAAAAATCCAGGACCGCTAACTCCAGCAGTAGCAGAATGACTTTATACAAGCCTGTCTTTTCATGGACAGAGAGATCTTTTTTTTTTTTTTATGCCGTGAGCTTAAACTGATAATTGTGTTTTTTATCCTGTGGGAGAGTAATGTTAGTTAGGACTGCACACCCGCAGGCACTAGAGATGGCAAATAATTGGACTTTATCTGATTGGACAGTGCTGTACAGAGAGAATGGACCAAGGGGATAGATAATTAATAGTCTGGTAACAGTGTGACAGCAGCCAGAATTTGACCAAATGTATTTCCCTTGCTGTGATTTGGTGAGGAAGCTATCAGCATACAGAGATGGACAATTCTATGCATCTAAAGAGCTATGTGATCAGCTTTTGTCAATATAATGCCTTCATATCATTTGAATGGATTTTCAAACGCTCTTAACCACTTAGGTTACTCCACACTGTAAAATATGTTAATAATTTTATTTTATGGGACTGGGAAATATGATTTGTGAGGGGAGGGAGTAATCATACGTTTAGATAGCAAATAGTCAAAAGCTGCTATATACACTGGTTATAGTAAGTGAATATACATCATACCTACAGACTATAGTCCCCTTATACACTTATTCACTTGTGTGTGTGTATATACGCATGTATCTGTGTGTGTGTGTGTGTGTGTATATATATATATATATATATATATATATATACTGTGTGTGGGTTTATGCCAACACACACACACACACGCAAATATAGATATATAGTTTGGTGAGTCACTTTAGTTTAAAGATGTAGTGTTATGTGGGTGTGTATGTATGTGTGTATATATATATATATATATATATATATACATACATGTGTGTGTCTATGTAACATGTATGTAAATGTGTGTGTATGTATATATATGTATGTATTGTATGCAAATATAGTGTAGTTAAATATGTGTACATTATTCCATAATACTCATGGAAAATATTATAGTATACAAGATGTAGTGGACATTGGCAGCTTCTTCATCTCTGCAGATTATTATTGGAATAATATGATTAGACGCTAATGCTGAATGAAGGTATTTTTAGGGAACTAATCTCCTTGGCTGGATATAACAGGCAGCAGTACGGGCTCTGAGTACAGCTCTTGGTGAGACCTACTGCTTTCATTTGAGCGCTATTCACTAACACTGTGGTCTGTTAGCAGCTGCAGCCCGGTGGGTAGGAGCCAGGGAAGAGAACACAGGGCTCAGACACACACAAAGCTCCACCGTCCTGGCTTTGTTCCCCTCACAGTAGCCTGCCCGCCTGACAAATATGACCATGGCCATGGAACACACAGCCACAGAATAAGCCACTTGTACTCCCAATAGTAAAGCGCAATGGTATATGCTGGCGCTATATAAGTAAATGCTAATAACACTTGTAAAAAAAAAAAAGCAGATCTAAGGATGGGGACACATAACCCTGCATGAGGCTGGGTACATTTACCAAAAGTATGGCTCTTGGATTGACGCAACAAAAGTAGACCCCAACTTCACATCAACTTGCTATTCTTGCTGGGGCTAGTTCATATGCAGTTTTTTTACATTATTATTATTGTTAAATCCAGAATTCCCCTTTCTCAGTGGGGTCCCCAGGCGTAGACAATACTGCTGCCCCCTTAAGCTTGCATTATCTGTCTCACACGACCTCCCCTCCCAGTTGTTATGCTGGTCACATACATCACTTGGTCAAGGCAGTGGATTTTGGTTTAATGCTCAGAAGTGAAAGGGGGGGTTAGAGGGTTCTGAAATAAGCTCCTTACTTTCCAGTGCAAATAGAAAGGAATCAGGTCTTGTGGAAAGATGGCGTGTTGGAACTAGATCTTCAGCAATTCAGGTTTTGAAACGTAGGTGTAGCTGTTCATTTGTGTTGTGCAAAGTCTGCTGGCTGCACACAAGTAACGTTACATGGGTTTGGAGGTAGATCTATGCTTTCCATGTTCATAGACCGCTGCTATGAAGGGATATTGATTTCCTCTACTGGCTGTAGGACAGAATATTGTAGGGACAATGCCTCACATTTATTATTGTTATTATGATTTACTAACAGTTATTTACACAGAGAGCACAAATTCTGCAGAGCTTTTCTGAGAATATTTGGCCATTCACATCAGTCCCTGCAGCAGTGGGGCTTACAATCTATATTCCCTATCACATGTACACACACACATATATAATACACTCACACTAGGGTTCATTTTTGTCACAATCAAGGTAACCTATACTGACATGATGATCCACATGCAGCTATCACACAATCCAAGCTTTGCAATTATTGCAGAATATTCCTGCTCCACAGATGGGAATTTCTGGGGCTGTGCAGAAGAGCTGACAGTCTACTATAAACTATAAACATGTTGTTCTTGCTCTGACAATCGTGTGCAGTCCCTGGGATTCAGCCTGGGAGAACTTGCTAACTAAGTGCTGGGAATAACAGAACAAGCTTCCATTGCTATTCAGTGCAATCTGTTAACGTGAAAGCTCTGCCACAATCTTACATAGAGAAGTGCAAAATAACCAGCGCAGCCAGATGACTGTTTGCAATGGCAAATGATTCGTAGAATCTGGGCTTACCTGGAAGATCAGTGCAGAGGAAAAATCCAGTATGATTAGAGAGGGTAGTGTATATTCCAGTCTTTAGTGTAGTAGTAATAGAAAAAAGGTAAAGTCCTCTGTCTGCAGCATGCACGTATAAAAGGGCAGGCAGCTAGTGCTGTGAGCTTCTACCAGGCAGCATCATTCCCTGTGCACTGAGAAGTGCTGAAGAGAGAAACATTCCACTTAGGTCCTCAGAGCCCACCTCAAAGTCTGAAGTTAAAGCTGCACTTCCACCAGTGGCTGAGTGTGTGACTGATGTCATTAAAAGGGGGTGTGTCTTACCACAGCCCCGCCCCAGTGAGGTAACCTCCTCTGCAGACTGCTGTATGCCCATAACAAACACAAGAGGGAGCATGAGTAAACCTATCCATAATAACACTGGCACACACTTTGCTGAGCTGTCTCAGTCAATCAGGCATTTGTCCCAATCTACTTTCTTCCTGGATTCCTACTTTCAGGTTATTGATAACTCTTTCCCTGCTGAAGTTCACCAGGCAGATCGGTGTGTTCCTATAGCTATAGAATTATTATTTTTGTTGGTGGGGCTATCCAGCGGTTAGTCTTATAGCAGCAGATTCACGCAGCAGCTTTGAGCTTTAGCAGATGATAATTTTTTAAAGTGATTAATTGTAATGATAATATAACATGTAAAAAAAAAAAAAAGTACAATCTTTGGCCAAGTTCCTAGAAATCATTTCAATACTATTGTTACTCGGTGCTTCTGTTGAATGCTGCGCTGAATATCCTCCTATAATAAATGCAAGTCTTTGTCTGCCGTTGCACGCAATTTAAATTGTTCTTTTTATTTTACTTTTTTTGTGAATGGATTTCACAGCTGTCAAAATCCAAGAGAGAACAGCACACAAAACACTCACATAACAGGAAGGCTAAATAATTAGCATTAATACATAAAGGACAACTTGCATTGTCGATGGGAAGACACCATTTTTTTTTTCTGAAATGCGAGCTTGATTACCAGTTATCAGTCCTAGTTAGTAGAGAACACAGGGACTGGTTTACTACGGATCGCTATTCTGCTTATACGCATGCAATGCAGTTGCTAATATCAGCAGTGATATGTAAATGTTTGCATACGCATTGCAATCGCAGCCTGACATAACTTCTCCTTACTCACATCCATATACTTGGTCAACATAGAGAAACAATCGGTAACAACGAGTAACATCGGACAGTTAATGAAGCCCAGACCGTACTCAGGAATTGCTTAGTGTATACTTCAGCGCACGCTATGAGGCCTCAGGCAGCGTCTGGTAGCGCAGTGGATAATTTATGCACGCCCATGCAATGGCGTTGAAACGCACTGGCACATCTGCATTCGTCCGACCACCGCCCGTTACCACCCACAAAAGGCACTTCCTGTCAATCACTCTGCCATGGGTCTGCGTATCCTCTGCGATCGCTGTCTCGATCGCAGTGGCTAGTTCGCACACTACGATGCATACCAAGTACGCAACAATCGACTGTTTGCGTGCATATAAGCAACTGCGTTCCTTGCTGAATCAGGCCCACAGTGCGGGTCACTTAACCTGGGCAGATGTACTGAAATAATGCATATCTATTTTTGTCTAGCTCCCTGTATACTTATGTACAAGTAACAGTCGCAGCTGGCCTGAAATGTAGACCAGTAAACAATTGATTCACTCCCTTTGGCACCATATTATAACATTTTACTGCTGATTGGGACCCCATTTTTGTATTAAAAAGTCTAAAAAAAAGATACTATATATCACATTTATGGGTCAGGAATTTACATTGTACATATTGATATAAGGCACATGTCTTTGTACCATGCATAAACATAGTTTGGCAAATAGATTACCACTAAAATTGGGGGTTAACCTCTCATACAACTATAAAACAATAAGCACTTGGGGCCTAATTATTAAACTAATTTATCCTGAACATCTAAAGTTGAAGTAACAAGCCAATTTATGCACGCCCCTGCAACGCCGTTGAAATTCACTGGTACGCCTGCGTTCGCCCGACCACTTTGCATTGCCACCCACAAAAGGCCCTTCCTGTTAATCACTCTGCCATGGGTCTGCGTATCCTCCTATAACATGGGCCGGAAACCATCTATCTTTTGAAAACATCATTGGTGGATGGCCATCCCTACATGTGGTAGGGAATTTAGATTGTAAGCTCCAATGGGGCATGGACTGATTATTATTATTATTTAGCATCTGCATCTAGATTACTTTTTTTAGTCAATAAAAAAATATATTTAATGTATCAGGTACCTCTAAGCAGAGCTGCAATCAGAAATTGTGGGGTCCGGGAGTGAGTGGGGCCAAGAGCCCCTTATGTCTCCCCAGCCCTGCGCTGTCTCCTTAGCCCCAGCTAGACCCCTTCTGTCTCTCCAGCCCTGCTTTGTCTCGTCTCCAGCCCTAGCCAGTCCCCGCATCCCCATAAGCCTTCTTCTGTTGTGGCTGATCCTCACTCGCTGCGGATCCTCTCTCTTTCAGTGGCACAGAGTGTTGTCATGACCACCCGCTATCAAACAAAAGTTTATTGCACGCCGGCCTGTTGGTGGTAGGAGCGGGCGTGCGGTAGACGCGGGCCCCCTCCCACTTTATATTTTGCTTGGTGACTTCTGTAGGAGTGAGCAGGCGTGCGGGCGGTGGGAGCGGCAATGGTTCCCCCCTCTCACTTTAATACACGGTGGTAGTAGTGGGCCAGTGGTAGGAGCGGACGGGTGCTAACAGCGGGCGAGTGTGCGGGCCCAGGACTCCAGTCCCAACAGACCCTCTCTGGAGGCGCTGATTTTGGAAGGGGTCAGCCAGGTTGGCAGGGGGCTTGACGGCTGCATAGTTGGCCGGTGCTGGGCGCATATTGATGCAATTGCATCATTGTGGCTGCCCCTCCCTGTAAAAACAGTGCAGAGATCACAGGCATTGCAAAGAGGGGGCAGTCTACGATTAGGCGATTCTGCGCACATCGCGTCATCGTGGGTGATTTTCGTTCCTGGAGAGCAGGCAAGTAATGAGGTACCTACAGCACAATGGTATGTGCCATTATGTCTCCAGTGTGCGTGCTCACAATTGCTAATATTTAAGATTATTTTCTATGAGACAGCACATTAAACATGTACGACATGGAGAAAAAAAAAAAATAATAATTTGCCTTGTGACTTTGAATAACAACCTTATTTTTACGTAACTTACAATTGTTAATTGTGTGTGTGTGCGTTTGGTAAACTCTTTATCCAAATGTTAAAGTGATTCTACATACATACATTGCATTCTACTACATTCTAAGTAACCTATCATTCCCTATAGATTGTAAGCTTACGAGCAGGGCCTTCCTACCTATATATCTGTGTTATTACCCAGTTTTGTTCTATTTATGTTTCCAATTGTAAAGCGCAACTGAATATGCTGCGCTATATAAGAAACTGTTAATAATAATAATAACTGTTAATTCCTAAACTGCCTCTGAAAACTGATTCAATCATTTGCTTTAGAATAATCAATATTTACTTTTTATTCTATATTCCAATTGCACTCACTAACGTTAGATGTTTCAAGGATCTCATCACTATAGGGTGCTCTTGGAACAAACTTCAAAGTGATTTACACGGGCTGCATGGGTGATCAGATCCTAACAAATAGGGGATTGTACTTTGATGTTATCCTGAGAGTTGTGACTGTTAATGCAGACCTTGTGCTTCAAGAGGATTTTTGGGCCAGGGGGGGTGTTTACAGGGAAAAAAATAGTTTTATTTTTGTTTTGTTTTTTCCACTATCTTAAGTGACTCGGGACTAATCACACGCTGCTGGTTACATATACTGTCCATAAACATACAGCACAAAGAGGAACAAATGAGATGAATAATTGCACAACATAAAGATCACTTGACGCTCCCTTAGCTGAGTTTAATGCAGTTTTGGAAGTGGGTGTTGTCTGCTTAATAGATATATGCTAATTATACAAAAGGAAGAACAAGACGATACACAAGTCTAGGTACACAAGTCACACAGCCAGTGCTATTAACATAATTAGATCACAAACACACCTTGCCCAGCATTACAACAGAGCAATACGCAAAGTGTGTACAGAGAAAATGTTTATTAGATAATATTTTGCACAAGAATGTCTGCGGCAGTCAGTAATTAATCTCTCATTCATTTCCTTGGGAGGCTATAGATTATTTATATGTGCTTTTATTTTGTTGGTCATTGAAAGATTGAAATTTTGTCATGTATGGTGTGTCCAGACATGATTTGGCTGGTCGGCATTCAGGTTTTGTTTGCTGGAATTAACCTGTTCATTATTTGATGTTTAAAAACTTATTACATTAGTTTAATGTGTCTAGGTTCACTCAACAAAAAGTAAGTGAGTAATAAGGGCCCAGACGCCTATCTCCCCAGTGACACACGTCATGTTGGTACTTCTGAATATGGTCCCATAAACATGTTATCAAAAGGGGATATTGCTAACGTACACACGATTGTAAGGGTATATACACACCAGGACGATATTGGTACGAGATGGTGTATCGGCACGACAAAATCGCGTATATCGCCTAGTGTATGCACAATTGCGCGCTCCCGCTGGTCGCATGCGTTATCGTGTGATTGGCTGTGCTGCACAGTCAATCACACGATATCGCATGCGGCGCCATACATATTAATGAAGAACGGAACATGTAATCATTCCATCGTTCATTAAATTGTGCAGTGTATACCGACAGTCATGCGATGTCTGGAGTGAAGGCAAATCGCCCTGAACATCGGCACGATTGTTGGTTGTTTAGGTGTGTACCCAGCCTAAGCTCCAATAAGCAGTTTTATGGAAACAGAAAACCTAGTTGTCATAATTAAACATTTATTTTTCTGACCTGTTCCTTCCAGGGCCAGGGTAATAATAAGGCGGATTGGACTACAGGCCAGCCCCAGGTCTTCAGATAAAAATAGGCCCATCATCATGTCACACGATGATGATATATTTATAGATTTTTGGGGGCAAAATCATAAATTATTATTGGAACCACTAACAAAAAAGTAGAACCCCAAATTTGTAGGTGGCGAGTCCCTGGGACAGAGTGCTCCACCTCTGAACTGCCCGTCCTCCAGTTTGGGATTCAGAATCAGTCTGTTCACTTGAGGCCAGTACCACAGACTGCTTTTGTATGAAGAGAGAAGAGTGACAGTCTCCACCTGACAGGACAGCAATATTCACATACAGGGGCTATTTACTAAGCAGTGTTAGGAGACAGAGTGAAAAGTGATAAGGTGCCAGCCAATCAGCTCCCAACTGTCATCTCACAGGCTGTGTTTGAAAAATTACAGTTGGGAGCTGATTGGCTGGCACCTTATCACTTATCACTCTGTTTCCTAACACTGCTTAGTAAATAGACCCCACAGACATCTAGTATTTCTATTTTCCTCGCAAAATTATGCATTTTGTTCTACTTTTCCATATTTAGGGAGACATTGGGGCTCATAGTGTAGGCGTTTACACACCCACTTGTCAGTCACAGTTACTCCACTTCTCACAATAGGCCTTTTGTAGTTTGCAGCCCTGGGCCCATGTGATCCTTAATCCGGACCATCCATTTAGCGGTGTCTTGGAATCTGCACACAAATCGCGGTATTCCTGGCGTTCCTTTGTTTCTGTAGTATAGCTCCAGAAAGTTACTAGCTCCTTCCCAAGTCTAAAATGGCTGCTGATTAGAGGGCAATAAGAAACTGCAATAGGAGCTTCAGGAAAACAACAATGTCCGTGTGCACTTCCTGGGGCTCTGCTTGGGGTAATGTAGTTACTGCTTTAAAATAAATATTATATGGTCATTTGTTATTTTACACAGAGAAGATTATTTGTTTACTGTACATAGATTTTTAAATTTGACTGGGAGATCCCCTATTTTGGTGTTCTAGTTATGAGTTTATTATTATATTCTGTACATTGGTCCTGTTAGGAGTTCTGTTTTAATTGCTAAAATCACATCGTCATGCTTTTTAATTTAACTTAATCCATACCCTGCTGGGACAATTTCTGCTTCCGTGCAGCAATGGGAAAACAGACTATGTGGTAATGTGTGCTCCATGAACCATAAAGCGCACCCACAGCCCACTGACAGTGGAGGCAGCCATTTTGTGGCCATGAGAAAGTGGCCCATCAATTAACCAGAAACTAGTGACATACAGGGACGTAACTAGGTGTGTGAAACCAGTGCCGCTGCCCAAGGTCGATGTGCAGTCGCTGCTCCAGTAGCACCTGTATTTGCATGGAATGGCACCCTGCTGCCTGGAGAGCCATCTGACATGTCCTTGGGAACTAAGGTACCCTCTTCTGTGACATGATGATACTTGCTGAGTGCAGGAAGTGGCGGCAGCGCCCTAGGATGCAGAATTGCGCTGCTACAGCCCTAGCGACTTAGGGAGGAAGTACAAAGCAATACCGCATTGTTGGTTCTGTCCTCCAAGAGATCCCAGAGGGGGATGAATTGCATCATTGCTACTCTGCTGTTTTAATGCCGAGATGTGTAATTGAGTAGTAGGGTGCAAAACCACGATAACGCGTTTCACCATGGATTGCGGCATCAAGCCCCTGAACTGGCAAACTCACTGGGAAACGGGTGGGATCCTGGAGGTTGGTCTATTTTCACGGGAATCCAGGAGGACTGTCAGAAATTTGGGAGTCTCCCGGACTTTCTAGTATAGTAGGCAAGTGTGATCCAGCTCCAGCACATTGCACTCTGGTGTAAACTCTTAGCATTGATGTATGAATGATGTGCACTAGTAGACCTCATATTAGTACCTGGTCTCTAGAACATTGCAAACATTGGAGTCATATTGTTGTTTGTAGTTTCGCTGGCAATGTATCCGCTTTTTCTCGCTGTGTAATACTCTTACAGTTGAACAAATGCATTTTTTAGGTGGTCGTGTGCCTGCCACACACACAGCTGATCTAGTGGTGGCTTAATGGATGCATGGCAGGGTGGACATTAATGGCTTAAACTGGGGGAAACATTTTCAGTACTTAAAACATTTATTCGGTGATCTGTAGCAGTTCTGTAAATGTGCATATAAGATTTATTCTGCCATGGTGATGTGTAGTTTTGATCTTGGAAGCATCAGGGAGTCCTTATCTCTGCAGGGTCTCTCCTCTCTATGTGTGCTTAGAAGCCAGAGGTCTAAAGTCTCCATGTAATGATTTAGTAACTTTTGCAAACTTGTTCCCAAAGTTGGAAACACTTCAAACATTTCACCGATTCATCTGTATGGATTTATATGTTTTATTTTGAAATAGTCATCTGTAAGGATAGGAAGGTGGGTCACATACTATGCGCTTGCCAAAGCTTTGCAGTAAGTAAATAGAAATTCCACGAAGAAACTAAATTGCTTTGTGAACTAAATCTTTCAAGAGTGATTTCCTCCATGTGTTTTTCAGCTTTTCCGGTTACATAAAACCTGTCTGTTTGCAGTCATATAAAGGATGTCCTTTACACAGGAGGGCAGTGATTGTATTTATTTATGTGTGTCCCGGCACCAGTGGTGACATAAACATTAAAGGGAGTCTGACGGCTTGGAGTTAGAATGGCTGCTTAAACTTTACTCAAAGGCCTTCAAAGATGAACATGGGTTTTACTTCACACAGCGCTGACCTTGCAAGGCTGGGTTTATTTTATTTTATTTTTAATTACTCTACATTTTGATGAAAAATAAATGTAAAAAAGGCTGTGTCGAATTTAAGTACTAGTAAACCTTTTTTACAGTCTCCTTGATTTTTTTTTCTGGTTGGGGAGATTGATGGGCAGAACGGAGACTGGAATTGAGTGCATCTGACATTGTGATGTAATTTCTTCCTAGTGAATCAATAGGCGGCATTTTGATAAATATTGGTCCCCACACAAAAAGGCTTCCTCAACTGTAAGCAGTTGGGTTGCTTAAAGTTGTAACAACGTGATACTCAGTGGTGTAACTACCGTGGGTGCAGGGGGTGCGGCTGCTACGGGGCCCGGACCAACACGGGGCCCTTCCTTGCACCTACGGTCCCAGGCCTCTGTCCGCGGCCCTTCCCTCACATTTCCTTGCACCCATTTATTTCCTTCAACAGCACAATACGTTTTCCTATGGTCACAGGCAGGGCTGGCTCGAGGCACGTTTGACCAGTGTGGTCGAACAGGGGCACCACCCCATAGAGGGCGCACCCCTCCCAACCATTTCCGATATCAGCGGGACAGTCCAGTTTTTTCAAAGTATCCTGCGGGCGGTCGAGAAGTTGGGCACCTCCGCAGCTGTTCGGCGGTGCTGGCCCCGGAGAAAAGGAATTGATGCCGCGCACATGCGCGCGGCATCCAGTCAATGCAGGAAGAGGGCTGGGCTTGCCCCCAGCCTGATGTTAACTGGAGGCGTGCCTTGTGGACACGCCCCAAATAATGTCATTTAGGGGAGTGTCCTATGGTAATTAGGCCACACCCCCAAGCCACACGCGGTTAACGGGCATCTGGGTCCCCTTAATGCACAGGGGGCGGCTCCCCCTGGAGCCGGCCCTGGTCACAGGGTATGCACAGCTAATACCTATTGCACGTTATGGCAGAGAAGCTGAAAAATCTGAAAGTGTGTAATGATCACAAATGAAAATCCTCCACTTCTTACCACTATATAACACTGTACTGAGAACTTGACGCGTTTTGTGACAAATCACGCCATCTAGGTCCCGCGGCACAATGCTGCTTATTGCTGTATCGTACAGTGCAGGGTGGGGCTAAAATGAATCCGCTCACGGACCACCTTCTGGGATTTCCCCGATGGAAACTTTTTGTTGACATCACTTGTGCTGTTAATGACAATAAGGTAAAGTAAGTAAGTAAGGCTATAGAATCACCCATTACATTAAATTAAAATTTTCCTTGTATATATTGCTTGGTTGTGGAGAAAAAGTAGCTGTGCCTCCCTCTACACATAAAGGACTGCTCCAAGGAGTATGATCTCTTCACCAGTTGTGCAAATGGTGCTGCTGCCGCGCAGGGGTCTGTAGGTGGCGCCGTTATTGCCCCATGGCCCTTGCTTCTGGTTATCAGGGTGCCTGGAATGGTACCCTACAGCCAGTCATATGGACACTGCAGGCAGGAAACCTACCGTGTATACAGATGGCACAGGGCACATAAAAGCCCTGTTACGGCACAGATCTTCACAAATTAATTTTCTCTGTTCCTCTGCAAAACTATACACACCGATGCTCACCTTTGATTCTCAGTTGAAGCTGCCATCTTGCTTGAAAAACCCATGGGATTTGGTGGAAATCTTGGTGTCCTTGGACAAATCAACCATCGTGCACCACCATGAAGGATATTGCACTGTGTATATATTTTTACTATTTTATTAAATTCAGAAGGTGGTAAAAAAAAAATGTTATAATATAATGTAAGACTGGGACCCCTTTGACATGTGGTTTTGCTATTGTTTAAGAAGTAATTGGTGGTAATAGACTCTGAAATATCCCGTTCATAATATTTTAGCACATTTGAACCTATTTTCTGTGTGTCTTTTGATGCTTCAATAAAGAAAAATGTTTTTTAAAAAAAGTAACTTGTGGTCATTTCAATGACTTCAGTGTATTTATCACTCAAAACCGCAAGTGACATCAAGTATTGGGTCTTTATAAACATTGGTTCCCATTCTCTGAGTATTCATAAAGTTTAATTTTTCAGTTCAACACAGGAAACTGACACCTGCCTGTATGAGGCCTAATGATCTTTTAAAAGGATAGTTTACCTGACAATACTGGGGACAGATTATTCTGTCATACGGCACTTTTGAAGTGGTCACTCCTTCCTCTGTGTCAGACTGGTCTCCATCTGTTAACATCTCCTTGCATTCATATTCATTTCACCCCCCTGGTGACATTGATGTCTCACTTGGGTTTAGCCCTATGTGCTATCCATTAGGGAATATGATACAGTACGTGTGCAGTGGAGCATATAGTGAAGACTCAAAGCATCAGTAATTTACATTCTCTGCAATTTTAAGATAGGTCTTTATAAAGCTGAATGTTTACATGAAGCAAAACTCACTAGACCTAATGTTAGTATTATTATTTATTTATATTTCTTTATAGATTATTATTATTATTATTATTATTATTATTATTATTATTATTATTATTATTTAGTTGGGTAACATCTCAGAACACACTTTTTGCAGATTTATCTAAAATATTCATCATGATCTTTCTCCTCTTTCTAACTGATTAGAGAGGTTTTAAAAAAGTGGGAGTGGGACTAACCATTATTATCTTGATTTGGATGATACAATATAATTTATATTCAAACACTCCGTATACCCCCTGCCTTCTCTTGTTTCTGTGTATTGTCCAACCTATTTTATACTGAATTCACATGGGCAAATAAATCCTATACACGCAATAAGAACCTTGTGGGGTAAGGTGGGGGGCATGGGGGTGCCATGGATGGACAGTGCATTTCAACCACCTTTTATGTGCTCACTCAACTATGTTGTCAGCTGTCTTTAAAATGTGCTAAAAATCTCCCCAATATTATATTCTCCTGTCCTATATAATGCAATTATCCATGACTTCCCTCTAGGCCAAGAAGTATTTCTGCCCTTGGCGACTTCAAGGTGAGCTGCAAATAATACACTTATCAAATACAGTAGGACAGCATCGTTTGAAAACTTTAAGCTTCATCCATATATTTGCTACTTCAGCACTTGGCAACCCATCAACTTAATGCAGCAATCCCATATATATACCTGCATACTACAGCTCTGTGTGCCGCACCTCTGCTTTATCTATCTATCTCATGTCTATCTATCTATCTTTTTCTTTTTTGTTATTAGCAACTGATGGTCATTCTTTAAGCATTCCTCTTGCAAATCATTATCTCTTTTAGACACTTCTCTGGAGGTAAAACACATATGGCTGACAGACACTGACATAGTCAGGGCTGGATTAATAATGGGGTGGGTGGAGCTGGAGCACCAGGCCCCCCAAAAAACATTTTTTTTCCTGTTGTGGGCTGCCAGCTACTTTGTGTTATCCGTATCACCATCCACTGAAAACCCACCGTGTCGCTCCCCATCCCCTACCCCTACCGATTGAACCAGGAGAACGTAATTCTGACCAGCTCGATTGAGTTTGGGGCATAATACAGATGTCGCCGCTGTGGCGCAGTGGAAAGCTTCACAAGCCCACCCTGCGCCACATAAAGTATCACCGCATCCACCATGCCTTAAAGGACAGCCTGAAGTCTGTGAAGTTGACCTGTAGCCAAATGTGTCTCTGCACAGGTATATGTATACAGGGTGGCAGTGTGCCCTGTGCCAGCATGACCTCGCCCCGAGGGGGCGTGGTCACCAGCACTGGGAAGTACAGCACTACAGGAGTGTCCTGAGATAAGCCAATATGCATGATTTAGCTTCTGCGCTTGTAAGATATGCTAATACTATTATTGAAAAGCGGTGCGTCTTAAACTCATAGTTTGTAAGCTCCACTATTGTACGGAATGAATTTAAATATTCTCTGTAAAATGCAGTTTAATTGTTGCTCTTAAAAAATATTACATTGTTATGTCTGTAGCAAGAATAATGTAGAACCTATAAACAGTGGCCACATTTTCCGGCAAATATCTGTACGAATTCTGCTGTTTTATCTTACCTGGTGTCTCCAGTGTATTATACCTAAATTCATGTTTCTTAATAAACCAATTATATTGGTACACAGAAAATGGCATTTTGCTTGAAAAATGTTCAAGAAAATCAGATATATTGTATTTCACATAGGATCTTTGAAAAGAAAATGATGTGCTTTTCACCTTGGAGGCATAAGCCATGAGATGTCACTTACAATACTGAGGAGTATCAATCTCACTGTGATATAAAGGCCTGTATGTGAGTCCTTATAGTAGAATAGAAGTGCAGTTATGTTGTAGGTTTCTGCTTTGGATAACAAGAATACTTCTCTCTCTGAGAGATGTTACAGCGTGCCGCACCATTTCCATGTTATTTCAGTCACTGGTGACCATTAAGGTTCCGCTGAAGCCAGGGGGCAGTTTTAGGCATTTGGGAGCCTACTGCAAAAGTTGCCAAGAGATACCCCTTCACGTATTGAACTATGGGCAGATTTGGATTAAGTGATTGGGGCATACATGCCTACTCTCCCGGGAATGGCGGGATGCTCACGATTTTTCGGGTAATCCCCCGCACCCCTGGAAGAGTAGGCATATCTCCCGCATCCCGTCCACTTCCTAGTGAAGAGATTTTATCCGAAATTTTTGGGTCCGTAGGGAAGGGGCGGGGCTAAATGGTGCAAATCGCGTCATTTATCCCCGTCCCCTCCTAACGGACCTGCGATTTGCTGGGGTTTTCTGCAAAGGGGGCGGGGCTTAATGCAGTCTATCGTCTGGTCCTGTTAGCCCAGCTCCCTCCTCAGAACACATCCCCTCCCTCTTCTCCTTCTTTGCTTATAGCCCAGGCAGTCCATATGCTGCACTGGATGCCGTAAGATTAATTATAGTTTGAGACCCCCCTCTCTCCTTAATCCGGCTTTACCTATGGGTCTCCCATCCTTGAGTGCCATGCACAGAGATGTGCTGATTCTTGTACGCCGTCCTTGAGTGCCATGCACAGAGATGTGCTGATTCTTGTATGCCATGGCCTTTTTAACCAATTCTGTTATATTTAATGGGGGCAATTCAATTCAGTGCGATCTTGAATAGCTCCGGGATGGAGTTTCCTGAAGCTATTCAATTGGCCGTGCTGTAAACTCCCGGCTAGAGGATTCTGCTTGCACCCTGCAAAGCACTGGGCAACTCCCCAGCATGACGAGAAACGGGAGACACGCGGTCTGTTTTTGCTAGGTTATTGTGTTGATAGCATTCACAGGGCGGTATCTAATTAGCCCCGAACATTGTTCGGGTGCTAATGGATCCCCTGGGCCTAGTCACTTAGCCTTCAAGTGTGGCCCGACGCCGGCACTTAACAGAAATTTTTTTTCGGGACATGGTGTCCCGTAACATTATCCCCGAAATGAGCAGTTTTTTTGCTAGCGCAATGGCGAAAACACACAGGTCCGTGAATTTATCATGGATTATATGTGTTTTCAGACAAATTATCCTATTTGTCCACCTGAAACAGAGGATAGGGTAGAAAAAAAATCTGCGAAAAAATGGGGATTATCGGCAAAAAATTATAGTTTTTCGTCCCCGAATAAATATCATAGCTAATTGGTTGGCGCCCACAGTATAACAGGGCAGCACGAGTCCGTAGCTCTTGGGATGTATTATGTAAATTTTTAACATCCCTAACCCACCTCTTTATACCCTTCTCAGACCATGTAGTTCCCCAATGCCAGATTGTCTTTATCGACATTTCTAGATTCATATTGTTTAGAACGCTGTCACCAAATTTCACTACTATTAATTCATTTATTACAACATTTAATTTCCATTAAATGAATTAACATCCATTCTATATGCTTTTTTATCTTTGACGGGAAAATAAGATATGTACCCCCAGGTGGTCGTACATACGGTACATCTGCCCCTGTACATACGGTACATCTGCCATTTCATTACCTGGTTCTACGTTCACCATCATGCAAATGCAGCTTAAGTGAACCTTAGTGTCTTAATCACTGGGTGATTAAAGTGGACGACTGAACAATAGTGATATCGTTATCGTTCAGTCGTCCACTTTATTGTCCATTAGTAACACCAAAACGATGAACGATAACGACGATGCGCGTTCCCGGCGGGTCATTCATCATTATCGTTCATCAGGAAAACATGTAGGCCAACCTAACGATATTGTCAGGTTGCTGCATGTTGGGGAATGGGGGAGAGAGCCCGGCGGTGAACGATATCATTCAGCGGGTGTGCTCAATGTCATGAACGACATTGAGCACACCCTGCCGGGGACACACTGGACGATATCGCTCAGGGAGCATATCGGCTAGTGTGTACACTCTTTTATTCATCACTATGGGGAACAGTTTGACAAAAGGGGGTCTATTTATTAACACCAGGGGCTGGCTGGCAACTTTTAGCCTCGGGGGCAAGTCCAAGGCACTGGCCCATAAGTAACGGCGCATCCTTAAATGGAGGTGTTTGGTATAATAAAGCTTTATTTTACACATTCACTTATGTATGTTAGCAGCGCTATTTTACACGTTCACTTATGTATGTTAGCAGCGCTATTTTACACATACACTTATGTATGTTAGCAGCGCTATTTTACACTTATGTATAATAGCGCTACTAAAATACATAAGTATAAGTGTAAAATAGCGCTGGTTAAAGCACATTTGTCACTTAGCAGCACCGTGTACATATTCCCCAACGGTCAGTGTAGAGTGAGAAATATTACATACAAGAACTCCCTCCCACCATATTTTTTCTTCAAAAGAAAAATAAGAGCATAAAATCCATACTAAACATACACTTACCTTTATTTCTTCTTTGATTTTCTCTGCTTTTCTCTCTCTCCACTTTCTTTTCTTTTAACTGGGTTCTTCTTTCCTTCCGCTCCTCTTCCCCTGCTTATTTTTCTCTCCACTTCCTTTCATTCTCAGGGTGCAGCCAAGGGTGGACTTTCAATGGCTCTGCCTATTTGGCAGTCCCATGTCCTACCAGGGGTGGGCTATAATAAGCTGCCCTATAGCTGCTGGTAAACTACACATCCCAGCATGCCTTGTCAGGAGTCTTGTATTCAAACTGTTACAGGGCATGTTGGGATGTGTAGTCCCAAAGCTGATGGGCCGCTTATTTATTTATTTTTAAATCACTAGTAATGGGAGCCTCTTATTAAAAATAAGGCTCCCATTTTTGAAATACAACACCTTTATTTTGCACAAAATAAATCTGTTTGGTCGGGGGGAGGGGTCCTGGGTGACACGGCCAATAGCAGCAGGGTGGCCGTGTCACTCATACACTGACAAATTAACCGGCGCTGCTGATGCCCTGCGACCTCCATAGCTGCCCTGCGACCCCATAACCGGACGGCCCCACCCTTCCTCCCCCTGCCGCTCGTTGGGTACAGCCGGCGGCCGCCTATGCGCGACGCCGACGGGACGGCCGGGGTTGGTGCCTGCCTTTGGCAGCCTTGTTGTGCATTATGTACCTACAGGGCTTCCGTAGCCCTGTAGTACACACCACAATAGCGGCGGAAGCAGCCGAGCTGCACACTGGTGACTGGTCCACCTCCACGGCCCTATGCAAGGAGGAGGTGGGCGGCCCACAATGCTTACTAATAGAGCGGCCCAGGGGGCACATGGCACCCTGATCCCCCAGGCCCGGCTCGCCACTGATTAACACTATTTTTACTAAAATAAAGTGAAAAAGGGTGTTTTCACACCATTTTCACATTATTTTAGTTTCACCTGTAGTTATTGCAGGGCAATTGGAGTAGAATTAGTAAAATTCTACTCCAACCCCTAATATCACTTATTTTTAGTAAAGCAGGGGGTCCGCGATCGCGGGGGGCGGGGCTTAGCATCTGTGGGGGGTAGCAGCGACGGTGGGTCGGCGCATGCGCGGGCTCTTAGTCGCGGTATGTTTTCCGAAAGTGCCACGACTAGAGTGCGGATGGGATCCGCAGGGACAGAGCTTTATCACAAGCTCTGTCCCTGCAAGGGATTTATAATAAATCCCTGTGATATTGCCTGAATTCGCAATGCGAATTCACTCGGTAATATCACACTACAATCCGCATTCAATATGCGGATTGTAGTAAATAGAGCCCTTAGACTTCCCAGAATGCCGTGCTGGCTAGTACCACTCACTGAGCAACAGAGCCTGTGTGCTCTTTGGCAGATTGAATATATGCAGGGCATATCTAATGAATGGCTTTCTTGTTTAGGTAAAGCAGTAGCTTTCAGCCGCTTCCACTGCCTTGATTATTAACTTTAGAAATTAATTTGTCATAAGGGAGCAGTTATTAGAAATACAAGTAATGTGAGGTGTTTAATATACACCTGGCTCATCTCCACTGCCCACTAAATGACCTCCAGCAATTGACGGAGGGGATTAAAGAAATAATTAGCTATTCAGGTGTGCAAAGTGTCAGCTTCCTAATTGCTGCAAAACACAAAGAACTGGTACGGCCATACAGCCTACATGGAGCCCTAGTACTATTGTTCTGAATTGTAGGGAAAGCACAAGGGATTAAATAAGGAATGTGAAGATGTCAGAATTGAGAGCAGTGCATGTCCTATTATATATAGAATATCAGTAATTATATACGAATATCCTTTAAAAAAAAACAATCTTTATTCAGCCATTATTTTTATATACGTTTCTTACAGTAGGCCCTTGTTTAATACTACAGTCATCTCTCTCCCATACTGTAATTGATGGAATAACATTCCACTTGGGCCTGGAGTGGCATTATACAGTATATCTACATCTATCTATCTATAAATAAAAGGGATCTCATTTCTTAAAAATATGTTTCATTGTATTTCTCAGTAAAAATATAAAGTTAGCTGATTGATCATTATTTCCAATGTAAATAGCTGCAGGCTTGCTACATTTATCTTCCAATCTAACAAGTATAACGGCAGCCTGAGGGCCAGATTCAGAGAATTTTGGAATAGCACAGCCTTTACATCTTTGGGCCTGGCTCAAGAGTGAATGCAAACTATCGGGAATCTGCGCCTGCGCAGGACCCATTCTGCGAGTGTACACAATGGGTCCTGCGTAGTCGCACCCAATCCCTTGAATGCCTCTGCCTGATTGACAGGCATGGTCAACTGCCGTTCCCGGAAAGGTGGCGTGTACGCCGCGTTTTCCGGGACTGTCTAACCCTTGATCTGCGCTGATGAACACAGTGTCCTGGGCTCGCAAGCCCAGCCTGAGGAAACTGAGGCTTACTCAGCTGGCCGGAGGCCCGGCACCGTCCACCATCGTGACCATCGACCACTGATGGTCGCGATGGTGAACCCAGCCTGCGTCCTCCGTCGCAGTGCTGGGATCGCAAATGCAGCAGGGGGTGCCATACACCTCCCACTGCATTTGCATTATTGCAAGGATCGCAATTGCAAAGCTGCCTGCGTGCATATATCATATACTGTATCTATAGCCTGCGTGCAGCTTTGCACGTGCAATCCTTGCTGAATCAGGCCCTTTGTGTGCGGCGGCTGTGCTAAAATGTGCAAAATCTGCACGAGCCGTCTTAAGTAAAAAGACTCCCACTGCCGGCTTCTCTGATCCTCTGCTGCATCCGAAGACACAGTCATCGGATCAACTGCATGACTATCGGTCAAACCTCAGGTCACTAAGGATGTCCTGCAAAATCACGCTCCTGGGGTCAGTGATGCTGTGTCTGAGGATGCGGCCATTGGCTTCGGCTTGCCCAGAAAACAGAGCTGATGACCCCGTTTTCTGTAACGCTCCCCATTGCCGCCCCAGCATGCCAGCAATATGTCAGTCAAGCTGCGGCTTTTTGGACACAGGACCTGATATGCACAATGGCAGCGCGGCTCCTTCGCCCACGATGAAATCACTTGTGCCAAATTTGTTTTATTTGAGGTGTTATCATTGTATTGCTTTGCATAGAGGCCCTGTCATTGGATTGACCCATGTGACCAGCACATGGTCACATTGGTCAGACTGGTGGAAGCAGTCACCCACCACTCACAACAATATCACTGTGCGCCCTGTGCACAGACTGCTATGTAGCCTATCCTATTCACGTGACCGCGGGCCCAAAGCACCCCACCCCTCACCGGCTGCACACATGGGGCCACACCTATCTCTTATACTGATGATGTCAATACCTTTTTGTTATTGCTGGGTTCAGTAATATTTGCGCCAAATTAGAACAGACAGACATAAACAACCAGGGCCGGATTAAGGGGGGGGCGACAGGGGCAGGGCCCCCACACATAGAGGGGCCCCCACAACAAGCGCAGGCAGGGGGGGGGGGTTTCTGAGTACTTATAAACCGCCCCCCACAGAAAAATCTCGTCGAAGTGGAGGCGGAGCCAAAACGGGACCTATTGTGAGGTGCCCGCCCCCATTTTCAACCTGCAGCTGCAGCATAATAATGTAAGTATGTGTACTGCTTTATTGTGTATGCATGTGTTTGTGTGTATATACTGTGTGTTGTTGTGTGCATACTGTGAATGTGTTAGTATGTATATATGTGTATGTATGTGTTAATTTGCATATATGGGTTAGTGTGTGTGTATACAGTGTATGTATGTGTTTATGTGTGTACACTGTATATGTGTGTTAGTATGTATGTTATATATATATATATATATATATATATATGTGTATATATAATATATTGCTACGTATATGTGTGTGTGTGACACTAACCTCGCCCCAAGTGTCTGAACCTAACTTCCCCCCCCCCCGCACCCTAAAGATAACCCTCCCCCCAATCCCGCTACTACCTTCGGCATCCCGGCGATTGGGATGCAGGCGCCGGGATTCTGACCGGCGTAGGTAATGTAAGTGTCTGCATATTGACTGCCGGGATGCCGAAAGCATCCCATATTAGAACGGCCCAGAAAATCCTGCGTTTGCCCCTGGCCACATAGGGTTGGTGTGAGCCTGCCGAGGCTCTGTGTGGCTTGGTGGGGGCCCCCACAACTTAGTTACCCCAGGGCCCCCACAAGCCTTAATCCGGCCCTGTAAACAACGTTCTTATATATTAGTATAGATAGTGGTACTTTGATAAGCAGTCTGTTAATAGCACTGTTATTAAACTGAGAAATGTGTAATACATAGCTTGAATACATAAATTAATGTTAAAAGGAGTTTATTTAAGCATTAATTAATTCAGCATGGCTAACTACAGTAGGGAAATAATGACAACAAGCAGGAGCCGGTTATTGTGTATTTGGTGATATGGGTAGGAAATGGGGCATATGATAATATACAGTAATTGATTTGTGTTATTAGCATTGTATTCACAAAACAAATGAATCTATCAACATTTTTCATTTGAAAAGCCGGATACCCGTGCTGCAAAATATCACCGTTGGTATTGGGTAACTGGCCTAACAAGAGTTATCCTAAATCAATCGGATCATTACCAAGCATAGTGGTAAATGCATTACAAGAGGATGACTGTAGATAATAGATATTGGCCCGTGTGTGTGGTCACCTTCTGAAGGTGTCTACTTTGCAAATAGGTTGAACCAATTGGATGGATATGTGTAATCATCAAATGATTGGATATGTGTCATTTGGCCATGCACATATGTGGATATATGTGGTCAACATGGTCGACAGCCAGGTCAAAAGGTCAATTTGCCATGCTGTAGCCAGCTTTTGCTATCCAATTTATACCGAAAGGCTTATAGAGTAGCGATGTAAAGTGTTAGATTATAATCATTAATTTCCAGATGTCAGCAGATACATCGGTCAGTGGCTTACCTTAACGTGTAGCAGTGGGATGTTTATGTGATCTATACAGGACACTCATTCAGTTCTCTCTACCAGGCTGTGAAGTCTGGCCAAATGCTTAACGCATGGGTTAGAAGCTGCTTCAGATCATCCAGAACTATTCCTGTGGGTACTGGAGAAATAATTCGATCTTACCAGGTCACAGCTGCCTTAGGGCTTCTATACATGGGTATAGAAAAACAACGCTAGTTAAATCATAGGAAAATAAACCCATGAAACATTGTCCATGTTTTAGCAGACCATTAGGTGGGCATTATTATTATTTATTTATCCGGTGCAGCAAAATCCAGCCGCACCATCGCTTCCATTAACATCCCTGAAACCTTCCCTGCAGCACTGTGTGCTAGTCACTTAGCGCTGTACTAAATATTTACAGAGCATTGGTGCATCTGAACCCTTGAGTTAACATCAAACCGAATCGAACAGGTAACACAACATATGTTTACACTTCTATTTTCTATTATTTTAGGACAGCCAGTATCATAGAGCACTTTTGGACCTCTGTACTAATAATCACAGATTATTTAAAGTTCCGTTTTGCGGTGGTTATTTTCAGTTTTAATGAAAATATCCATGCTATGTACTGTGGGAAACTTCGCTTTTTTTGGAGTTTGTACATAGGGCAGAGATCATAGTCCCCATTGATAATAGTGGGGACTGCGATCTGCAGTGCTAACTAGCACTCAGCCGGAGATTTCTGTGAAGTCTTCTGAATTGTGCCATTAGTACATAGCTACAATACATAAAATTATACAGAGACTGCAGCTTCTACATAATTTTATGAAAAAAATTGCTTGATAAATAGACCACTTAAGAACAAGTGAATAACCATGTTGTATGAGGCCTTAGAATACAACAAGCTTTTAAAATGCTCCTAATAAAGTCTTCTTTTTTTCGTATGATCGGGTTGGGTACGGGATGCCAGCGCTCGGATCCCAGCGGTCAGAATCCCGACGCTTGTATCCCGACAGGGTTAGAATACCGCCACCTGTCGGTCAGTATGTTAACCCTCCCTCTCTCCCTACCCTAATTCTCCTTCCCCCGGTGCCTGAACCCAACCTCCCCCCTAGTGCCTAAACCTAACCTCGCCCCCGCCGCACCCTAAACCTAACCCTCCCCCTAGTTCCTAACCCTCCCCCCTAGTGCCTACACCTAACCTCCCCCTCGCCGCATTCTAAACCTAACCCTCCCCCCTAGTGCCTATACCTAACCTTCCCTTCTCTGCACCCTTAACCTAACCCTCCCCCTTTAGTTCCTAACCCTAGTGCCTAAACCTAACCCCCCTAGTGCCAAACCCTCCCCCCTAGTGCCTATATCTCGCCGCACCCTAAACCTAACCTCCCCCCCTAGTGCCTATATTTAACCTCCCCCTCTCCGCACCCTAAACCTAACCCTCCCCCTTTAGTGCCTAACCCTAGTGCAGGGGTTCCCAACCACGGTCCTCAAGGCACACTAACAGTCCAGGTTTTAAGGATAGCCATACTTGGCACAAGCAACTTAATTAGTACCGCAGTTATTTTGATTAAACCATCTGTGCTTTAGCATGGATATTGCCAAAACCAGGACTGTTAGCGTGCCTTGAGGACCGAGGTTGGGAATCACTGCCCTAGTGCCTAACCCTAACCCCCCCCCCTAGTGCCTAACCCTCCCCCCTAGTGCCTATACCTAACCTTCCCCTCTCTGCACCCTAAACTTAACCCCCCCCTTGTGCCTAACTCTAACAAACATCCCCAGGTGCCAAAGCCCTAACTCTCCCCCTAACCCCAGTACAGGATTCTGACAGGTGTCGCGATTCCGGCGCCGGCATTCTAAGCGCCATCATCCCGGCTGTCACGATATTGATCGGATCCCATAAAATCTGTTTATCCAATTATTTTCCTTATTTAGATTTACAGATTATAGTAGGTGACACTCATTATGTACATTCATTTTACAGCAGACAGCAATGTTACAAACTGAATTTTTATATCAAGGACTTGAGCTCGTCAAAAGCTGTAATAAACTGCTACTCAACAAGGAAGAATGGGGTCTAGATATAAAAAGAAAAAACTAGAAAGGCAAACATTATTTGTATTTTAATATACTTGAAGTAAGATAATATAGGAAAGTACCTATTTTGCTAATATGTTTTCTGTAGATAACTGTATATGATGCAACTCAATAGGCTGAAGCTTAGAGTGCTGGAAATTGAGGGGGCACCATCTGGGGTGATTGGTATCTAATAACAATTGGCTGGCCCCTCAACAAGGACAACCAATTTTTTAATTTTCTCCACTTATCAGCCTTCGTGACAATGGGGTGCTAAGAATGTATTAGTCAAGAATGGCCAGAACCATTAATAAGGCCCGGCAAGGCAAAGATATCTCTCATGTACTGTTTATCAACCAATTAATTTTCACACTCTACATGAGCATTTTCAATCCAACTCAACTGTATCAGATTTTGACCGGTCATACAAGTATAAAGACTAACCAATCCAGCAAGTTTATGGCCAGTTTATGTCTGGCATAACCCACCATATTAATATTATGTCATGATGAGTAGGGCTCTTGGGCCACTCTTGCAGTAGAGTAAAGCATAGTCATCTGAAAGGCATCTCCAAACCTTCCTAATTAAAACTAGAGTTGAGCGGGTCCACCCACCCGAATTTCGTATTCCGAGGCGAGATCTGAGTCCGGCTCAGGTTTTCCCGTCTGACTCTGATCTGAAAAAGAGGCAAAATGCGTAATTTTCCCGCTGTCGGATTCTTGCGGGTTTTGGATTACATAAAGGTTCCCATGAACGGCTCCATTTTCACTCCGGCTGTGGAGAGAGAAGCTAGCAGACGTGTAGTCAGTCACTCAGTGTGTTTGTCCAGTCGGGGTCTTGGGCTGAAGGCTGCTGTGTTGTCCATAAAGGGGCTTAGGCTGCATTATGTAAAGGGGGGCTTCCTTCAGTGGGTGCTGCAGCTGCTGTGTCACTTGTCCTGTCAATTAACTGTGGCTGCTGCTGTGTTGTTGTTCTGTCCATCAGGCTAGGGCTGCAGATCATACAAGGGTGCTGTGTTGTCCAGGGGGGGTGCTCTGTCAATTAGGGGGTACTGTGCCACAGTTTATCGTCCACGTATTTGTGACTCTGCTGGTGGTCTGTCCGCACTCGGCAGGGGCGCTTTGTGGTCCATAAAGAAGGAGTGCTGTCTGTGTTGTTCATCGAGGAGCTGCTGCCTCATTCAGGGGTGCTCTTCCCCAGTGTAAAAAAAATTAAAAGGGCTTTTTTTTGTGTGTGTGCATTAGCAACTTTGCTGCGCTATTACTGTTTGGTGACACTGCCGGCCAGACCGCAGTTTATAGTCCATGTACTGTGACACTATAAGTCATAGCGCAGTGTGTTATTCCTATTCATAAAAAATATTGTGACACTGTAAGTGGAAGCGCAGTCTAATATTCAACTTTTCACTTCTTTCCTCAATCGTGAATAAATGATTAGTCTACATGCCGTCTACAAGACCACAACAAAGTGCTAAATAACATGCGTTATATATAAAACATAATGATATCACTGTAAGTGGCAGCGCAATTTTATTCTTTTCTTATTCATAAATAATCTTGTGAAACTGTAAGTGGTATCGCAGTGTGTTACTCTTATTCATAAATAATCTTGTGAGACTAAGTGGCAGTGCAGTGTGTTATTATTTTCTTCATAAAAAAATCTTGTGACACTGTAGGTCATTGATACTGCAGTGTAATATTTAAAATTGGTACAAATTGACGTGTGTGCTGTACCCAACTTCATTCGTGTTTGTTGATATGGAGAATGATCAGTTGAGAGGAGAGCAGGAACCACATATTTAGTGCTGGAGCTGCTGCTGGTGCCACCAGTCATGACAATACTAGTCCATCTACATCATCTACTAAAGATGATGCCCAAGGGCATACAGGGCTTAAGTCAGGGCATCTAAAATCAAGAACCAATCTTTTACAGTGGTAAAGAAAAAACATCAAAGGGAAAGTTAGCTGCAGAAAGACATAAAAATTGGCAATATGGCTTTCACCACATGAAGTGGCAAGGAACGGCTAAGGCCTTGGCCTTTATTTATGACTGGTTGTTCTGCCTTTTATGATGATGTGAGCACAAGTGAACATGCTGACATAGAAATCGAGGATGCTTCTGTGGAAGTGCACCAGGATGAGTTGGATATTTGTGTAGCTGATGCTAATAAGGATGTTGTTGATGAGGATGTTGTTTGTGTAAATCAGGCACCAGTAGAAAAAACTGTTATTGCCCATGATTAGGAAAAGCTCATGGTCATGCCTGGGCACAATAAAACAAAAATATGGTTGAGGAAAAATGGCGCTAATCTGCTAATGAAATTTATTCCGCTGGAGGTGGACTTTCTGCTGTTTTGCTGCTAATACCTGCCTATTAAGGACTATAGTGCCCTGGACCTACTAGATCCCTACTGCTTATACCATCCAGGAGCGGTAGGCATCGTGCAGTTCATACAGATTGTCCCCAGTGTGGAACCATTGTTATTGGTTTTATATGCTCATTTAAAATTTATTAAATGTGAGTTGAATGTATTAAATAAACCTTTTGTTCACTTGTATAAACGTTGTTACACTATTATTCTTCTCTTTTTTGGGGGAGATTAAACAAGTAGCACAAATACATGGAATAGATGGAAGGATGACTTTCCTGTTGTTGAAAAATTTAAAAGAAGTTTTCTACAATTTAATTGCAAATTAACTTTCCCTGACTTTACCCTGAATATTTTGATTCATAAGAGTAAGAAACTTTTTCTCATTGGTAATTATAGTCAGGTGGACATTAATACTGTATGGCAGATTAGCGCCATTTTTCTTCAACCATATTTTTGTTTTATTGTATACTTGTTTTGGGATGTGTTAAAAATCCTGAGTGGAGGAAGGCTGCTTTTTAGTTATATTTGCGCAATTATGAGATTCAATTTATTTCTTGTATATCCATGCCTGGGCATGAGACAAGAAAATCCACTTCTTATGTGTGGAATTATTTCTACCCAAATCTGGACAACAATTGTCACGTTATCTGTACCCTTTGTAAAGCCAGAGTAAGTAGAGGTAGGAACCTTAACCATCTAAGAATCTCCTCCCTGTTACGTCATCTGCAGCGCATCCATCCAAAAAGTTTTTGTGTTTTGTCTTGACAGTGGGTCTTTTGGGAAAGTTATTTTTTTCTCAGCAGATGCACTTGCTGGAGAAACTAAAGGAGAAGCCATCACTGCATCACATGCCACTTGAGCTGACAATTTGCTTACCAACAGCTCTTTGCATCTCTTCTGATCTGTGTCCATTGAGAAGAAAGACACAACGTATGACTTAAGCCTTGTATCTTAATTCTTGTGTTTACTCTGTTCAGCTTGTCCACATATCTGTGGTTAAGTGGACAGTGGGTACAACAGCATTTTGGAGACCACTAATTAAGTTTTTTTTAATGTCCCTTTACAGTTTTGGAATTGCTTTCCTTGTGAAGTGGAATCTTGATAAGATTTGGTAGTGAGGACACAGGACCTGAATTAACTGTCTAAAACTCACTGCATTATTAGCAGATATTGGACGCACATCTAATACCAGTATAGCTGTTAGGGCGTCAGTGATCTGCTATGTAACTGCGTGACTGCTGTCATACTTGCTCCCCGTAGCAAAGGATTGTTTAACAGTCAATTGTTTTTTAAAGTACTACTAGTAGTCTTGCTGGTCCCCTTCTGGGATGAAAATCCACTCCCAGCAGCAGCAGGCATAGCGCTCAAGGATTATTCTGGGGCAAGGACTGATGTGAATGATTTAAATATTTTTTGTATATGCCTTCCGTCTTCCCTCATATATTTGCTTCGGAATAAAAAAATGGAATTAAATTTACTACTAATCAAATCGTCCTTTCCCTTCCTTCAACAACATTCATACTCCAACTCCCTCAGCCTCTTGAATAATAAAAACATGTGTTTCCTGATGTGCCATGTTGGAAGTTGAACTGCCACTGCTGCAATCTTTGACATGCAGTTGCTGAATGCCAAAAATGTCCAGAAATGTTTATGGCCACCGACAGCATCTCCTGCATGCCCCTTTAATTTAAAACCACCAAGTTGATTTTGTGGGCAAAGCATGGGACATATTGTTCACCCATGCTCTCCCCTCCTCCCTCATAAATTTGCTTCGGAATCAAAAAATGAAATTAAATTTACTACCAATCAACCCTTCCTGTCCCTGCCTTCAACTACTGCACATACACACTCCAACTCCCTCAGGCCTCTTGATTAATGAAAACATATGTTTCCTTATGTGCCATGTTGGAAGTTGAACTGCCACATGTTTGCGCTGCCCACTGCTGCCGCTTAGCTTAGTTTGCCAGGTAGCTTGGTGCAAATTTTGGGCCTAAATCAGATGAAAACAATATTGTGAGGTGGTCAAAATCGACTGGAAACGAGTGGAAATTGATGTTATTGAGGTTAATAATACTGTAGGGAAAAAAAATTATATGATTTTAGCAGTTTTTATTAATTTTTGGAAAATAAAAATACAGATCTAAATCCAAAACATGCAAGAGGTGGTTTTGGCAAAACCAAATACAGATCCAAAACACTTGGAGATAAAGATCCAAAACCAAAACACGGGGGTTGGCGCACATCCCTAATTAAAACAAATATAGATAGAAATAAAACAATGTTATAAAATAGTAAAATTCATGCCTGAATATTTTTTTTCTAAATATCCATAGAAAAGTAACATCAGTAAATAATACTTACTGTGTACCTGTCGCCTATAGTTTGTGGGTTGCAGTTGGTGCACTAAGAAGTAGTGATGCTATTGTGGCAATTGTTGCTCTGCAAGGACATGGAAGTTAAAGATATAAAGTAAAAAAATAAATGTACATTTTTGTGGCTTAATAAACAATTTTTATATATATACATATATATATATATATGCCTTTTGTCTAATTTGTTTTCATTGTGATGTTTTCACTGTTTGAGAGCGTATGTGAGTCTGTAGCAAACCTCCAGAGTGAGTAGAGATGAGCAAGAGATATTGGGCCTGATTCAGACCGACTCGCGAGCGGCTGTCCGCTCGCAAGTGGGTCGATGTTCTGGACTGAGCATGCGCACGACGGAGGGAGCTCCGTCGTGCGCATGTGCCAGACGCGACGAGCGAAGGAAAGTCCTTCGCTCGTTGTGTCCGATCAAAGGGGGCGTGCTGTCAATGTTGATTGACAGCACGCCCCCTTTGGTAGGCGTGCCGGGGGCGTGCCTCCCTGACGGGGGCGTTCCCACGGGAACGCCTCCCGTCAAAAGCCGGCCCACTGACATCACTAGTGATGTCAGTGGGAGTGATTTTGGCTCTGATAGAGCCAAAATCACTCCGGAGCTTGCGGTTGAAAACCTCAACCGCAGGCTCCGGCTCGCAATTTCGATGGTCGCGATGGTCTCGACCATCGCGGCCATCAAAATGCACGCTCGTATAGCCTGTGGGTGGTGACCCACAGCTATACGAGCGTCCAGAAGGACGCTCCATTTTCATGGAGGCCGGCCCTCATTCAGAGCGTGCGCTCTGCTCAGAGCGTACGGCTCTGAATGAGGGCCATTATCAGGTGAGATCTGACCGCTGTACGAGCCTCATATGTAAATGCAGCAATTTTTTTTATTTGGAAACAAAATGTACCGCTTGACATTTCACTTTTGTAAAATCGATTACAGAGCACTACCCCTTTATTTCACAACGAAATAGCTCTTAAATTATACAAAGGCTTAGACGAAAAACACAAAAGAATTTTAGAAACATAAAGCAATGTATTTCCAAAAAGGTGCAAAAGGTCAAGTACAAACCAATAAACTTAGGTCATCTGCAGCTGGAAACTGTCCTTTAAAAGCATAAACCGCAAGCCCCCTTTTTAGCAATGATAAAACATAATGTATTTTTGTTTTATGGAACATAAAAAAAACATATAAATCATCTGATGCAGTATGCATTGGTATGCTTGTTTTATATTATTCATTGTAACAGTTTACATTCATTCTCACCTTACTTTTGTCTTCCCTTCTGTATGTTAGAAATGAAAACATTGCTGTTCTGGTATTTTTATCAGTTCAATGTCTCCATTAAATTATCATTATTTATGTATTTTGTAATTGATGTGTCTCTATGAGAACAGGCTTGAGAAATATTGCCCCAGTAGCCCAGAGAAACTCTGCCACTACAGTCCACGTTTTATGGATGTTCATGCTTCAGCACAGGTGACTTAATTAGTACCTCAGTCAATTTGATTTAACCGTCTGGACTCAAGCATGGATATCCTTAAAACCTGTAAAAACACAGAAGTGAGCGCTACAATTGTTATGAGTTCATTTAATATAACATGATTATGACACATATACTGTATTGTACATAATCCAATAAAAATGGCTGAATATAAAAGTTAAGTGTCCACTCTGCCTTTTAAAGTTCCGATATAAGAAGGACTCCACTTTATACAAGGTAAGTATCCTGGTCAACAGGGAACCGATCACACATCAGCAAGCTCATTAGCTGGTATACATGCTCAACCTCCCCACTGTAAAGTCACCTTACTGCAGTATAGATCACAGTCCTCTGCTCCGAACCCGGCCATTGTGGATCTAACACTATATTTCTACATCAAGCTATATCTCCTCCCCCTAAAACCGTCCGATGACGTGTTGCTCCCATCGACGCTGCTCCAATATTTCATCAAGTGGATGCCTTTGACTGCTCACGCGGAGTGTAATTCACATAGGTTTCTACCCTCCCGCTGCCAGTGCTCCGGAGCTGAGGACTGTGATCTATACTGCGGTGAGGTGTCTTTACGTTGGGGAGGTTGAGCATGTATACCAGCTAATGAGCTTGCTGATGTCTGGTCGGTTCCCTGTTGATCAGGATACTTACCTTGTAGAAAGTGGAGTTTTTCCTATATCTGAACTTTTAAAGGCAGAGTGGACACTTAACTTTTATATTCATCCATTTTTATTGGATTATGTACAATATATGTGTTATAATCATGTTATATTAAATGACCTCATAACAATTGTAGCGCTCCCTTCTGTGTTTTTATTAGGGATGTGCAGGCTCGGATAGGTTCGAGTTTGCACGTGGAGTTCGGATTTTTCCCTCCAAAAAAACGGAACTCAGAAAGAGGCAAAACGTCATCTTACATGGACGAACATCATCATTCCTGGACTTTTGTCCCTAGTTTTTATATGTTTGCTAATTGAGTGTCTCTAGGACTCATATTGGGAGCTGCCATATTGATCGCAATTAATTTTACATATTTATTATATATATATATTTTTTACTACTAAATGTCTTATTGTGCCTGATATAGATATCATCATTATATCTGTCTGTTTACTATCCTTAAAACTTGGACTGTTATGGCAGAGTTTTCACCTGTGCACAATTAAATCCACCGATAGCCTAAGCACAGTGGAGCACTTTTGGGTTTAGCAAATATGTATGAAGGTCAGTCTGCCTGTTTACTGGGACTAGTATAACATCAAGGCTTGAGGCATAAGGTGACAGTATTAGATCCCAGTATTAGGTGAATTGCTAGGCTTGATCCCTACTGAATATTGGTTTAATCTTTATATTGCTACTTACACTATGGGGTCAATCCAATTAGGTGCGAGTTGCTATTTTCTCTTCGAATTCACACATTTTTTAGCACCTCACACTGAACCAGTGAGACTGAATTTGCATTTTTCCATTCGCAGCTCCCTGAGGATGAGAGATGGAAATGAAAAGTCTTTATTTTAAGGTTAAAATGTCAGGACACTGTGCTGAACCCCTTGGACACCCCCATGACTAATTAGGCAATTGGACGTTTCCAATTCACTTAATTAGTCCAATAACTACATGTCATTTTTGGAGGTTAAAAAGAATTGTCCTCAAATTACCCCCAAATAAAAATTTTCATTAGTTTAGGCACCCCAAATTTAATTGCAATATTTTTTATTGAAACATAAAAAATATATATATATATAATATTTTTTTTTTTTACAATTTTTCAAGGGGTCTTCAAAGTATCCTTAAATCATCTTTTTTTTCCTACTTTTTTTTGCGTATTTTTTTTATTCGTTTGAGATTAAATGGAAAAAGTTGGCTTTTTATCATTTTTTTGCATTTAAAAAATAAAAAAACACAAATCAGCCATTTGACTCCATTTAAAAACCTACAGTACCTTCCTAATGCCCACAACCAGCCTTCTATATGGCCCTGCTAAAGAAATTATCAATTTTGGGTTGTCCAGGATGGTTTCCCCGCTTTTTCATGCACTTCTCTCATTTAGCAGTCAATTCGCAAATGTCCGCTGCGAGTACCGCGAATAGACATTTTTAATTAGATTGGAGAGTTCTCGGGAGCGCACATTTGTGCGAAGTCTGCGAATTTCAATGAACAAACTTGTTACTTGCAATTTGCACCTAATTGTATTGACCCCTAAGTTTTGTCACATGCACTTCTCGTACAATATATCCAACTCAAGCAGATCATAACATGAATAACATTACAAATAATAATAATGGGGTGGTGAATAAAAACAGAAGGGATAATGGGGGGAGGGTCTGAACGCTGTGAAGTTCTCCGTATACATACACCTATTGAGTATTTTAAAAATGACATGATAAGCAAATAATTGTAATACAGGTGCCCACAGAAGTAAAGAATTGGAGATGGAATGCGTTGAGGCTAGATGTTAAGTATAATAGTCATACCACTGACGCGATTTGGTTAGAGGGGAAGAGGAAAACATTGGGCCTCAGGTCACTTGCATGGGTGCCTCAGGTTGGTGGTCCAGCACCAAATCAAATTATTTATGGTCCATGTAATGTAAATATGTGGACAAACAGAAGCTTAAACATGTCCACAACCACATGACTGAAGCGAAGGATGTCAGATAAGCACAATTGACTTCACTTTACATTTTTTCTGAATTTCTCAATAACAGACGTTTGGCTTAGGGGTGCCATGAAAACAATGCTGTCACTCTAGGGCGCTGTGATTCAAAAACGTTTGGAAACCCCTGCAATAGGCGACGGACTTCAGGCATCAGTGAGTCCTGTGCGAGACTGCCTGATGTTGTAAAGTAGCAGTCATGTAAAAGGTAAAATAAACCTGGTTTTGCCTTTTTAATGACTGCTACAAAGTATTAGTCAAAAACACCACATGTTTAGTTACTGGGTAAACAAAGATTACAATGTACTTAAGTATTCATGTTAAGTGTTACGTTGTACTAAGCAGTGTACAGCTGGGTACACACAATGCGATCTGTCTTAGGATATGGCTCGTGCACGACGGTCGTTCATCGCATTGTCCCATCTGCTTTGCTGCACAGCAGATGGGACGCTGCACTGAACAATGACATTATTATTATTATTATCATTTATTTATATGGCGCCACAAATGTTCCGCAGCGTCTTACTTAGTACATAGACAAATAAGTAACCATTGACTTACAATACATTACAATACAGGACACGGATAAACATTGCTATATTAGCGACCTTTACGCCCGCATAAGCAGCCAGGTGTTAGTTGCCCTAGTGGGGAGTAAGAGATATATAAAATTACAGTAGGGAGAAGCACAAGAGGGTAGAGGGCCCTGCTCGAAAGAGCTTACATTCTTTAAGGGAGGGGAAGACATGTTGCTAGATGCAGCATGGAACTATATATCGCACAGTCATACACTAGATTGTGTAGTGTACATGACCGGCGCGATATATCATTCCATCGCGTTGTGCCGTCCCTGCGTACACACATCGTAAAGTGTGTACCCAGCTTTAGGCTTAGATGTCATTGAAGAGATTTGGATGAAAAGTAACTATATATTGAAACCCATTTATGTTAAAGGGAGATTTAGGGTATACTGTATCTGTACAAAGAAAGCCATTTCAGGATCCAGTCAGTAAAAGAGGTGCTGTCAGGCCCAGCCTAGGTAGCTAACAGATGTCTGTTGTTGTCTTTATTTTTGGTAGAGCTGATCTGTCCTGTTTGTAGAGAAGACCTGCAAATAGCCGCCTCAGCTGTTTTCTTCTCCTCCTCCTGCTTTCCTTTTTGTTATCCCCAGCGGACCCTAGGGCAAAGGTCTTGTCAGTTCTGAGATGCTCCTGATGTAATCAGGTTCCTCTCTTCTTCCCCATGGCTAGTCTGAAAATAAACAGAGCTCTCCCCTATTCAGATCATAACCCACTGACAAGCAAAGGAGCTTGCTGGCTGGTGCAAGAAAAGGAAAAAGCCTGCAGCTAACAAATAACTGACAATCGTTTCACACCGTTTTAAAAGCCGCTTTTCCCTGGAGTCTTTTTTTTTTTTTTTCTTTCTTTCTTTGTGCTATTTCTTCATATATATTTGAAAGTTTCTTAGAGAATCGTCCTGATTGAGGTTAGTGTCAGGATAAAAACTAAAAAAAAAAAATTCCTACGTCTGGAGTTGGAGCTTAAGCCAGCAATGCCTACTGGGAGTTGTAGTCAAACAGCTGCAGGGATTCAAGTTCCTGCAATGCCAGAGTAATGATACGTTGTGCTATATTCCTATATTCTTCATGCCAGAATTTAATCAATAACAGGGTTTATGCCATACCCAGTGCATACTAACGCTATTGAATGGTATACAATCGGGAAGCCGGCTGCCTTAATACCGGCAGCCGGCTTCCCGACTGTCATATCCCGGCGAGGGTGAAATGGCGGGCGTCTAGATGTAGACGCCTGACATTTCCCCGAAGCCGGGAGACCGGCGCCCGGCATCCCGATGGAAGGGATGCCGGGCGCCGCGAGCGGACAGCCGCGGGGGGGAGGGTTAGGTTTAGGGCACCCGAGGGGGGACTTAGCGTTAGGCACCCCCCCGGGAGGGTTAGGGTTAGGCAGCGGGGAAGGGGGGATTAGGGTTAGGCACAGGGAGGTAAGTTAGGGTTAGGCACCCCTAAGGAGGGTTAGGTTAGTCAATACTTACCTATCGACAATCGGGATTTTCAGCGCTGTTGGGCTTCCGCTGCCGGGAACTCTGCTTTGGTCGACCAGCCACTGCCGGGAATCGAACCGCCGGCGGTATTTCTTACCGATTCCTATTGAATGTGCTGACTTTACACCACACTGCAGAAACCTTTCTTGGGGTGCAATGGGTGCAGATATCTTTGTTGGTCATATTTTAATAAATATCACACTGTTGGCGATGCCCGAGTGGTGTCAAGGCCATTTAAGTCGCCAACTAATGGCTAAATATAGCGATCCAAGTCTTTCTTATAGTCATAAGTCTAAAGCCGGGTACACATTAGACGATGTGTGTACCCAGCGATGGCAGATGCGATGGCACGATATATCGGGCGGCCCATACACACTGCAAGATCTGGTTTAGGGCCGCCCGATATATCGTTCCCCCGCCACATCCAGAAGCATGGTCCTGGCCTCCGGATCTCGAATTCTGTCTGCACTGCAGGCAGATCTGAAGATGCAATGAATGATGCACTGCACGACTCTGTGAGACTTAAACACTCCCCTTTTGCATCAAGGCCACACCCCTTTTGTGAGAGCACAGGGTGTACTACCAGGGCTAAGCTAGAGCCCCAGTCCGTCCCTGTCTATAACCCATATTGTTATGATATCATCAAGACATTTATGTGACCAGGTCCATTTAATCATTCTGTGGGTATGCATTATTATTACTGGAAATCTTTTTGTTTTGTTTTTTGTTTTTTTAAACTTAAGGGGGTTTCTATCCCAGGCAGCAGATTCACTTAAATTATTGGGACTGTTATACCCCTTTTACACCAGAGCTAAAACCCGGTTTATTGCAGGGTTAACCCGGGCAGCTATTATTGTCTGGAACGAATTTGTGGATGGAAACATTTTAGTCCAATCAGTAGATTATACGATAAATTTGACATCTGAGTATAACAGCAATTGTTTGGATTAGTTGAACTATTTGTCAACACGTCATACATTTTTGCATGAAAAGGAACATCTCAGAGATTTTTCACGGTGAATATAACATTAGCATTTCAAAATCAATATATATTCCTATTGTGACATACCAACCACCATCAAAAATGGACTGGTAAGACTGGGACAATATTCTTTACTTTGCAAAAGGAGGCTACTTTGAGGAATCTAAAATATAAAACATATTTTGATTTGTTTAACACTTTTTTGTTTACAACATTGGGCCTGATTCAGAGCCGTTCGCTATTTGCGGTCGTTCGTTCAAAAACAAGGGGTGGCTATTCAAATGATCCGTTCGCAAATTGCAGTCTGTTCACACCTCTAAGTCTGAACGAGCGATCAAAACATACGCTCGTTTATTTGATAAAAACGCCCCCTGGCCGCTCGCACCATACGTCATGTCCGCTATTTATTAGATTAATCGAGTACATCGTACAGCGTATGAACTGCTCGCTATTCTTGTGGTTGGTTTTTTCAACCGCTATTTTGCGAGCAGTTCTGAGTTAAAAAAAAACAAGTGACGTGGTCAATGACGCTGCTGGATTAATTATGCACTCCCTTAAAACGCCCGTTTTGACCTTTAAGCACGCCTGCGTTCGAATTCCACTTCCCCGTTTTCAAGCACCTTCCCCTGTTACCACCCACATAAGCCTCATTCTGTCACTCAAAATAGCAGGCACTCGCTATATAGCATACAAACGATTTTCGGCCGCACTGACTGGTTCGCGCATGCGTACTAAAAACCGTACGCATGCGCAGATGTGCGAACATCGCTCGGAACGAGCGTACGGCCGCTAGCGAGCGGCTCTGAATGAGGGCCATAATTCCATATGTGTTCTTTCATAGTTTTGATGTCGTCAGTATTAATCTACTATGTTGAAAATAATTTGAATAAACAAAAACCATTGAATGAGAAGGTGTGTCCAAACTTTTGACTGGTACTGTATATCTTCTACATACTACTTAAGGTGCCTACACGCACAACGATTATTTTAATGATTATCGTTAACGATATTGTTTATCGTTCAGTCGTTGAAAAAATCGTTCACTTTCTGAGTTAAAACGATGAACGATTATCGTTCATGCGCGTTCACGTTTGTAGTTCAGTCAGACTGACCAACTCAACGATTTTCAGTAAGGGAATATGGTAGCAAAACAAAGCCATATCTGCCCCAAAGAAACAGTATAAAGTTTGATTGGATAAAATCAAAAGTAACAAAGTTTTTCTCCACCAAGTCCATATAATACAGAAAAAAAGAGAAAGTTGTACGGCCTCTGGAGGTCCAAATTTGGCACAGATCCCTGGCCTGCGAGAGGTTTAACAATACCCTTAGTGACAGGTGGGTCCGTCAATGGATTTCTCATGTTGTTTGTCACACCTGTGTCCAACCATGCATTCTTGCTGATCACCAAGTAATACCCCTTTTCCACCTAAATTCTGGGTCTGACCCGGAGTTGGAACAAAGTTCCTATCCGGATCAGACCCGGAATTTTGCCGGCGCCGACTCGGGATATTCCCGAGTCAGCGCCGCTCACACCGCAGTCGGGTCTGCATAGACCCGGCTTTTGCGGAGTGAAAGTGGTCGCTTGGAGATGACGTCATCTCCAAGCGCCACTGAAGCCGGACCAATTGGCCGGCTAGCGGCGCACTCCAGGCCATCGTGACCCGAAGTGCGCTGTTCTCACAGCAGGGCTTCATGGGCTACGCCCGTGTTAAACCCTGCTAGTTACCTGGGTTGGATTGCCGGGTCACTCGACCCGGCGATCCAACTCTCTCCCCTTTTACACCAGGAGCTGCCCGGGTTAACCCTTCAAAAACCCGTGTTTTAGCTTCGGTGTAAAAGGGGTATTAGTGTTGTGGACTGAGCAGTCCCAATCCTGTATTAAGTTATGAGCTCCATTTGAGATGCTTGTTTTACAAAACAAGATAAGGAGTTTCAGATTGAAAACAATGGATAATCAATGTAAAGAGTAGCAGTTGGTGATAAAGGAATCTGTCCCCTGCTCTCCTGTGTCTTTTCGGTTTTTTTTTTTTTCTGCCATTGTAAATTGAAATCTTATCTTACTGATCAGCTTGAAAGCCAGAAGCAGAGCACTCAGCAGGTCATTGTTCCACTGAGCCCTCCATATTAAAGATAAGTAGCATTCAGCTACAATGGAGTTGAATATACTTTTTTTTTTTTTTTTTTTTAGTGAACAAGGAAATTTAATGGGAAAATGTTGCCTTTTTAGGAGTGTAGTGCTTGCTCAGCCTGTCCATTTACATCCATGAGGTTCAGTTAACAAATGAAGTCATGCAAACACGCAAGTCAAGTATCTTAATTAAAATCAGTTGATCCCAATTGAATGACATTCTTTAAGCAAGTGGTCTTTAGGGAAAGTGAAGACAGAATTTTACGGGTTAGTATGTTCCAATCTGGCTCCTGTTGTTGTAGCAGTTTCTTTCCCTTCCTTTCAGTGTGATTGGACATCCTTTAAATTCTAAGCAACGATAAAACGAGATCTAGAAGTGTTGCTTATAGCCGACTGCATATTTCCATTTCGTATCTTTTGATGAATTATTACCACCCCTTTGGATAAAATAAATTGTCCAAGAAACAAAACAGTTTTCAATGTTTTCCTCTGTGCAATATTTTGATCTAATTTCTGTGATTATAAACAGCGATGACAGCAGTGTAATTTTATAAGCATATAATCTACAGTTATTTTATCAGTAACAATATTTTGATATTTTTGCACCTAATAAAAATCAGTATAACAGTTTTGTTCCTCTCTAGAGTCCTGTAAGGAGTAAACTCACATTTGTACATTAATTTGTAGTACTGATGTCTTTGTATTACTGAGCTGAATAATTGACATGAAATAACTGAGAAATGTATACTATATAACTATATCCATCATGCTATATTCCACTAAACTGCAGCAGGTTTCCGTGATAGGAGGGGGTACTCCTCTACCTAAAAAGGCAGACTGTGACTGACTGCTTTGTAGACTTGCTTTTCAAAAATAGACTGTTGATTGGGTGGAATGAAAATCTGGTAAGGTGTGAAAGCAAATGACAATCAGCAATTTGATCCCAAACACTGGAAAATGGACAAAAACTGTTGTTTGAACAAATTGTTTAGATCAAACATTTAACAAACTTGTCTGTACGACCATTTTCATCTGTTTTCTGGCATTTAGGAGCAAATTGCTGATCATCAGTTACTCCCATACGTTACCAGATTTTCATTCCAACCAATCAACTAGTTGGATGGTTGGACAGAAAATGTTTGTGTGTTGCAGCTTGAGGGTTAGATGATGACATCACACAGGCAAGCATAGGAGTGGGTGCAGGTGTATATATAGGCACGGTGCCAGAGCCTTTGCTAAAGCTGCGCATACGTCACCTCCCTGAATATTTACTGGGAAGATAGCAACGGCCACAGAAGGAAGGTGGGGGGGATCCGCTCCACGAAGGGGGAAGTCGCTGTACAGGGGCACTTCCATGGGCACTAACAGTGATGTCACAACAAATCAAATGCCTGCAGACTCATTCACCTGCATTACATCCAATGAGGGTATTATTTTTAATCTGAACCTTATCTAGAGCGCAATTCACTATAAACCTGGAGCTGTGCAGAGTGCTATGAAGATCAATCGGATGCAGTAATCACCATGATCATGGAGATTTAGATTTCTGCTTCTGATTGGTTCTCCTGGTCACACCTCCCTCCGCAACCATTTAATAGAGGGGGAATATAAACAACTGCCACTGGGGGAATTCAAATCATGGGACCAGATTCAGTTGTCTTTAGTGGAAGTGGGACTTTATATGTTTTAACAATGTTGCAGTTAAACATCCGGTTACTACTGAACAGTGTAGTTCACCTTTATGGTTTATATCGGAATATTGCTATTTCCCATTTCCTGAATCTTTCATTGTTATTAGTGTGAGGTGAGAGATAATTGTGTTTGCTGATGTTTTAAGGCAATATTTCTCAACGCCAGTTCTTATGTACCCCCAACGGGTTGGGTACGGGATGTCAGCGCTCGGGATCTCGGCGGTCAGAATCCCGATGCCAGCATCCCGACAGGTTTAGGATACCGACACCTGTCGGTCAGTATCCTAACCCTCCCCCTCTCCCTACCCCTAACCCTCCCTCTCTGTTGCCAAAGCCTAACCTTCCCCCAGTACCTAAATCTAACACTTCCCCCTGAGTGCCTAACCCTAGTACCTAACACCTAACCCTCCTTCTAACCCCAGTACTTACCATTGGTATGCCAGTGGTCGAGATGCCGGCACCAGGATTCTGACAGGTGCCGGGATTCCTGTGCATGCATTCTAAGCACCAGCATCCCAACTATCTGTATTATAACCACATCCCCCCCTCAATAGGTCATGTTTTGTGGGTTGCTTTAATCATGCACTGGTGAAATAATCTATTTTGCTGTTATCCTGCCTGTTACCACAGACCGATATCCGGAAAATATATACTGTTGGGGATACTTGAGGATTACAGTTGAGAACACCTGGGTTTTTTTTTTAAATTATATATGCCATGCTCATACATTCCGACCTTTGGGTCGGCATGACGGGGGCATGGAGCAGCTGCAGATGGCAGTGCCGTGGGCATGGACATGCACACGCGTCATCTGCAGGGGGCATGGAGCAGCTGCAGGGGGCGTGGAGACACATTTGTGTCATCTTGACCAGCATTGTACAGTGGGGCCAAGATTCGATTCACAGCGAATCGCCTCATCAGCTGCCTGTACCGCCCACTTAACTCAGAAGTGGGTGACCGCGGCCGGGGAAGCAGCCAGCACCGGGAGATTTGGCTTATTTTCCAGGCAGGCGGGAGCCTCCCGACCGATTCGGGAGAGTAGGCAAGTCTGACTATGCTGAATGTAATTGTGTAAATACAGAAATATTTTACTTATTCAAAGCATTTGTCTGGCTAAAGTTATTATTAGTGGAGTGGAAAGTCTGTCACCAGTCACACAAGACCTTTTTCAGATTTAGCTACAGGAATTTCCATTCAAGGAATTAGTTTGTCCATTGTTTTGAATTATGAAACATTTATGATGGTTTACCTCAAACTGATTTCTGCAGTTGTCAAGATTTTCAATATCGAACTGAAATTTCTTCCTCTGTCAGGTATAAACTAGAATATCAGCGTGGTACTTTAGTATCATGTCTTATAGTCACAAACTGTATTATGTTTAGGCACAAATAAGACACTACGACACTAGTGTTGTTTGCAATCTATTACAGTAAGGGCGGCTTGTGCCAGTGAGACCACCAAGTACACTTTTTGCATAACCTCCTAATATACCCTTCTCGTAGATTTAGGGCACTGCCCCAATAATTACCACTTTTGTCCCATTCCCTGGGATGTCATGAAGTATGTCTCAGGGCACAGCTGCCTCAGATGTTTGTGGCTATTCAAGGGTGTTTTAAAGGAAGTGCCTAGTGCTTCTAAAATATATATAAAAAAGTAAAAAAAATATATATATAGATACATAATTTATTTACATTTATTACATATTATCAAAACCTGTATTTACCAAATACTGATTATTATATTTGAATAATAAAGTATTTAATGATTGTAATCTGTTATCAGTATCCTGAGAAATAATAGAACAGGTAGGCTTGGGGAAGCTTTGGTGGGCAGGGTTTCTAAGTGCTATTGTCAGCCATAACCCTTTGATTTATAGGACTAAACAAAAAGTTGTAAAAAAAAAAAAAAGTTTTCTTTTGATAGATCAACCGCTGTGTTTTGTTAGTTTATAATATGTTGAATACATTCGGGGGAAAAAAAAAGTTTCCTTTTAACATACCTTCATATTTAACACATTCACAAGCCTTGACTTGCCATCAATCTTAGTCCGGGTATGTACTGCGAAAATGAGGTCTGACTGTTATGGTAACACTTCCATGTGAAAATGCAGTCAGACTTGTACTTGCTGTGTGATAAATACAAACCACAATGACATCCTGCACTACACATCCTCTGTCTTCTGTGTCATTATTTATGACAATATTTCTGCATTCCATAATTTAAGCCCAAACAGCGGAGATACCTGCTAAACATATATTTTCCCCAGAAAACTCTGCTAGCAGTGGAATGCTGTAGGAAATTTGCAAAAACCGTCATTAATAGGAGTCAATTAGATTTGAAGAAGACAAAAGAGAGCGCGATATGTTAATGGTAGTTCCTAGTGAATGTGTGAATATCGTGTACACTTTTAAATTGTCTGCTTTTTAGTAAACTTGTCACTTTATCATTATTTAAAACCTTTTAGGTGTGATGTGAAATGAGATCTTTTAGGGGCCGATTTATGGTCGCTCACCATTATCAGATAACTATAATATCTTAAATTACTTTTGTGTGCAACTCTGGGACGAGCTCTGGTAAGAGTTCTGGTAATAGCTTGTATCAGTGAAGAGTAAATAGTTTACACTATCTCTTTACTGCCGGGTTCAGACCTGGCTTACCTACTGTACTATATACGTGCAAGTATGGGCTGATGGAAAGGCCAACCTATTGGCTACAATGGCTAATGCATACTTGCCTACTCTCCAGGAACATTTAAAAGACTCCCGAATCTCGGGTGCCGCTCCCGGGCTCCTGGAAAGGTGGTCAAGTCTCACAGAGGCCGTCCATCTTATATGGAGGTGGATAGTCCGGACGACTAAGTGGCAGTACTTGCAACATTATATAGTGGAAGCGGGGCCACAGTGACGAGAGTGCTGCATTACACCCCCCCAACATCACTGACCTGGCATCTATGTCAGCATCTATGGGCTATTGCCACATAAATATGGTATTAGCAGGGGTGTATTTATAATGGGTGCAGGGTGTGCAGTGCATACGGGTCGCTGGGTCCAGGGGGGCCCACACCGTACACCCCGCACCCATATTTTTTAATACTTACCCCTCCGAAGTCCCGTGTCGGCTGTAGTGCTGCTGGAAAATGGCCACTGTGGATGCATGTGCAGTAGACTCTGGGCACAGACTAGTGCCCAGAGTTTACTGCTGTGGTGATGCGGCTGGCCCCCGGGGAGACCGGAGGGGGCCCGGACTGGAAATGCACACGGTCCCATCCTCTCTGGGTATTAGCTATCGGGGACAAGATCTGCAAAGCTAAGCTTTTTGCAGCTAAGTAATTTGGGTATTTTCACAGTAAACAAAAACCTATGAGGATGCTCCTATGGTGCCCTCATAATAATTAGCCCACATATTTCAATATTGTCAAAATCCTCTGAAAACAGGCACATTTTCGAGGATCGACTACAAATATGCTTTAATGAATAGGCTACTTAAAGTTTTCAAAACACATAGGGTCTATTCATTATGTTAATCATCGGGGTCAGAACGGACCCCGATAATTAACATACTACCTTGCCGCGAGCGTCGAAGCAATTCATCACTGCTCCGGCGCAGAGACAGCTGATCCGAAAATCATCTGTCTCTGTGAGCATCTTCACTGCTCCTTTCGAAGCAGTGAATCTTTTCACTGCAGTGAGACAAATGCGCATGTGTAAACTACAAGTAACACATGCGCACAAGAGCCCCGATGTCCGGACAGGGACGGAGGGATCCAAAGGGATACCTTTTTGCGACCCGGGACTCCTTCCCATAGGGTAGCAGGAGTACTCTCCATTTGAAGATGGCGAATGCTCCTGCATTCAAGCTCCGAAAATACTATATTTTCGGAGCTTGATTAATTCTGTCCCCATACTAGTATATGGGGACAGCGGGCCATTCCGCGAGAGAAAGGTAAGCAGGAGCTATCTGTGATACTAGTGTATGGGACAGCGGGCCATTCCGCCAGAGGAAGGTAAGCAAGATATATCTGTGATACCAATGTATGGGGACAGCGGGCCATTCTGACAGAGGAAGGTAAGCAGGAGATATCAGTGATACTAGTGTATGGGAACAGCGGGCCATTCTGCAAGAGGAAGGTAAGCAAGAGATATCTGTGATACTAGTGTATGGGGACAGCGGGCCATTCCGCAAGAGGAAGGTAATTAGGAGATATCTGTGATACTAGTGTATGGGGACAGCGGGCCATTCTGCAAGAGGAAGGTAAGCAGGGGATATCAGTGATACTAGTGTATGGGGACATCGGGCCATTCTGCCAGAGGAAGGTAAGTAGGAGATATCTGTGATACTAGTGTATGGGGACAGCGGGCCATTCCGCGAGAGAAAGATAAGCAGGAGATATCTGTAATATCTCCTGCTTTACCTTCTTGATGAATGGCCCGATTACTTAATTTCTATAATTGCAGGTGAAAATGTTCATATTCACCTGCTTTTGTAGAAATTAAGTGATGATGAATAGACCCCATAATATGTTTCACACACAGATTTATCACAGTAGGTCTCTAGGGCTACATGCGGGATCACGCGATACTTTTCTTATAGTCTCCAAATCATCTGCCACTGAAGATAGAGGTAAAACTTACTGAAAAATATAACATATGTACCACCAGGTGCCGACACAAATTACAGCAGGGAAAATTGTGTTTTAGGCAGTGGTAACCTTGAGTTATATAGTTTGGATAATATAGTACGGTGACAGCATTATTAGAATTATTCGTTAATAGAAAGTACAGAGATTTACCATGGTGTAGTGCAGCAGTTCCTGATAACTAGTTGCAGACATGGATTTGGGATTAGTAATAAGTGTCCAATTGGTATGGAAATAACTTCCTCAACATTTGTCACTGAACTTTTCCTTGCAATAAACGTCTGTCATCCCTGACAGACAATGTGTTAAATATGTCCAATTACAGTTAGTGTAATTGCTTTAGTGTCTCTCTTTCCTTAATTTAATATAATTAGGCTGTCTGATAGACTAGATATTTTCCCTTTGAAATGGGCATCTTTGCAGCCAATAATCCCCTGAGGTGTTTCCTACTGTTGCAAGTGGCAGCCCCAGACCCTGCTCTGTAACAGAGCAACAGGGCTGTGATCTGGGGTTTAATGACTGTAAATGTGTGTGCCGAACCCCTGGGAGTCCCAGCTCTGGTGTAAGAGAATTACCAGTGAGGTGTGAAAAGAAAACATGGAGTTGGGAGATGATGTGAAAGGCTCTGTCTCCAAGTGATGAGTGGGGACAGGATATGTCACCAGCTTACTGCTAGCTAAAAGAAGTGGCCCGTCTATTTACACATGGCATTCCAAGGCCTCATCTACACATGTGTGTTTTGCTCTTCAGCCAGAGCTGAATGGAGCCATGTGTATTCACCTCCATTCCATTCCTAATGCTCACGGTCAGAATGACCTTGGGGGTCTGCTCAGAACAACAAGTCCTAAAGTTTAAATAACTACGTGTTTTATTAGGTCTGCGTTCACCTGGTGGCTATTGTGAAACTAGTAGGAGGAATAAATCAGGTTTAGTCTAGCTCTTGTTACACACGTGACTCACAGACCCCATTCACCCCTTACCACCTTATTGCCATAGGGCTACATGGATGCTTCCTCATCTGGATAAAATGTATAAAAATCTAAATGTAAACCCTGTAGCAGTAACATTATCCCTGTATCATATTAAAATCATACTTGCCAACTCTCCCTCATTGTCAGGGAGACTCCCTGAAATAGCAGCAATCTCCCTGAAGAACCCAGCAATCTCCCTGTCTCCCTGAAGAGCCCAGCAATCTCCCTGTCTCCCTGAAGAGCCCAGCAATCTCCTTGATTGCACCTTACCCTCATGATGAAGCTGTTATATATAAATAAAGAATCCAGATATATACATTCAAATGGGATCATTAGTATAATTTTCCTTCATTGGTTATAAGGCACAATGGGGGAGATGTATTATATCAGCACGTTAAGTGCCGCTATATCGCTTCCTGCTTCACCTCTTTACCGAGGCGAAGCAGGAAGCACTAACGATGAGATGTATGACTCACCCCTCCGGCGATCCCCGCTAGAGCTCACAGCCCATCAGTCTAGTGCTGATGCACTGTGTCTCAGTCCCGGCCGGCTTCATTGAGCATTGCGCAGGATCTCGCAAGTATCGCGTGATCCCGCATGTAGCCCTAGAGCCGGCAGCCACCACAGCAGGGACATCGCTATCCCTGAGGTGGGGTTAGGGCATCGCCAGGCTGTAGCTGTCGATAGCGACAGCTGCAGCGGGCGAAACGGTCAAGCGTACTGACCGTTGATATATGCCCTGCCGATCAGAGCTGCTATCTTGTAGATATCGGCGCTGCTATCTTGTAGCGCCCATGCAATTTGCCGTGCAACTCCCGATCATACATTGGGGAAAAGAGGTATCAGCGCACATAACGTGTGCTGATACCGCTTCGGCGCTTAATACATCTCCCCCAATGATCCCTATGTCTAAATGCATTTTCTGAAAAGTATCAGTGTGTTTTCATCAACAAGTAATTCTTACTAACTGCTTTGGGGCTCGTTTACATTTGGATGTAAGTCAGTTTTATGGCACGTCTCTCAGATGTAGCATTAGAAGTGTGTACTGTAATGTGCGCTCATAGGTGGTGCTTTCACAATCTCCCTGAAATGCTTTTTCAAAAGTAGGCAAGTACTGTATGGTTAAAATTGGTGCAGAGAGGAGCTGTTCTACTTTCCACTGCTGGGTCTGCCTAGTGCTAATGCATGACCTGAGTTCAGTGCATGCGAACGGCTGCAGGGCACACAGTGCTCTGTCTGCGGAGGGATCCAGTCAGAGTTTGCTGAATAATACACGCACCTGAAAAAGGGTCCTGTTCCTAAAAACATGTGAAAAACTGTCGTTTCTGCATATGTAGCTGGCCCATAAAGAATAATTAATAGGCCCCTTTAAAGCTGTCCATAAGAATAGCCGTACGCCCGTACAACAGCTTTTCTGACTTATGTGCACACCAGACTCAGCTTCCAAATTTACCTAACCTGCACTCATACCCAGCACTAGCACAAACAGTTTTCCCACTGCAAAAGAACACTGGGAAAGTTATTAATGCATTAGTGCATTTTGTGAGAAGTTACACGCACACTGTGCAAGGTCCATTAATAGTAAACATCCCAGGAGACTAGGACAACTCAAATGATTCCACTGGACATAGTGTGTGGCCAAATGAGAATAAATGTCCTTTTCTTTCGCACCAACACATCTATAATGTATAAAGGGTTGAACTTGATGGTCAATGGCCTATTTTTCTCAGCCTTATTAACTATGTTACTATACTGTAGGGGCAATTCAAGTAGCGGCAGTAAGGTACCGCGGTCCCAACGATTTGTCTGGCACCTTGTGGCCACCAACATCACAGATTTGTATTTGCAGCCATTGATCCCTGGGAAATCTGCGCTGTTGCTGTACCGTAATTCTTGGGGATGAGCACATCTGAACATCGCGAACGATGGTTCCCTTCCTTATTGCTAAAGATTGCCACACATGTTTAAACAATACTTGCTTACTCCCCCAGATGTCGCGGGAGGCTCTCGATTTTTCAGGTAACCTCCTCGTGGACCTGCGAATAGCTGCTTTTTGCCGTGAAGGGTCAGGGCTTAATTATGTTTACCACCAAGCCCCTCCTACATAATCTGTCCGCAGCATTTTGCTTGCGGAGAGGAGAATTGTAAAGTCGGCAAGTATGGTTTATACCCAGTTCAGCCTGACTGCCTAATGGACATATTTGGGATGTAGTCAGGAAGCCAACGGTCTAAATGCCAACCGCCGGCTTCCCGACTTTCTAATCCCGGCAATGTACTAATGACAGGCGTCGAAAACTTGCCGACTACCATTAGACCTATGCCGGAAGGCCAACGCCCGGCATACTGATCGAAGGTAAGCCGGGCACGGGCAGCCGCGCGCGGGGGTGGTTAAGTCCTAGGGCTCCCGGGTGAACTTAGGGTTAGGCACCCCCCCGGGAGGGTTAGGTTTAGACTAGGGGAGGGGGGGGTTAGGGTTAGGTACCCCCGGGGGGAGGTTAGTTTTAGGCACCCACCCGGGAGACAGGGTTAGGCTGCGGGGAAGGGGGGGTTAGGTTTAGGCACTTAGGGGGTGGTTAGGGTTCGGCACTTTGGAGGGAGGTTAGGGTTAGGGGAGGAAATAACATTACTTAACATTTTAATGATCAGGATTTTCAACCCTGCTGGGTTGCCGCTGTCGGGATTTGAACCGTCGGCAATGCGGCCGGCGGTAATACCTACTACACCCCCATATTTTGCTATGTTGTTTTAAAAAGGAATCTTTTGCAGTGTGTGTCATATACAAAGGGGTCAATCCAATTAGATGCGAACTGTGAGATGAGAGTTGCTATTTTCTCTTCGAATTTGCATAGCAAATTCATTTTGCAATCCATTTAGCAACACTGAATCAGTCAGACTAAATTCGCATCTTTCAATTCGCACCTCCGTGAGGGTGAGAGTTGGAGAGGAAATTATTTATTTTAAGTTTAAAATGTTGGGACACGTGCTGAACCCATTGGACACCCCCCTAATGACTAACTAGGCAATTGGAGGTTTCCTATTAGATTAATTAATCCGATAATTGCATGTAATTTTTTTGGGGGGGGGGTGGGGGAGAAACTGTCCCCAAAGTACCCCACAGTCATCTTTTCTGTTAGTTTAGGCAGCCCAAATTTAATTACAATTTTTTTTTAAATTGAAAAATAATTGTTTTTAGCATTTTTCAAGATGCCCTCAAAGTACCCCCAAATCACCTTTTTTTCCCCACTACTTTTTATTTTTTGCATATTTCGTTAAATTCGAAAGATTTTCTTTTAAATTTTCTTAAATTTAAAAAAAAAATCAAAAAAAATAATCAGCCATTTGACACCATTTAAAAACCTACAGTACCTTCCTAATGCCCACAAACACCTTCTATGCTGTCCTGCTAACAAAATTATCCATTTTGGGGGGTCTTGGATGGTCTCACCACTTTTTCATTAACTTCTCTCAAATCTCATTTGGCAGTCAATTCACAAACCTCCGCTGCAAGTAGTGTGAATTGGCATTTTTTATTGGATTGGAGAATTCTCGGGAGCGCGCATCGATGCGAAGTCTGACAGTTTCAAGAAACAAACTCGCAATTCGCACCTAATTGGATTGACCCCAAAGTGTTGTTCTTCTTACTATTATTATTATTGATATTCTGATTAATGACATCGGTATAGCCCCAGCATCCTCCATAGTACTATGGAAGCAAGCACGATAATAACAAGAATGGGTATTATAACATAAAAAGATGTAAGAGGGTTCTGATGTGAAGCTTACAAGCCACTAACTAATACCAATAATAACAAAACTGCTGCTAAAATCCTTCTTTGAATCTTTCATTCTAAATATTGATAAATTGATATGAATTCATTTTGATTTAAAATTCTCACCAGAACTGTGCGGGCTATTGGGCTGTAAATGTGTTTTGTCTTTGTAGAGAGAAAGTAGTTCCTTGCAATTTTATTTGATTCCCCTGTATGGAAGAGAATCAATTCCTTTCACTGCTTTTTCCCCTCCGTATCCCCCTTATTGCCTGTAACAGGTGATATATGTCTTGTACATGATACAATTGAATGAAAATGATTGGTTACGGTGTCATCTTGTAGGAAAGCAGGATTGAGTCACTGGAATGTGAAAGGTTAGTGAAAGACCCCAGTGTCTGCACTTGTGTCCTTGGACAAGACTACCCAGTCTATCCTGTGGTGTCTGCCATTTACTCTTCGAAGATCTGAGATTGGTGATTCAGCTGCTAACCCCTTGGTGGTCAGGCATGACATAAAAGCCCCTGCCCAACTCCTATTTTGGATATTCCAATCTCTTGTGCTTTGTAAAGGACAATAAAATAAATACAAAACAAAGTTACCGCTACACAATGTGATTGCACATATTTATATCAAATATACGTGTGTATGTGTGTGTATATATATATATATATATATATAATATATTATACAGGGCCGGCTCCAGGGGTCTGAGCACCCTGTGCCAGCCCGGTACGCTTCGCCCCGTGCAACCAAAATTTGGGGCGTGGCCTAATTACCATAGACCACGCCCCCTACATGATGTTATTTGGAGGCGTGCCCGCATGGCACGCCTCCAAGTAACGTCAGGCTGGGGGTAAAGCCCAGCCCTCCGTCACTGGCTGGGCTTACTCCAGCCCTCTCCCCCGTCTGTGAATGGATGCCACGCGCATGCCCGCTGCATCCATTCACACTCCGGGGTCCGGCACCGACGCACAGCTGCGGAGGTTCCCAACCTCCCGATTTCACCACCCGCGGGCCATTTCGGCCCACGGGTGGAACAGCGGGACAATACTGTCCCGCTGAAATCGGGATGTTGGGAAGGGGTGCGCCCTCTATGGGTGGCGCCCCTGTTCGACTGCACTGGTCGAACACCCCTAGAGCTGGCCCTGTATGTATGTGTATGTACATATATATATATATATATATATATATATATATATACACACAGGGTTAACTTTTTAAGATTCACTATGAAAGCAAACAGCTGGAATAAAAAAAGTGTCATGGCTTGGGCATGTATGGCTGCCAATGGAACTGGTTCCCTTGTATTTATTGATGATGTGACTGCTGACAAAAGCAGCAGAATTAATTCTGAAGTGTTTCGGGCAATATTATATGCTCATATTCAGTCAAATGTTTCAGAACTCATTGGACGACGCTTCACAGTGCAGATGGACAATGACCCGAAGCATACTGCAAAAGCAACCAAAGAGTTTTTTAAGGCTAAAAAGTGAAATGTTATGCAATGACCAAGGTAATCCCCTGACCTGAATCCGATTGAGCATGCATTTCGCTTGATGAAGACAAAACTGAAGGGAAAATGCCCCAAGAACAAGCAGGAACTGAAGACATTTGTAGTAGAGGCCTGGCAGAGCATCACCGGGGATGAAACCCAGCGTCTGGTGATGTCTATGCCTTTCAGACTTCAGGCTGTAATTGCCTGCAAAGGATTCGCAACAAAGTATTAAAAAAGTGAAAGTTAGATTTTGGATTGTTTAGTTTGTCCCATTACTTTTGGCCCCTTAAAAAGTGGGAGGCACATATAGAAACCATTGTAATTCCTACACCGTTCACCTGATTTGGATGTAATTACCCTCAAATTAAATCTGAAAGTCTGCAGTTAAAGCACATCTTGTTTGTTTCATTTCAAAGCCATTGTGGTGGTGAATAGAGGCCAAAATATGAAAATTCTGTCAATGTCCCAATATTTATGCACCTGACTGTATACTATACTATATACTGATAGGCCCCTGTCTTATGTTTTTCCTTTACTAATAGGGATGCATAGTAACTGATAACATTTGTGTGTGAGTACTGTGAGATTGTGTTTTGTGAAAACAGTAGGATAGGTAGGAAATTTTGACACTCTTGAGGAACAATGTATCTGTTCACTGAATATTCAATTCTTTCTTTAATTATTGCATTAAAGAAGGCCTGGTAAGATTACTTAAGCCTAGTACAGGTATGTTACATTTGGAGATCATTTGTATTTTATTGTCTATAAATTAATATCATTAATTATATCTTCAGCAGAGATAAGGAAATATACAGTATGTCTTTGATATATATAATAGTACAGAAAGAAAAACTAATGCCGTGATACATACATATAGAGGAATGCAAATAGTTCAAATGTCAAATATCACAGTGTGATCCGGTCCCATGTGGGAACAGAAAGTGAAGGGGACACAAACAAGTGACAAGGGGAATGAAACTAGGAAATGGGAAGGGGAGGGGAAAGCAGGGGGGGTGACCACAACTTGCGTGGAAAATCCTAATCCAAGATGGACGGGACATTGTGTGTCGGCCCTGGGTCCTCGCAGGTGGTTAAAGCTCAGGGGTAGAGAGAGACGGGAGTCTGCTTCCTGCAGAGATCCAAGGAGCCCAGACTTAAGTAAAGATGTGGCCCCTGTCATGAAGATAAGTTATCTCCTCCATAGGAGTCATTTGTCAATATGTCTTTGATTTTAACAGCAGTATATTTTGTTGCAGAAATCTCTGAACACTTAGATATGCAAAATTGGGACAAAATAAGGTCTGCCAACCAAACCCTGCCCATTCCACTGAGAAACACCCACTTTGTGATCGAACTCCACCTACATATGTGTAAACTCCTCCCTTTACAAAATATGAAAATCAGCACTATCCCAACAAAATCAGATTCAGTTGTTAGGTATGAAATGATATAGTAGTAGATACTACTTACAAAATTTGTTGATACTTTTACAAAGTTTACTAACCAGATTGCTTTGCATGTCTACAATAGCTTCCTTCAGTATTTTATTTACACATGTATTTATTGTATTTGGTTAGTTTATTCTCTTTACCTATGAATACAACACTAAGCTTGTCTCTGGATATAACAATATACAAATTGCATATATGGGTCTGCATGCACAAAGCATTTTAAAGAAAACCCACATGACCTAAGTTAGTTAAATAAAGAATTCTTATATTAAGGTGTGTTTTGTATTTATTCTATTTTCAAAATGATTGCTAGAGGACACAGTGAAACATAGGTAGCAAAATGAAGCATGTATATTGGCAGGTCAGTGTTGTACAGATAAAATTATGAGCAAGATTGGAGCTTATTTTACTGCAGGGTTTGCAAGAAATGCCAAGCATGCCCTTTGTCACCTGCATCAATCACTGTCCGGAGTATGATCTGGGGCTGTTATTGTTTTCCATCCTATTGTTGTAAAAAGGCCTAGGCTTGAATCACTTGGGTGAGCAGGAGCATAAACACGATTCCTTACTGAAGCCAGGAATGTGTCTACCAGAACTGGTCCCAGGGGGGGCAGAGCGGCTGAACACCTGTGAGGTTTTCTTCACAGAAATTGGATCCTTGCTCTGTTACCAGACATCTTAGACTGTCCGTGATGCACACAGGTCACGACGGTCATCACTACAACAAAAATGCAAAGGTCTTTCACAATGGCCAAAGTGGCTTATATATCTAATAATGTGTTCTTTCCTCTCTTCTTTAATATCATTCTGACTGGCCAGAGTAGCGTGATACACAGTGTGACTGACCACAGCTTGTTCAGATTGAAATAAAGATTACAGAAGTCTGAACTGAACATGAAACAGATACTAGTCTTGTGAACAGGACTCTGTCTCTTTGGCCAGTGATGAACTAGCATCTGCTGTGGTGTAATAATGTTGTTGTCGGGGGACAGTGATAGATGAAGCTGATAGTATCAATGGCAAAGTCTCTTAGGGGCATATTTATTATTATCTTAAGACCCTGAAAATTGGTATTCCTTATCGCTGCGTATCACAGTGGTTTGGAATGCTTTTTTCGGTGCTATGTATTAGTAGAGAGATGCCAGGACACAGGTTCTAGAAAGAGCCCGCACCAGCTACAGCACATGGGTTATCAGTGGGCAGCACATGCACCTGCAGAAGTTACCTTCAGATCCCTCTCAAAAACTAAATGCGTAATTGTAGCTGTAGCATGCTCGCCTACTCTCCCGGAAACTGCGAGAGGCTCCCGAAATTTCGGGTAACCCCCCACACCCCCGGAAGAGTAGGCTATTCTCCCGCATCCAGCCCACTTCCTAGTGGAGTGAACAGTATGGGGAGAATTTCCCGGGGATCGGCGGTCCGTGAGTAGGAGGCGGAGCTTAATGATGCAATTCTACACGAATCGCGTCATTTGGCCCTGCCCATGATTAAATGTGCCGTATTTACAGCAATTTATAGGCTTCAATGTACTAACATCATTTAAAGATGGCATTCGCTAAAAGCTCCAAAACCTTAGTATTATCAATAGAGGCATTTATATACTGTACATATAAATTGGTTTGGATGTTATTGGGAAATTTACAAACATTGGGCACGATTCTATTCAACGCGATGTAAATAGCGACGGGAGTGAGCTCCCGGAGCTATTCAATACACCGCGCTGCCAAGTCCGACTAATGATTTCTTCTCTCATCTCTCCGGAGATGAGAGAAGAAATCCGACAAAAGTCCCGGCGCGAGGCTGTTTTCTGCCCTTCGCGCCTGGAAAGCAGCCTCGCGCCGGGAAGTTAGGTCGGGGAATGCCCGTTATCTCACATAAACACCCTGTTTAAGGCGCTAGAACGAGCCTTCCCTGACCTAACATCGCGATGAATTGAATAGCTCCGGGAGCTATCTCCCGGCGCTATTTACATCGCGTTGAATAGAATCGTGCCCATTGGCAAGTAAACTGTGCCAGTCTCTGCTACAGTACCCACATTATCCTATACTTTTAGAAAAAAAAATGTATATGTGTTTCTACATATATATCTATCTATATATATATATATATATGTACAGCAATGATCCGGCACTCTCTCGTTCACCTCCTTATGTAACTGGCTCCGGTGCCCTCCTAAAGGGAGCAGCGTCCACACAACATATGAAACACAAGAAGCGGCACTCGGAGTCTTAGAGTACAGGAAAAAGTGCTGCGATTTATTGAATCATCAGTTCATCAACGTTTCGGAGCTATGTGCCCCTTCTTCAGGATGACAAAAGTAAATGACAATGACAATAAACAACTTTAAATAACTCACCCCACCGGACGTGAAGGTTGTTCTCCCATCCTCAGCGCCACTCCGAGTTCCGGAAGTCCGGCCGACACGCGTGTGCAAAAAACCACGGGGGACAGCGGGCGCTCCCGTGACGTGGCAAGGCGCACAGGATGGCAGAACCTGCCAGATTCCCATGGGGTAGCCATGGCAACCCTATACATAAAAACAATGACGACATATGTTCAAGGTACCCATTAAGCATGATTAAATGACAGAAATATACATGGTTTAATAGAAAACTACAACTTACCATATATTATTACCTTAAAATGTGTGTAATGAACACTTCTCATATCCATTGAAGTGTATAAAAAAAGACTAATTGTGTGTGTACAGTGAAGAAAATATTTGTGTCAAAAAATTAAAACTAGAAAATAAAAAATTAAAATGTGGTGGAACCGAATATGATACTGTAACCACAAAGTGGCTCAATAAAGTTGTACGTGAAAAAATACTGTGCCTAAATTAATGTGTAACAACGCTCTATGAATCCATAATATCTCTAACATAAATAGAAATGTACCGTGTACAAACTAGACTTGAACCACTAAATAATGCTAACAGTGCCCTACAGAACATACCTATGTGAAAAAATGTGTGTATAAAAAATATTAAATGAACACGGCTACATTCTAAAAAAAAAAAACGCCGTCCCCTATGGAAGAACTTTTAGCTCAAACCTGAGTACAAAATGTCTACTGTATGTAGAACAGTCAAACGACTCGACAATACGTGTATACAAGTGGTAAATATACCCACCAAAAATGATCACTATCATAGCCTTATGATGTTTTGAATTCAGTGATACCCAGTAAATACAATCACAAGTAAAGATCTTGTCCATGAAAAAAATATACATAAATAGTGTTCCCTCTAGCTCCGGCGGCAGGCAGGGTGCCGGAGCTAGAGAGGGCAATCTTGTGCGCGCGTGCCCGAAAAGGGGGTGTGGTTATGAAAAGGGGGCGTGTCTATAAGACGCGTCCCCTTTTCGTCATACTTGGGGGCGTGCCCGGCGCTTACGGACATGCCGGGCAGCCCCCAAGCGCTGCAGAAAGGGAGAATAGATGCCGGGCGCATGCGCCCGGCGTCTATTCTCCGGCGGTGACCGGATCACCGCATGTTTGTCCACCCGCGGGACACTGCGTCCCGCGGGTGAGAACGGCTCCCGCAGGCTGTAAGGGCAGGGCGCTTTTGCCCTCCTCCTGGAGGGCAGGGTGCTTTTTGCCCTCCAGAAGGAGGGCAGGGCGCCGCGCCCCGCTAAAACAGCCTAGCGGGAACGCTACATAAAGACACTACTTGCTGGACAACCCAGATACTATAAAAAATAAGAAACCATTATTATATCTAAAGATGATAATGCAAGCCCAAAGATTCATTAAGGCCTCTGAAGTAATATCCTGAATCTGTTGCTCCCCCTCATGGATATGGGGACATGGTCTATAACCTTGTATCTTACTGTGACTACACCATGTTTCAACTGGGCAAAATGTTTTGAGACCGGTTGGTCACTATTGCCAGAGGAGAGTGCTGCTCTAATGGCTGCCTGATGCTGAGCCATTCTCTCCTTAAATTGTCGTTCCGTCTTGCCCATGTATTGCAGCCCACATGGGCAAGACAGAATGTATACAACGAAACGTGAGCTACACATAAGTGGCCAATTAATACTAAACTTCCTGCCCGAATGAGGATGGCACACATGGTTACCGACCACCTATAATATCCGTTTTTTCTACTCAGAAAATTCTTAGCTGGTAGTGTTTTAAAGAATGTGATATCTGTCCTCATGACCAAATCTTTGATGTTACGGCTGCGGGTGTAGCTAGGCATGACTCTAGTGTTGTGTAACAATGATATTTCTGGGTCGGTGGCAACCAAGGGCTACAGTCTTTTGACATGAGTCGACAAATGCAGACTTTTCACATTGTATTCACTGATCCAGGGAATGACCCGTTGAAGCTGTTTTTTCTCTTTGGGTAATAGTAAAGATTCTCTACTCATACTAAGAGCTTTTTTCTTAGCTTTCAATAAAAATTTTAAGGGGTATCCCCTATTTAAGATTTTTTTTGTCATGATATCTAGCTGTTTGAGAGTTTCCACTTTGTCACTGGTACTCCTACAGACCCTGATGAATTGGGAATAAGGCAGGCCACATACCGTGGGCCTTGGGTGGAAACTATCATACCGTAGCAAAGTGTTTCTATCAGTGGGCTTGACAAACAATGAAGTGTGTATTTGCCGGTCCTCTATTTTAATGCTGATGTCAAGAAAATGTATTTCCTTGCAGCTGTAACACGCTGTTAATTTAATGGGACTAATATTGCTGTCAATTCAGAAATGAAATCTGTAGAGAGGGATGAGTCTGTTCTCACCTTTGTATGACTGCAATGGACTAAACAGTAAGCTATGTATTCCAGATGTTCCTGCTGCAGAAATAAATAGCTATACAAAATGGTTACTTGTTGAAATCCCTGCAGGACGCCTTAGTGATGGAGTGGACTAGGGAGTTTTTTAATTGATGTAAAGGGAGAGAGTTCAATGTCTTTCTGTCCGTTTGTACTCAAGAACAAAGGAACACCCACTCATGTAGTTTTAATGGTCTTCCAATATGGAATGCATAATTGAGTCTGTTAAAGTAAAAAAATAACAACAACACACAACTCCCCCCCACACACACACATACAGTCAGGTGCATAAATATTGGGACATTGACAGAATATTCATATTTTGGCCTCTATTCACCACCACAATGGCTTTGAAATGAAACAAACAAGATGTGCTTTAACTGCAGACTTTCAGATTTAATTTGAAGGTAATTACATCCAAATCAGGTGAACGGTGTAGGAATTACAACGGTTTCCATATGTGCCTCCCACTTTTTTGATTTGGATGTAATTACCCTCAAATTAAATCTGAAAGTCTGCAGTTAAAGCACATCTTGTTTGTTTAATTTCAAAGCCATTGTGGTGGTGAATAGAGGTCGAAATATGAAAATTCTGTCAATGTCCCAATATTTCTGCACCTGACTGTATATCTATCATATAACTTTATTTATAATATGTTTTAATGTCAATCTCACAAACAATGAGATGTGGAATTGTGTTGGGGGAAGGGGTCATCGATTATGTTGACCTTGGAACAAAAATACATCTGTTTGCATATATTATTATTATTATCCTTTATTTATATGGCGCCACAATAATTCCATTCCTAAATAGCACCGGAACTCTGCAGGCACTCTGCATATATGTTAGGTCGGACATCAAGCTAACAAGGGGAGAGCACTACATTTAGGCTCTAGCAAATATTGGGAGGGAGGGGAGGGGGGTATGGCTAAGTGGTCTGTCAAACTGCAGCCCCCGCTCTCCTGCTCTGTGGGGATCACAGGAAAAGTATTTACTGTTCAAAATTCCTCTCTGATAGTTAGTACTGTCTCAATGTGGAAAGCCCTGGTAGTCTGCACAGGGGCACCAAGGGGGGTGGGAGGAGCGGGTAAGGATTACCCAGACCCGGGCCTTTGTAGAGACCTGCCAGTGCAGGCGTGGTATATCCACACCCCCTACAAAACCATGACCATGCCTCCCAGTGAATGCCATAAGAACGTACACCATGACGTGATGCACAACCCCCCTAGTGCCTGGGCTTGGGTGCCGAGTAAGAATACACTGTTTCTCTATACAAAAAAGAGATGAATCATCAATCAGCTCACACAGTACATATATATATATATATATATATATATATATAGTATGCAGCTTTTTTTGTAAAAAAAGTGTGTCTGTCACAGTGCGATTGGACTAGGACGCGCCAGGAGACTGTGCTGACTAATCTGATATGAGACAATTCTATATTTGTGTGTGGCTGAGTCTCTCAATCAGCATGCAGTGCTACGATACAGCGACCGCAGCTTTTTTCCATGCCAAGTTCTGATTACAGAGTCAGTCGCACACAGATATACAAGTGTCACATATCAAACTAATCAGCACAGTCTCCTGGTGCATCCTATTCAAATTGCATTGTGACTTAGACACATGATCGTCAAAAAAGAAGAGCTGCACTGGACCTGGCGGCTCACTCATGCCAGGTATATCGCGCTGCATGGCATATTGATGCTACATGAGGACACATCTGTATAGAGAGAGAGTGGCAAAAACAATGGGGATGTTGTCAAGATATACATGCCCTAGGTTCCTAGTTTCTTATACAGTTAACTAATTAGCAGCCTTCATTGCCAGACCACCTGTGAGAGGCTGATAAAGGGTGAGTCAGTTTCCCTAGTCTGTCTCTCACTACCTGCAAAGAGAAAGAGACCATTGTTTGTGATAGTAAGTGCTGTGCTAAATACTGTTTTGTGAGTTGGTCTATAGGTCCTTCCACCTGGTGAGAGGGAATTGTATTTTTCGTTACAGCAGGACAGAATCGGATTTATTTTTTGTGCTCTCGAATAATACTAGCTGCGACTGGTGTGCTGCTCATTGGCTGCTGCATGCAAAGTACTACGGTTCAACCCCGCAACTCTACTGTGATATCTCTCGATCTCTCTCTTTCTCTCTCTCTTGGTCTCTCTCTCGTTCTCTCACTCTCGATCTCTCTCTCTCGATCTCTCTCTCGATCTCACTCTCTCTCATTTTTTGTGTGCGTAGAAAGATATGTTTAGTACTTTTAATTACTTTTGAAGGTTTCTTTCATTACATACACCCAACCCATCAGCTTTCAAAAGACTGCTAAAAGGTGAGAATAAACAGATTATTGGTTGCTATGGTTTACGGCTCGTTGTTGCTCTTTACACCATATTAATTAAAAAGCCCTTTAGTGTTTTGTTCAGATACTTCTCTTTTTTTCGGTTTGTGGAGAGCGTCTATTTTCAGCCACCTGGAACTGACAGCTGCAGGTCATAAAACTGAAGCAAAAAAATGAAATAAAAGTTACCCAGGACCCTGTAGCTTATTTACTAACAAGGCGGCAAAGCTGCGGTCATCGTAGCAGCAATCCTGACATGTGCAAGATTAATGAAAGCTATATGCAATAATCTATAACAATTGTCTGTCAAAGTCTCACCTTTTCTTTTTTTTTCAATGGAATAAATCTCAACTCATTTTATTTAATCTTATAAAAATATTATTATTAATATTATCATAATTTATTTAATATACATAGAACATATAGAAAATGCCCTCTACTAAAAAAATTCTGAGCTGTAATAAATTTGAAACTACATGTGATCCTTTTGCACTTAACGTTCAATCTCAGATATTTTATTTTCATCATCAGTTATTTTGTTCCCTTCTTGTTTTAATAAATAGCCTTGTTAAAATGAGTAACGCGTTCATGGTGTTTTGACTTTGTCTCAAATGCAGTGTTGGCTTTTGATGAATATCCCCATTTATCTTCTCCCTAACACTTTCTTTCACTAACAAACCTTTTCATATTTTATTTATAAGGACATAATTACAACTGGCTTGAACAATATTTGAACAAGTGAGAGAGAGCTTACATCTGTTAGTAATTCCTGCAGCCTTCATACATTCAGATTCAAATGAGTTTCGGATGAACCTGTGTTTTTGCAAGGCCTCTGTAAATGTTTACACGAATAAAGACACAAGGTTTAAAATATTGTGCACACAATGCATAAATATGAGATGAGCATTGCCGAAGCTTGTATAGAACATTAAACTTTCAATCTAATTGTGTGATCATAGTCCTAGAAAGCATAGCCATTTGACAGAAGTTAAGCTGCATTTATAATTGTTCAATGCTGCAACTTGCCATATGCTGTGTAGGCTGTCCCTGCCTCTCTAGGGATTTCAGCACACTAATCTTCTGTCACAAGCTATCCACTGTTACTTTCTCTTCCAAGTTACCTTGTTATATTTTCATCCGTACAGCAAGCTCCCTTTTAAAGCCATTTATCACACTGAAGCGCCACTCTCGCGTCTTCTGAACGCCCTTTCTAAAATGCATTTTTCACCGTAATTTGACATGTTCTTCACCCAGTTTTGCAGCAAGTAATGACACATTAGCTTGTATGGCAATGTAACCCCTGCAGTAAAATGTGTAGCTGTGTAACATTGGTTGTATAATAAAGGCCAATGTTATCACAGAGATTCTGACCTCTGGCACTAGACATGCGGCCATAATGGAGAGCATACATGACAACTTTTTGGCTGGCCCTTCCGGAAGTGCTGCAGGGGGGTGTGGCGGCAGAAATGATGGTCGGGGGACGTGGTGTCGCGATCGCAGCCTTGCCCCATACTTGCCTAGTTTTGCAAAAGCATGTCAGGGAGATTGTGATAGCACCACCTATGAGCGCGGCGGTAAAGTGGGCGTGTACTGCTACATCTGAGAGGCGCGTCATAAAATTGAATTTCTTACAAATGTAAACAAGCCCCAAATTAGTTACAAAGATCTACAAGTCGATGGAAACACACTGATACTTTTCAGAAAATGCAGGTAGCCATAGGGATCATTGTGCCTTATAACCAATGCCGAGAAATGATACTAATGATCAGTGGCAGATTTTGCCTAGGGCTGCAGGGCTGCTGCCTTCCCAGTAAAATCCGCCACCTCAGTGTAGTCAGTGCAGTCCGTGACTGCGGTGGCCATACTGTGACTGGCAGTGGCTTCCTATTGGAAGCGCTGCCTGCCAGTTAAACAACAGGCAGTCTCAGGGGGAGGTGTCTCCTCCCCCAGGGACTGCCAGTCCGGGCTGCTATTAACCAAGATCAGCTTCCAGGAGGAAGCCGCTACTCTACCTTAACGCCAGCCCTAACCGGCTCCTAGGGGCTGCAGACGATGCAGTTCTTTGGAAGACAGTGACATGTGCATGCGCAGCTCCCCGCTGCTAGTGCTCATACGACTGTCCAGTTGCCTGACAGATCGATTGCGCAGGCGCCGGGACACGGCCAGGAGGAGCCGGTGAGTGATTGTACCCTCTCGTTTGCTGCTAATGATTCCATTTGAATGTATATATCTCTGTTTTTTATTTTTATATATATATATATATATATATATATATATATATATATATATATATATATAAAAGAGCTAAATAATGGGGGTAAGGTGGAATCACGAAGATTGCTAGACTTTTCAGGGACATTCGTACTATTTAAGGGAGGCTCCCTGACAATGAGGGAGAGTTGGCCAGTGTGCCTTGCCCCCTGTTATACAATGTAGCGATTTCCGGCATTGTAAAGTAGGAGGAAAGGCTACGATGACGCAATTCAGTGCAAATCGCATCCTCGACACCCTCCAGACCGCCCACTTTTCCCAGGTAAGTGGGGGGTGGCAGCCAGCCTGGGAGACTTGCCCTCTCTTGCGGGGGGACTGGGAGTCAGGGCCGGATTAAAGGGGAGCGAGGGCCGTCGCCCCGGAGCCCTCACACAGGCTTGGTGTGACCCTGCCGAGAACAGGTCTCCAGCAGGGGATTGGATACCGCGGCTCTGTGTTCTAGTGCATGCGCAGAGCGGCTCCTGAATCCCCTCATCGGCATCACGTGAAACATTACATCCGCGGCGCTAATGAGGGGACTAGGGAATAGCCCTACAGGAATTGGGAGGTCAGATTAGTAATCAGAGGTGGGGATGGAGGCAGTAGGCTCTGTGTCTGCCGTGAATATCTTTCCGCATGTTCAGACCACAAATGCAGGTGCCGTTTGCAAGACATTCATTAAAATTTATTCTTCTGGTAAACTGAGAATAATAATGATATTAATAATAATAATAATAATAATAATAATAAAGTCAACCAGACAATTACTTTATTTTTTTAAAACTATGTGAAAATTGCATTGTAGATTTATTTTTAATGTTATTGCACACGTCTAAAAAGATATATTTTTTAAGCCTTTTTCTCTATTTAAATATAATTGGATGCACTAAAATGAAATAGTTAGGTGTAATCTAAATACCTTGTTGGTAATTAGTAATTTATAGATTATTTTTTTTTATTATTGCCTTAGCAGTGATACACAAAACAGCAGTTCAATAACTTTTACAACAGTATCATGTAATATATGTTCCGTAAATGGGGATGTGATGGAGAAAATGGCTTGTGAAATTTTAAATGTTTTTTGTTGTGCTAATAAAAGGAAATTATATTATATTTTTATAGACTTTGCAGCGCAGAGAGGCTCTGTGGTAATTTAATTTGCAAGGCAGTTTAAAACAAACCTATACAATTTTTATTACAAGGATTTTAATCTTTTTATATGTTGAAGAAAATGCCTAAAGAAATTTTTTTTAACTGTAAAATGACAAAACTGTTGCTAATAGCAGAGATTGCCATAAATCCCTGTGTACTGGCATGGTGAGGCGCTGTGCTATAAAATAGTGGCGGGGGGAGGGGTGTTGCAGGGATTTTTTTATTTTACTCGGATGGACAGACCAGAAACTTAATTATGCAAATGAGACAGATGCTCAGAGGGGGAAAAAAAATAAAAGCCATGCTGAATTAAAATGTAGTTATCCAATTAAGTCTAGCTAGAGATAAAATTTCCATTTACTTAAAATATTTGACTCTTACCGTTTCCTTTATTAAAAATTTTTTGTAAAAAAAATATTAGACTCTTACCTTTCTTTTTTGGTGTATGCACATATAGACATAGCTAGATTTAAGCTGGGTGCACACTAACCCATGTGTGTACCCAGCAATGCGACACACGACCCGGGCTGCCGACGGGCCGACATATTGGCTGGTCCATACACACTGGGCGATCTGGTACCCGACTGCCTGATATATTGCCCCTCCCCGCATAGCACTGCATGGGATCGTCAGCCGCATTGCCTAATCTTAATTCTGCACATAAGATTAAGCGATGAGTCTGACAACTCCACGGGACCACGCACTACACAATGTACTGCATACACACTACTCATATTTTAACGATTTGTACTTACGATGTGTCGGAATCGGCCAAATTGTTAAAGATATCGTGTAGTGTGTGGGGCCTTAAGGCTTGGATGGGCAGGAGGTACAGGCACTTAAAACATAGGGCTAAAATTAAGACCATAAAGCCATCTCTCACAAGTGAGAGAGAGAGCATGGGCCAAATATAATAGGGTGAGAGTTTAGAAAAGGTGAGAGTTTAGCAGTAAACTCTCACACTTTTTAAACACGGACAATGTAAAAGAGTCAGAGAACATACAAACTCACATGTTTTATAGACTAAAAAAACTCACTATTTCAACTCTCATCCAGATGTTTTCCCATACTGAATATAAAACTCGACCAATGTGAGAGTTTACTGCTAAGCTCTCACATTTTCTAAACTCTCGCCCTATTACATTTGGCCCCATGTGTTTCTAGTAAGTAATACAATAGTCAACCGCAGCAATAAGTAACATTTTACTACAATACACTTTTAGCCATGGTAAGGATAATACTGGTACATAGAGTTCAGTCTTGCAGGTTCTCTGTGACTCCTAGGTTGCTACTAGAGATGGGGGTGGACCCCCGACCCCCGTGTTTTGGCAAAAACACCCTCAAGTGTGTTTGAACTTTTATGTTTTGGATTTCTTTAATACTGATGAAAACAGCTAAAATCATGAAATTTTTACCTGTTTACATGCAGTCCAAAACCCGAGATTACGTTTTTTAATCTGGTTCCAAACTTTCAGCAGACCTGAGCTGGGACTGGGTTCTACTCGGAACCTCAAAAGCGATCTGAGCCGAGCCAGATTAAGACCTCTTGGGGCCCCCATCTCAATCCGTTCAGACAATGAATAATTTTTCTAGACCAACTGGAGCTGAAAGAAACTCTTAGAAAGAACCCCCTCCCTCCACTACAGAAACAAAAAAAACAATTACAAAGCAAACTAATCCTTAAGGGTGTAAAACATATAGAGGCTACTTAACGATAAGCAGTGATGGGCAACATGTTCAATCAGCAGTGCCTGCAATTCCATAAGTCCCTCATAGCCAACCATTCCCGTTACACTAAGTTACACCCACCTAGTCGCGAGTGGATATAGGACTGAGATACATATGATTCTGATCGATTACCCACCAGCTCCTTCCCATTTTTGTGACTTCCTTTACACTACAGAGTATTTTTTTGACTGCCTTTACACTACAGAGAACATTATTGTTGCCACCATGCACTTTAGAGACCATTTTTGTGACCGCCATATAATTCAGAGTATGTTAATGACTTCCATATAATACAAATAGCATGTGAATGACTGCCATATAATACAGAGAGCATGTGAATGACCACCATATAATACAGAGAGGCAAATTAATGGCCGCCATGTAATACAGAGAGCATGTAAATGACCACCATATACTATAGAGAGCATGTGAAGGACTGTCATATAATACAGAGAGCAAGTGAATGACCGCCATATAATACAGAGAGCATGTGAATGACCACTATACAACACAGAGTAGTTTTGACTCTGCCACACAATATTATCCCCTCATCCTAAAAAACAAATCCCTCCTAAAATATCATTAAGTTCTTTAGGATGAACAGCCCCTTTCACCATAACTGACCACCAACCATACAAACAGCCCCTTATCCACATCAGTAATTCCATTCACAGTCATTACTGTACCTCCCTCTGTCTAATAAAAAAATCCCTTCATGTTAATTAACCCCACACGTGTATCGTCTTGCACTTAATCCAGCTCTGGAGTCAGAACTTGATTTGACTCTGTACCCCAAAGTTCGGGTGTGTTCGGTTTTCAGCAAAATTAAACCTCACATCTCTAGTTGCTACACATTACCCTGACTGGTGGCTGCTTACTGCACATTAACATTACTGGTTGGTTCCTTTTCTTGAACACTACAAATGGGGCCGTAATTATTGGTGTGTAACCGGTGCCGCTGCGCGGGGCGGCACAGTCGCTGCCCCATAGGCCTTGCTTCTGGCTTGCAGGGTGCCTGGAGTGGACGCTACGGGCCAGGCACCCCGCTGTGTGTACAGCTGCCAGGAGAGTCTTGAAGATGGTCCATGCAGTTCTGGGTTCTGGTGGCTCCGCCCCTATGCATGATGTCATGCACAAAGGGGGCGGGCAAAGCACAGGGCACTGTAAAGCCCCGTTACAGCCCTGGCCACGAAAGTCGTGGGAGGTGATAAACGGAGTGTGACGTTGTGTGACTGTAGACATGGTTGTTGGACTGGTGCTGGGTTTATGCCAATCATTGGAATGGTTTTGGTAGATCGTGGGCAAAGCTTATATTGTTCTGATTTTGCATTATAAAATGTTGAGAGGTTCTGAAGATCAGGCTGAATTAAGAAAGAGCAATTTGTATGTAAAAAGGATCTTTTCACTCATTAAGATGTCTCAATATATTCTTAGTATTAATCAATTTAACTGTTTCCCATAGAGTGTATTGTAAGCTTTTAAATGGCTTTCACTAACTACTCTAGGTTATACTAAGGGATTTTATAGGTTTGTAAACAAAGAAATGTTTGCAGCGAAAAAAAATCTGAATATAATATTTATTTACATTCCAATTACTGGTGGAATATGTCTGCTTACTGCAGTGTGTAAGTGAGCACTAGGGGGCATATTTACTAAAGTGCAGGTTTTTAGAAGTGGAGATGTTGCCCATAGCAACCAATCAGATTCTACTTAACATTTATCTAGCACCTTCTAGAAGATAATAGCTACAGTAGAATGTGATTGGTTGCTATGGGCGACATCTCCACTTCTAAAAACCCGCCCTGTAGTAAATATACCCCTAGGAATCAGTGTCTGTTCTCATACTTCTTCAGCTACACACAGGAATTTTACATTTTGTTTTACTTACTAGATTTAGGGGTCTATTTACTAAGCTGTGTTAGGAGATAAAGTGAACGGTGATAAGGTACCAGCCAATCAGCTCCTAACTGCCATCTCACTGGCTGTGTTTGAAATATGGCAGTTAGGAGCTGATTGGCTGGTACCTTATCACCGTTCACTTGATCTCCTAACAAAGCTTAGTAAATAGAACCCTTAGATTCTGTGTATAACAGAGCTGGAAAAGGAACCTTTGCAACGCTATTTATGAATCTACAGACAAATGTCAAACATCCTAACAATGGGGAGCTTGCAATTAGGGTGTGAACATGGTAACATGGTATGCTGAGGATGTGAATATAATTTTGGCATGGTTACCCCTTGGTGGTTGCGGCGATCCCAATTGGTGTTTTAAGGGAGAGGTAGTGTCGGACTGTAACATGAAGGGCCCACCGTGGAATGCAGCGGTAGGGGCCCATGAGTAAAGGGATTGGTCTTCCACCAGAGGGGGTGTGGCCAGCAACCACAGATGTTTGGCTAACCATTAGGCAAATGGTGTAGTTTCTGTAAAAGGGAACCAAGCCCCCATGCTGATCAGTGGTCCTGCTCCAGGTAACTGACAGTCTAATAGAGTAACAATCTATAATTTGAGGTCTGGAACCTGACACCTAGAGAAGGTGGATGGGCCCACTGGCAGTGGGGCACACCGGGGATTTCCCCTGTACCCCTGGGGGCTAGTCCAAACCTGGATAACTCCCCCCACTTAGACCATCCCCAAAGCGAATTGGGATAAATGTCCTGATCGCAGGTTGGTGGCACAGTCCTAAATCCGGGGAGGTTGGGTGGTATGCACTGGGGTCATTTACCTCTGCTTCTGTTCTATGGGGACAGCAAAAATAATACACAGTTCATGTCAAAATATTTTTTGAGTAATATCGGTCAATTAATTGACTGCCTCAAGCAAGGATTTCAAGTGGGATTTATGCTCCGCTTTCCTTTTCAAAGTCCTGTGATGAGCATTAAAGTGATATAAAAAGCTGGACATGAAAATGTGCTCCACAGATTGAAGACGTTTACAGCTGAGTTTAGAAGATTTAATAGTAACAAAGTCTTCCCAAACCATTGAACAGATACAATGCCATATGGAAAATGAAATGAATCAAAAAGGGGAATGATGTTGCACAGTGAATTGTGCTCATTCCGACCTAGCTCATCAATGTGAACAGTTTGTGCTGCCATGGTCCATAGCGGCACATATTGCCAAGAACTACATCTAGGCACATGCTATATGTTTGGTAATAGAGGTTCCCAAATGCAGCAGGAAGAACATTATTATTGTTTATTTTATTTTTAAGAACACAGTATGGTAGTCTGGATAGATGGGTGTTTTATTTCAGTCATTTTTGTAGAAAGTATAAAAAAATGTAAATTAAATTTCTACCCTGGCATATTATTGATCATCGATTCTGTCATTTCCAACTAAAGCTGGGTACACACTGGCAGATACATTGGCCGATCAATTGATTGGCCAATATATCTGCTGCCCGTCGGCCAGTGTGTACCCACGATATGTCGGTTTGCGTTGGCGTTCACCGACATATCGCATTGGTTGTGCTGCACAGTCGATGAACAGATATGTCTGCATACATATCTGTCCATCGGCAAGTGTGTACGTTCGGTCTGCAAACCACCCGTACACACGGAGAGGAGGGGGGCTGGATACGCCCCCGACCCGCCTCCAGGGCCGCTGGGTCCCGCCCACTGGTCGCCGGGACCCGAGGGCACAAGCAGATGATGGCCGTTCAGTGTGTATGAACGACCATCATCTGCAGATATATCTGCAGATCACTCGATCTGCAGATATATCTGTCAGGTGTGTACCCACCTTCAGAGATGTCTGCCATTTATGAGATACTCACCCTCCATATACCTGATTGTAAACGTTAGCACAGAGATCTCTTTTGTGCAGAGCACTTATTGGAATTCTTTGGTGTCAGAGTGGCCAGCATTGAAATTAAAGCTTCAGGCTCCTGAATTTCCGAAGAGCCCCCCACATCCCCGGAAGAGTATCCAGATTAGCGATGTGCAGGCTCGTATAGGTTCGAATTTTCCCGCCAAGTTCGGATTTTCCCACCAAAAATCGGGCCTCAGAAAGAGGCAGAACGTCATCTTTCATGGACAAAAATCATCATTCCTGGACAGAAGTCCATGGAAGATGATGTTTGTCCATGAAAGATGACGTTTTGCCTCTTTCTGAGAACCGATTTTTGGCAGAAAAAAATCCGAATTTCGTGGGAAAATTCAAACCTATCCGAGCCTACACATCCCTAATCCAGATCTCTCGCATCCCGTACACTTCATCAGTGAAGTAGGCAGGATGGGGAGATAAGAATAAAACAAAAAATATGTGGACAGCGCTCCTAGACAGAATTATTTAATACATATTAAATCACATAAAAATTATGAGTATAACAAAATACACAAAAATAGTAAAATGTATACAACCGGCCGGTATAACAATTATCAAAAAACCTAAAAAATTAAGTACATAATAAAAACCAACAAGCCATATATTTCTGAGTGGAATTATATAGACTTTGATAACAATGATCAAGCAGACTGAAAACTCTGTCAGTATAGAGTAAAGGTTGTTAGTACATGCCCAAAGCAAGGAGTGTTAGTGATTAGTTCTCACAGAAAAATCCATGAATCACTTAATATTATAACTGGTATTAAGCATGCATGCATCCAGATTTTTAATGCAGAGGTAAATGTTAGTCTTTTGCCCAGAATGTTAGTAGGCAGTCCAAAAAAAAGGCAGGCAATTTAAAACTTTCAGATCCCTTCTTATGGAGACAGGAACCGATGGGGTTAATACCCTTAGACAGTTCCAGGAAATAACAGCCAGTTGGCTTATTTATCCTGTACTCACAATTTCTCCTGGGAGGTGAAATAGATAATACCGACCAGCTGGTTCACAGTAATAAAGGTTTAAGGTTTAACGCGTTTCTCCGCCTTCGTTCTGGTTCAGCGGCTTCCTCAGAAGTAATAATGTTCATACCGAGTCATCCGGTTTTTATCCTGGAGACTGTTGGCTTGCGCATGCGCCATGCGTCTCAACCCAAGCCTCGATTTCGCGGACGATCAGGTGATTGGTATTCGGGAGCCTAAAAGGTTGTTATTATTTTAAACATCCTCTTATGTGAGTCATCCTCTTTATGCGTCCCACCTGGGTATTGTTTGCGCGTCATATCAGACAGCTGATGTTATGTATACATCAATATTATGCCATGCGTATTTACAACGTAATGCCACATTCCCCATATCAGGAAATGGATCGAACAGTTCAAAATGTTCTTAGAAGCACTCTGATTATGGCTTAACTTAATGTATAGAAAATGACATTAAAAATGTATTAATATCAAAAAACTTATAAAGTTTAAACACCCTATTAGTATATATATTAAAAAGAAAGCGGGATAGAGCATTAACAAATGTGTATAATTATAACTATATAAAAAAGGGGGGGGAAAGGAAAAAGAAATATAAAATACTAAAGTAATTAATACATAAATATATATAAGGAAATTAAACATAAGTATAACTAATATAACAATTATATCAATAATATGCTATATATATATATATATATATATATATATATATATAGAATCAAACCTATATTAAAATATGATATATATAATGAAAAATATAAAGTATAATGACAAATAATATATATTAGTGAAAAATAAAAGTAGCTATCATCACATTTAAAATTATATCCTACTCATACATTTATGTGAAATCACACATGTGCTATGATAAAGTATATCAAGCCCTCCATAGAGTCATTATAAATTATGCATAGGAACACAATACACTGTCACATATAATAAGTCCAAATATCTTAAGTAATTTATCAATTTGATATATACAAATTGTATAGAAAAGAACTTAATTTAAAAAAATAGATGATATATTAAAATTTATAACAAATGGAATGGCTTAACATAATGGGCATGAAGCCCTAGTCCAAAGGGACCTTTGGTAACCTGGACAAAATACCCAAAATATATTAGCTCATTTTTAAAAAAGGAATCCAAAAATAGACATTGTATTCGAATTACTCATTATTATCAGTTTGATTTTTATTTTCATTCTTATTATTATCATAATTCATTGATGGTAATTATGCATTTCATATAACAGGATCGTATGTGGTTAATATTCAGACATTATTCAATTCCACTGTGTTATTAAGACCACCCGGAATAAGCGTGCCTAGCCTATATATCCAATAGGCTTCCCTTTTGCAGAATGGGGAGATAACTGCCAGGAATCACTCCATAAATGCAGTGAATCACGACTTGGTATGGAGGGGCTGGGCTAAATGATGCCAAAATGTCTCATTTAGCCACTTGCGCTCCTGTTTATGCCATTATTAAATAAAAAATGTACTGTTTATTTACATTTATACTGGGTCACTTTCTTTTGGTCATTCCTACTTTATAATATAGATCACTGTGTGATCTATAAACCTTTGATCATTAAATTGGTTGAAGCTGAGACAATTATCAGGACAATTCCAGGACACTGTATAGCTCTCCTCTTTGGAGAGTAATGCTGGGTACAGACTGGGCGACATATCAGCCATTCAATTGAACGGCCAATATACCGTGTGCACGTTGGGAAGTGTGTACAGACGATATGTTTGTGAGTGGCGTAGTTCAGCACATCGTGCTGTGTGTACGGGTGGTTAGCCGACCATCCGTACACTTGCAGGCCTCTGGGGTTGAGGTCGCGTTACGATCCCTGGCCAGCAATACCGCAGTGATGGTTGTTCAGTGTGTATCACCATCATGTGGGCAGCACAGATGGTGTAATGGTTAGCGTTACTGCCTCACAGCACTGAGGTCGTGGGTTCGAGTCCCACCACGGCCCTACCTGTGTGGAGTTTGTATATTCTCCGTGTGCTTGCGTGGGTTTCCTCCGGGTACTCTGGTTTCCTCCCACACTCCAAAAATATACGGGTAGGTTAATTGGCTCCAAACATAAATTAACCCTCGTGTGTATGTGTGTGTATGTGGTAGGGAACATAGATTGTAAGCTCCATCGGGGCAGGGACTGATGTGAATGGACGAATATTCTCTGTAAAGCGCTGCAGAATATGTGTGCACTATATATATAACTGGGAGTAATAATAATAATCTGCAGATCAGTCGATCTGCTGATACATTTTTCTGGTGTGTACCCACCATTAGAGAGAGTCTAGTCAGACACTTTTTATCAGTTTATAACCAAGATTGTTGCTATACCCTCCTCCAACGCTAGAGATAATCCTCTTTTTTTTTCCTGCTATTCTCTGGGGTTTAATGTGAATCTAATTTCTCTTCTTAGGCTGCAGGAGTAGGGGTATCCCTGCATGCCCAGACATGCCCTATATCCTACATCTATGCGCAGGACAGGTTATTATAACATCTATGCATGCGTTTGACTGGCTAGCATGCCCTGGCGTTTGTAGAGCAGGTCATTATCCTTTTCCTATATGTGTATGACTAGTTAGTATATCGCCAGTGTAACATCTTATGCATATAAATATATATAAATATAAATTCTTATTTTCTAAAAAGACACATTAGCCCCAGTGGCGTAACTAGGGCAGGGCCGCCGGGGCTTGTGCCTTGGGACCATCGGCACCGCCGGTCACGGTACAGGCCCGTCCTAGTTAGCCAGTGTAGTGCAGACGGCAGTGAGTGTGGTCAGCACTACACATTACACTCACATCGCCACCGGCGATGTGTGTATTTCAGCAGCCAGTGAGAGTCAGACAGACTCTCATTGGCTGCTGCTGCGCCCACTACAAGAGCCGGGCTGGAGCTCACTCATGAGCTCCGCCTTCCGGCTCCTGCAGTGGGTGATGGGAGAGACATCATGACATCTCTCCCGTAGGACCAAGCGCAAGGACGGAGACGGAGGAGCATCGGCGGGCGCGGCAGAAGCTGGATTCAGGTGTTTGTGTTTTGTCTTGTGTGTATGTGTGTGATCACTACCAGGGGCCTACATAAGGGGAACCACTAATGGGGGGGCACTGTGTATGGGGCACTAATGGGGGCCTGCATAATGGGGACCACTACTGGGGGGGCACTAATGGGGGCCTGCATAACAGGGACCACGTCTTGGGGGGCACTGTGTAATGGGCACTAATGGGGACCTGCATAAGGGGGACCACTACTGGGGTCACTGGGTAAGGGGCATTAATGGGGACCTGCATAAGGGGGACAACTACTGGGGGGGTACTATATAAGAGGCACAAATGGGGGCCTGCATAAGTGGGACCACTAATGGGAGCATTGCATACTGGGGGGTACTGTATAAGGGGCACTACTGGGGGCCTGCATAAGTGGAACCACTACTGGGGGTGCTGTATAAGAGGCACTACTGTGGACCTGCATAAGAGGGACCACTACTGGGGGCATTGCATACTGGGGGTACTGTATAAGGGGCATTATTGGGGCCTGCATAAGGGGGACCACTACTGGGGCCGCTGCATAGGGGGACTGTATAAGTGGCACTGCATTATGGTACATATGGAATGGAAAGGGATGTACCCAGAGTGACGAAAAAGGGTTGTGTCATGTTGACACGCCCCTTATGGCATGTGGACACGCCCATTTTTTGACGTACATTGGGGGGGTGGCTCCTTTTTTCAATTTGCCCTGAGATCCAAATACCCTAGTTACATCTCTGTTAGCCACATGCCTAATCCAGTGTGCGGAAATACTTAGCTGCTCTCTTTTCGTGTCTGTTTCGGTAAATCAAAATTAATTTGCTACTCTGTTTTTTAGAAAAAAAATTATTATTTAGAAGCCTATATGAGTAATGCTCACGAGCTTTGTCCAGATGAGCGCAGTATTGTACTTATTTGTAAAGCGAGTTTATAGATTACTGCTGAAGGGATGGCCAGAGACCATTTACTCATTTTTGTGACTGTGATTGGTTTTCTTTAATAAACGCAATTCTTGTTTACAATTTACAAACCAAGAGTTTACCAACCATTAATAAATATAGGGATAAGTTGGAAAGATGTGTTGATTCAGAATGAATGCTTCTTATTGACTTTGATTTCACATGTCAAAACACAACACTGTGGGTAATGAGAGAAGGGTGAAATAATTTTAACTAGCACCACTTATAGGACGGTTTGGGGCAATTGACCTCCTGACCTTAATCCTAGAAAACTGTCACCGTCCTTGTGAGTTCTTTTGTACTATTGACAATGTGACTGGAAATACTGCAGAGACCGGCCCTAAAAGCTCTTAGTTTCACGAGGTCAAGCTTTGGTCACTATAGTAACATGTTAGGTCTTTAGATTATAGGTCAGATAGATGAATGATGTCAGACATGTATTTTAGGTAATGTGAAAAGTATTAGCCATATGATATACTGCTGAGCTTGTGTCATGCCAGGGAAGGAGCACTTTTTGAAAATAGAGGTAAATAAAATAAATGTTCTGTAAAGCACAGAGGCCAAGACCAGCTGTAAAATCATTGAACCATACTTTTTAGGCATTTTGGTTTAAGTATTTTATTGCTGCACAATCAAATCTTCAAGCAACCTTTGCACTGCTAGGTAATCATATTACAAACTGAAAAAAAGAAAATGCGTTGATGCATCACAGTTTTATGAGGCATTTCTTTAAAGTTTTTTTTAACTTTTTGACGCCCGAGTATGTAGATACTTTGTATATTTTTGGTCTGTGTCGGAAACACACATGTTGATAAAAATTTAATTGTATTTTGAAGGTATTGCCTACTATCATGTTGGTATACCTCCCAACATTTAATATTTTGCAGACACAGGACAATTGTGCCCAAAAGGGGGCTTGACCATGCACCATGCGTCCAGAAGTTTCGACAGTTCCCCCCCCCCCCCCTTCAACACACAGTAAATTTGCCTGCACGGTAAATCAGGGGTTAATGCACGGAACATACAAAAAGAAAGAGAAAAGTAGGGCTAGTTGTTGGGGCACACTTAGAAAAATATAATAAAATTTAACTTTTATTAGATATAATTGAATAAAATATAAGGTACCAGAATCCCCCAAGAAAAAACAAAACTATAAAAATATAAATGTAAATGGATCTAATAAGATCCTGAGGTGATCCTCTGGCGAAATACTTAACAATTAATAATCATTCCAATGGGTATGATATTTATGGTCAAGAAAGGTAAAGATGTTTAACCATAAATTGGATATACGAATAAGAATATGGTTCGTGGTGCTCTGACTGACAGCCTTGGGGTCCCCAAATATTCCTCTTTAATCTACGGCACCTGGTATTCCCTGGGGGTCTCCCTTCCAAGTACTAACCAGGCCTATCACCTTTTAGCTTCCAAGATCAGACGAGATTGGGCATTTTGGTGATGTATGGCCGTAATAATAGTCATATGAGGAAGGGTAGAATGCCCCCACCTAGGTCAGAGCAGAGACATAACCAAATGATGGATGTAGGACTAGTGCAGTGAGAAGTCCATTTTTATTATAAAAATCGTGTACCAAAAAAGTTTACACGATTTTTATAATATAAATTTACTTCTCACTGCACTAGTCCTACATCCATCATTTGGTTATGTCTCTGCTCTGACCTAGGTGGGGGCATTCTACCCTTCCTCATATGACTATTACTTCGGCCATACATCACCAAAATGCCCAATCTCGTCTGATCTTGGAAGCTAAAAGGTGATAGGCCTGGTTAGTACTTGGAAGGGAGACCCCCAGGGAATACCAGGTGCCGTAGATTAAAGAGGAATATTTGGGGACCCCAAGGTTGTCAGTCAGAGCACCACGAACCATATTCTTATTCGTATATCCAATTTATGGTTAAACATCTTTACCTTTCTTGACCATAAATATCATACCCATTGGAATGATTATTAATTGTTAAGTATTTCGCCAGAGGATCACCTCAGGATCTTATTAGATCCATTTACATTTATATTTTTATAGTTTTGTTTTTTCTTGGGGGATTCTGGTACCTTATATTTTATTCAATTATATCTAATAAAAGTTACATTTTATTATATTTTTCTAAGTGTGCCCCAACAACTAGCCCTACTTTCCTCTTTCTTTTTGTATGTATTGTCTTTTGGGCTATGGGAACACCACCAACAATTTTCTGAATGATCTCATTTGAAAGCAATGATCACGTATGGTTGGTCCTTTGTGGATACTATTGATCTAATTTGAGAAAACCCGCTCTGTGCAGAATCTTCCCTCTCTTTGTTAATGCGCGGAAGCCACTGATTCGCAGCTCCTGAAGCGAGGTGAAGTCCACCACTCTTCACTCTGGGCACATAACAGGGACAGAGCCCTTACCCTTGCAGCTGCTATTTAATACATCCCAGTGCTATCATCGCATACTGCAATAGGATGATGGGTGCTAATTTCGCACCCAGATCGCATTAAGTGATTGATAAATGGGCCCCATAAACTAGACACGACTACAGTACTAGTAAACATGCAGACCAGCAGCAATGCAGCTACTATCTTTCTCTGTAAGCTTTGAAGACTGTTCTAGTGTCAGTCCCAGTATGGCTTTCTCTCTCTCTCTCCTTGACTCACCTCTTTACCTTACATTCCTTCCCTAACACTAATATGTCACTCACACTGTAATATCTTCTTTATCTAATGCAGGGGTACTCTAGTCCTCAAGTTCCACCAACAGGTCATGTTTTCTGTATTTCTGAAGTCATACACAGGTGAGATTTATGTTGCTGGGTCAGTAATTAACCCACCTGCTTCCACAGACAGAAATCCTCAAAACATGACCTGTTGGGAAAACTTGAGGGATGAGATTAAGGGGTCTATTTGCTAAGCCTTGGATGGAGATAGGTCAACGGAGATAAAGTACCAACCAACCAGCTCCTGTCATTTTTCAAACACAGACTGTGACACGGCAGTTAGGAGTTTATTGGCTGGTACTTTAGCTCTGTTCACTTATCTCCATCCAAGGCTTAGTAAATAGACCCCTAAGAACCTCTGGTCCAATGTAATGCGAGGATGGTAATATGATTGCTAAAAAGAAAGAATAATTTAGGAAAGTCCACTGTCTGACAAGAATTCCGTTTAGTGGTTACATAAATTATGACACGACAGGAAAATGGAGGAGGAGGAATGGGGGAGGGGGGAGATAAGTCATACAGATCAGATCATTTTGGGAAACCATTTATAATGACTGTACAATACATGATCTTCATGGCACAAGGTGGCAGTAATTCTGAGGATGAAACTGTTGAATAATAATGATCTTCAATTGCAATAAAATGTAATTTCCAATTACCTTCGCTAACATAGAAATAATAATTTTTAGAAGTAATACATTCAATGATTTATAGAAATAAGATTATTTAATGGACATTGTAAGAAACTGGCACAGTTTTAATTTCCCTTAGAAATGTAATTGCGGGCCAATGCACCGGGTTTGTATTGGCAGGACAGCTACAACCTTGCCATATATTGGGAAATGTATGCTAAAAATATATTTATGGTTAGACGCTGATGTACATTAACATATATCAGCTCTGTGCTTAATGGCTGGAGCGTCTCTGCTGTTAGTTAATGCGGCTACATTGTATCTTCCTAACTCTGAACATATATCATTGTTGCAGGAACTGTGTCTCAAAGGAAAACCTCTCATTGAAATCACTATCTTGTAGTTGCAAAATGATCACTGACAGGCAGACATAATACCGCTGATAGAGAGAGCTGAGAGCAGATAATGACATGGGCAGCATGCTACATAGAGTCTCGCTGTTTTGGGGATTGCATTGTGTCACACTGGTTCCCTTGTTAGAGCTCCCTCTCCAGAGAGAGAAATGTCTTCTTATGCAAGGTGAATGCTGGGTAGCGTAACGGTTAGCTGCCAAGTACAGATTCCCTTGTGCCCGCTATCGTCTGCAATACCATAATGGTAACTAACTCTGACAATGGAAAACTATGTTGGCAACTGTGCCCGCATGGGGCTAGAGAGTATTCGGCGCGGATCCCTCCCTGTTATTGAAATGTTAGTGCCTTTCAAAATTTATTTCTACGGTAAACAGTGAGTGATTTGTTATTTGCCTGATACTGTCAGTTTGGAGAATCTCTTTCTGTGTGCGGTTTCATGTATGTTCCTAGTATATTCTGTTTTGAGCTGCAACATAACAAAATGGGGCCCTAAAGATGTTATACATTTTTGAGGCCCCACCTACTATCTCCTTAGCCCTGCATATGATAATTCAATGCTTTATCATATTATGCTGTGCTCTACATGGAGGGGATCATGATACAAATTACATGCAGTGATGACCCTGCCCAAAAGAGCTTACAATCTAAGAGGTGTGGGGAACACTTGATACGTAAGGTAGCAGAGCACAGTTGTAGCTGGTGGTGGGGAAGATTCACTGGCTACTGTAAGCTAAAAGCCACCAATCAAATGGCCAATTTCAAAGATACCACTACCAGCTACTGTACTTACACAGACCCCCTTATTACACAGTCTCCCCTAATTGCACCAACTCCTCATTTGTACTTTACCTATTTCCAGTCACTTTGCAAGCTCCCCCCAAAGGTATAGATGCTTTCTTTTACAAATGCTTCCATGGATTGCCCCAAAATCATAGGGCTCAATTCAATTGACCGCAAATTAAATAGCGCTGGAAGGGAGCTCCAAGAGCTATTCAATTCAGCGCGCTGTCAAGGATTTCTACTCGCACCCCTCCAGAGATGCGAGCAGAAATCTGACAAAAGTACAGCCGAGATGCTGTTTTCTGTCCTTAGCGCCGGGAAAACAGCATCACGCCGGAGAATGCCCGTTCTCGTGACTAAACACCCTGTTTAAGGCGGGAGAACGGGCATTCCCCGAACTAACTGCACGCAGAACTGAATAGCTCCGGGAGCTCCCTCCCAGCACTATTTAATTTGCGGTCAATTGACTCGAGCCCATTCCTTTCCTCCATTACACAAATATCAATTACCAGTTATAATTGGCACAGAAACACTCTAACTGCACACATGATATTCCCTATTTCCATAGCTCCGCCAATAATACTTGCCAACTTTCTGGCTGACCCCTTCAGGAGGGGGCAACCAGGTCAGAACCATAGGGGGGGCTTGACGGCTTAACCATGCCATCGTGACCCCGCCCCTGCTATGCAGTTCCAAGATTACTGGCATTGTAATGTGGGCAGCGTGGCTTTGATGACGCGATTCAGTACAAATCACGTCATAGGCGCCCGGACCACCAACTTTACTCGGGAAGTGAGTGGTGCCAGACTGATGTGGACCGGAAGACTTGAAAGCTCTTCCGGGTGGCCAGGAGCAGCTCCAGAGATTCGAGGGCCTCCCGGTCATTCCGGGAGAGTAGGGAAGTATGCTCCAAATGTATAGACTTTAATATTGTAGAGAGAATCCTTGTTGTACATACAAGCAGTACATTACGAGACAATATTACATACCTCAACTGCAAAAATACAAAAGAAGTTGGATGCTTTATACTCAAATCATTGCGGAGATTCTCTGTCTCCAAATGTACTTACTGGCAGAAGGTGCCATTGTAGGGTTTGGCAATTCAGGTTCCCAGTGAGAGCCTATGTTGCTTTACCTGTACCTTGGCATCATTTAATAGTATGCCATAGGCTTGGCTGTGGTGCAAGTGCTTAATCAATATGCCTCCTCTCCTGTACTGATCTTTAAAGAACCCCCCCCCCCAAGAAGAGGCATTTTATTCCACAATATTCTCCCTGGCTGGCTCTCCTCTTACTCTCCTCTTACTCTCAACACTAGACTTGCTATTTCAGTTCAGCAACAGGAGTGTATTTTGGAAAAAAAAATGTAAATTAAGAAATGGTTACCTTCATTAGCAGAGTATGGAGGAGTGTGTCTGGGCACATGATATAATGTATATAAATATTGTCCTGACTGACTGACTCATTAATGCCCAGCCCCAAACCCCAGGACTTAGAAACATGAAAATCGGGGAGTATATTCCTTCCATGATGTAGGTGCCCACTAAGAAGGGATTTTTTCAAAATTCGACTAAGGGGGTGAAAAGGGCTAAAATGTTTCCTCCCCCTGTGCAATGTCCTGCCTGACTGACTCATCGTGGCTGCAGCACAGTTCATATTCAAAAACCAACTGTCATCCCAAGTGCTGCCAAACATCACTGGCAGTTGGTGTGGCATCTCAATTTGAATAGTGAGGGAAGGGAATGTGTTACTATAAAGATGAGAGAGAAAAATGTGTTACTACACAGGTGAGGGTGGGGAATGTCGTATGTGTTACAACATGGGCGAGGGAGGGAAATGTGTTACTACAGAGGTGAGCAAGGATAATGTATTACTACAGAGGTGAGGGAGTGGAATGTGTTAGTACACAGGTGGGCGAGGGTAATGTATTACTATAGCAGTGATGCATTACTATAGAAGTGAAGGAGTATGTGTTACTGGAGTGGTGAGGTAGACATGGAAACAGTCAGGGGTCTATTTATCAAGCAGTGAAAAGTGTGGAGAAGTGAACAAGTAGACAAGTTGTCCATAGCAACCAATCAGCTCCTACCTATTATTTTATAGACTGTACTTGATAAATGCTACTTGAAAGCTGATTGGTTGACGAGCAACTTCTCCACTGGTTCACTTCTCCATACTTTTCACTGCTTGATAAATAGACCCCTAATTATATAAAGTCTACCCAGGTGAAATCGGGTACATCAACTAGTATACAGGTTCTCAAACGCGGTCCTCAGGACCCCAAACAGTGCATGTTTTCTAGGTCTCCTCACAGAATCACAAGTGAAGTCATTAGCTCCACAAGTAATGTGTACACCAACTAGCTGACCTGGAAAATGTTACCTTTTTGGGGTCCTGAGAACCAAGTTTGAGAACCACTGAACTAGTATATGTATATAACCACAGACAGTACACTGGGAGTACATTGGGCCCTGGTGTACAGGATGTTAAGCTAGTTGTGTAGCAGAGGTACTGGTGGTGGCTAGCACACACGTGGTACAGCTTAACCAGGTTTAGGTTGTTTTAACCAGGTAGAACAACAAGATGGAATAGAGACAGGGATGAACAGGTACAATAACAATGCTGGAGGGTAAGGGTATTGATGGGCAGTGTAGTGGGTCGGGCACTCGGATGGTGTATGCCCCTGTGGTTAGTGATGCTATGCCCCTTAGTAATAGAGGTGGTGGTATAGGTACTTGCAGAACTCTGTAGGGCTCTGTAGGGCTCTGTAGGGCTCTTAGAGGGCACATTCAGTCTTCTGTAACGCTGAGGAGGAAAAAGGTGCTAACAGGGCACACGTGCAGTAGTGCATGTCGCAGGTCAGGCCTATTAGCTGTGCTGCAGCGGGTCCTTGAGACCGCCATCTCTGTTACTCTATGGACCTGAGGCAGCACAGAGCGCTCCTCATTCAACAAACTTCTTAGTGGTACCCCTTGTAGGATGCTGTCCTAGTCACAGGCCCCAAAAGCCTGTAAAGAATTACGGTCCTGGTTCATATTACAGTTTTGCAGAGAAAGCTCGCCGTGAACTATGGAGCTGATTCAGGGCTGCTCGCAAGCGGCCGGATGTTTGCGCACTGCGCATGCGCTGGGTCTGAAGTGACTGAAGTTCAGTCGCTATGGGGCTCGCAACAAGACGGGGCGGCTGTCGATGTTGATTGACAGCTCGCCCCGTTTTGTAGGCGGGTAGGGGTTGTGGCTACACAAACGCAGGTGTTCCTTTAGGAACGCGTTTGTTGGGCGGTCCAACTGACATCACTATTGATGTCGGTAGTGGACTTCTTGCTCTATTAGAGCAGGAAGTCCACTCGACCTTGGGGAAGCTAGACCCTACTCCAGGGTCTCGTCGCAAGGCCGATGGTCGCGATTATCGCGATGGTCTCCAGCCCACTCGCACAAGCTGTGAGTGGTCACCCAGAGTTTTGCGAGCGGCCGGAGACCAAAAAAAAAACAGGCCCAGATTCAGAGCGAGCGAACGCCAGCAGCGAGCGGCTCTGAATGAGCTCCTATGTCTGTATGTTTGTGCTTAAAAAAAAAAAAAGTAAGGGGATAATTTTAAATTATTTTTACTCCTGGAATAATAACCTTGTAACTGTAGGGGAGCACTTGGGGATGATCATGTCTGCGTATGACGTCATGACCGATTAGCAGCAATTACAATATATTTATGCTTTCTGGCCTTGAGACCTTTCTTATTCCCAGATAGTAGATCTCATACAGTATATGTAAACGCTTGTGTGTGACTGTGTTTTTGTGTTAACTAATACAGATTTGTCGAATCCATTCAGTAAGTAGTGTGTAAAGGGGCATACAAGCCGAAAAAAGTCTGGAACCGTAGAAACCAAAGGCAACGTATACATCCTACAAGCACAGTCAAGGATGGGTGTCTAACAGCAGACCATTAGAAAGGTATTGGTCCATGAGTTCATTTGATTGTGGTTCCATCCATATATATCTGAATAAATCACTTTGTCCCATACAAATCAAAGTAAATCAAGTTACACTCACAAATACTTTTGTTGTTGCTACACATAAATAAATTATATTTCCTACACTGGTTTCAATTTTGCTAATAACATATTATATATACAGTGGCGTTTTAAAAAATGAGGGGGCCTGTGTACATTGTGATGTGTGGGCTCCCATTGCCAGAAAAATGGCACCAGCATCCTGAGCATGTGTCATATATAACGGATCTTGTTTTGGGGTGTAGGACTTGTGCCTTTGACCCAGGGCTCCGAGTGCACTGCTCCCCCTGCACCAATTATAAGTAAGACATAGGGGGTCATTCAGACCCACTCGCGAGCGGCAGTCCACTCGCAAGTGGGTCGATGTTCCCCACTGCGCATGCGCACGGCGGAGGGAGCTCTGTCGTGCGCATGCGCGAGACCTGGCGAGCGAAGGACTTTCCATTGCTCCGGGTCTCGCACCAAAGGGGGCGTGCTGTCGATGTTGATTGACAGCACGCCCCCTTTGGTGGGCGTTCCGGGGGCGTGCCTGCCAGACGGAGGCGTTCCTATGGGAACACCTACCGTCTGAAGCAGGCCCCACTGACATCATTAGTGATGTCAGTGGGAGTGATTTTGGCTCTGATAGAGCCAAAATCACTCCTGGCCTTGCGGTTGAGAAACCCGACCACAGGGTTTCTCTCGCAAGTCCGATGGTCGCTCGTATATGCTGTGGGTGGTGACCCACAGCTATACGAGCGTCCAGGAGGATGCTCCATTTTAATGGAGGTGGGCCCTGATTCAGAGCGAGCGCTCTGGTCAGAGCGTCCGGCTCTGAATCAGGGCCATAGTTTATATACTATTTGTATTTTTAGACTTCATTTTTCTGATTCGTTGTTTATTAGTAACATTACTGAGAGTGCTGCTCAATTCATCTGAAGTGATCCATTCATTATTGTGCTGGAAGGGACATTTTAACTTGGAAGCGAAGCAAAGCCAACTGGCTCAGCCTTGTATTAAACCCTCCTTTCATGGCTCCAGGACAAGCTTCTGTGCCGTGCTATTGTGACATGTTACTCTATCACTGCTTACATATGGTACACGAGAGGTGTGTTTTCAGTTGTGGATATAATTTTATTAAGGTGCTAATCTAGCATAAAAGATCATTGTATTTCCTGCACCACCCAAGAAGTGACATTTGGTACTAAGCCACTTTCACTATGAAACATTAATCATCCATTTTTAAACATAATTTTGTATGGCCGCAGAATGAAAATACACTACTACTTATTTGTGATAGTGGCTTGTACATATATGCATTGCATACTGAGTTTCTAATCTCCAATACCCTATACAGGGAAGGAAGTCCACTTAGCATGTGTTTACTTTATTTGACATGCTTGTGCGAACAGATGATACAGACATCATTTATTCAAGTTGGGACAGTTTTAAAAGAAATATACATGTATATAGAAGTTTATATAAATATATATTTATATATATATTTAAAATGAAAAATAAATGAAATAAAAATAATAATAATAAAATATATATATATTTTGAAGATGCAGTCTCTGTTTCACTGTTAAAAAACAGTGTCCGACGAGTGCCGCTGTACGTGGATGGATGTTTGTATTTATTGGTCTGGCAGGCACCACGGTTTTATAACAGAATTGAAGGGAGTGCCAATCGCCCTGGATATATATATATATATATATATATATATATGTGTGTATGTATCTGTGTATGTGTATATATATATATATATATATATATATATATATATATGAGAATTAATGTATGAAAAACATCCCTCGGCACACCGAGGACACAGATCAGTATTTCATGATATTCATAATTTCGTCAGGAACAAACAACATGTAAAACATACATACCCTTATGTATGTTAGGTATGTATGTTTTACATGTTGTTTGTTCCTTACGAAATTATGAATATCATGAAACATTGAAATGTGTCCTTGGTGTGCCGAGTGTTTTTTTTTTCATACATTAATTCTGGTTTGCAAATCTCGTGGAGTGCCATCCGACCATTCTCATATATGCTACTCATTACTGGAGGGGCACCCAGAGTACGAGCTTATTGTTACATTGGAGTGCTGGCACTACTGGACTATATATATATATATATATATATATATATATATAATTTTTTTTTATTATGATTATTGTTTGTTATTTTGCATATACCATATAGGTGAACTTTACAGGTCTCCTAATAGGGAACTAAAAGCATGAAATTTAAATATGAGAAAACAATGTATACCGCGGTACAAATCTTACCATATTACTATTTATACCATATCTGCTGAAGGGGAAATGGATGATAGTTATTTTCAATTCCTCAGAGTTCGCAGGAACAGACATAAAAATAGCGATCTTGTGTGTTCATTCCCTGTGTTGTTATGATGATGATAAATTGCCTACAGACTGGGCCCAGATAGGAAGCATGGCTATCTGTTGTGCAGTGCGATCTGTTAGCACATTGATCCCGAACTGACCCCATCCTTTGTTCATCTCCCATGTTCCGCTGGTCAGGACTGGCTTGCAGCAGTCACACACAAAGCATTCCTCTGACATTCCATACATGACATTTGGAATAACATGCAAATAATAAAGGCAGATAATAAAGATATGCCTGTCACAGGATGTTGCTGGCACACCAGACTCATTTGTCATAATGTTCTTCAAGAATGCAACAGCAGAAAAAAAAGGCCAATTGGTTCTTTTCAGCAATAATTGGCTGCAGTTAGACAGAGAATAACCAGCTCGAATATACAGGATTCTCAATGGGGTTTTGTTTTGTTCTGATTTTGTAAATGTCCACTCAAGCGGTTTAAAAATCCACAATTGATAATATTCAAACATTTTGACACTTGTTACATGAGTGCTGGTACCACCGCACTTGAGACAGGCACCATTTGAACTAGAGGATGACCTCCTCCTTTGCATCAATCTAGAATTTCACCATCCTCCTCCTCTGCCCTCCTCGGTCATCATATTCTTAAACAGCTGGCATGCTGAAGCGCTTTGGTTTGCTCGCGAGGAGGAAAGATTTGACCAACAGTTCTTGCTCCTCACTAACTCATGAAGAGCAAATACAGTCAGGTGCATAAAGATTGGAACATTGTCAGAATTTTCATATTTTGGCCTCTATTCACCACCACAATGGCTTTGAAATGAAACACACAAGATGTGCTTTAACTGCAGACTTTCATATTTAATTTGAGGGTAATTACATCCAAATCAGGTGAACGGTGTAAGAATTACAACGGTTTCTATATGTGCTTTCCACTTTTTAAGGGGCCAAAAGTAATGGGACAAACTAAACAATCCTAAATCTAACTTTCACTTTTTAATACTTTGTTGCAAATCCTTTGCAGGCAATTACAGCCTGAAGTCTGAAATGCATAGACATCACCAAACGCTGGGTTTCATCCCTGGTGATGCTCTGCCAGGCCTCTACTGCAAATGTCTTCAGTTCCTGCTTGTTCTTGGGGCATTTTCCCTTCAGTTTTGTCTTCATCAAGTGAAATGCATGGTCAATCGGATTCAGGTCAGGGGATTGACTTGGCCATTGCATAATATTCCACTTTTTAGCCTTAAAAAACTCTTTGGTTGCTTTTGCAGTATGCTTCGGGTCATTGTCCATCTGCACTGTGAAGCGCCACCAATGAGTTCTGAAGCATTTGACTGAATATGAGCATATAATATTGCCCGAGACACTTCAAAATTCATTCTGCTGCTTTTGTCGGCAGTCACATCATCAATAAATACAAGGGAACCAGTTCTATTGGCAGCTATACATACCCACGCCATGACACTACCACCACCGTGCTTCACTGATGAGGTGGTATGTTTTGGATCATGAGCAGTTCCTTTCCTTCTCCATACTCTTCTCTTTCTATCACTCTGGTACAAGTTGATCTTTGTCTCATCTGTCCATAGGATGTTGTTCCAGAACTGTAATGGCTTTTTTAGATGTTGTTTGGCAAACTGTAATCTGGTCTTCCTGTTTTTGTAGCTCACCAATGGTTTACATCTTGTGGTGAACCCTCTATATTCACTCTTGTGAAGTCTTCTCTTGATTGTTGACTTTGACACATATACACCTACCTCCTGGAGAGTGTTCTTGATTTGGCCAACTGTTGTGAAGGGGTTTTTCTTCACCATGGAAATAATTCTTCTGTCATCCACCACAGTTGTTTTCCGTGGTCTTCCGTCTCTTTTGGTGTTGCTGAGCTCTCCGGTGTGTTCTTTCTTTTTAAGAATGTTCCAAACAGTTGATTTGGCCACACCTAATGTTTTTGCTATCTCTCTGATGGGTTTGTTTTGATTTTTCTGCCTAATGATGGCTTGCTTCACTGATAGTGACAGCTCTTTGGATCTCATATTGAGAGTCGACAGCAACTGATTCCAAATGCAAATGTCACACCTAGAATCAACTCCAGATCTTTTACCTGCTTAATTGACAATGAAATAACGAGGGAATAGCCCACACCTGTCCGTGAAATAGCTTTTGAGTTGATAGTCCCATTACTTTTGGCCCCTTAAAAAGTGGGAGGCACATGCAGAAACCATTGTAATTCCTACACCGTTCACCTGATTTGGATGTAATTACCCTCAAATTAAATCTGAAAATCTGCAGTTAAAGCACATCTTGTTTGGCCAAAATATGAAAGTTCTGACACTGTCCCAATATTTATGCAACTGACTGTATGTGGAATAACATGGCAAGTGGGTAGAATTTAGGCTGTGCCTATATAATTGACAAGTGGCAACATTTTTATTAATTTATCGGTGTCCAATGGCTGTAAAAGAAAAGTGTTTTTTGCTTCCATAGTTGCAACAAAATAAAAAGTAATAGTAGTGGTATAGTCCAGACTACTACATGCTGTGTGCAGTCTCCAACTGGCAAGTTATTAGGTTAGAAACAAATGTCAAAAGGTAGTAAAAAGTATTATTAATTTTGAGTTATGACTTATTGAAATTAAATTTATTTTGATTTCTCTTTTACCTTTGTCAGTGTCCTCAAGGCAATATATCTTCGAAAAAAATATATTTAATACTAGTATTTTGGACTTGGCATAGTCTTGGTCTCTATGTTTCATCCTCATCGATGCAGTTTTTTTTTTTATCCTGCAAGACTCTCATCTCTACCTCCCTCACCCTCACTCCCCTTCTTCCTGTCACTCATCCCTGTCCTCTCATCTTCCGACCTCTCATCTCAGTCCCCTGTCTCCTCTTCTCATTGTCTCTGATCTCTGTCCTCCTCACTCCTCACCCCCATCTTTCATATCTGTCTTCTTACTTCCAGGGGTGTAAGTTCATACCAGGAGCCCAGGGGTGTAACAGATGGTGCTCTGCATCTTTAACCTCTGCAGGCTTGCAACCTCAGGGCCTAGTACAACAGTCTGTGCCCCTTGTACCCCCCTGTCGTTGGGCCTGCTCCTCCATGCCGCCGACAGCTGGTGCACGGTGGCTGATGCTTTCAATGCCTCCAGTATTTCTGCCACTTCCTGCGTCCCCTTCTCCCTATCTGTCATCTCTGTCCCTCACACCCCCTGCCTCCCTCTGTTTCATCTGTCCCCCTCACTCGCCCATCTCCTTGCTTCTCATCTCTGTTCCAATCACCAGTCACCCATGCCTCCCTCTCTCTCATCCTTGCCCCTAATGTCAGTCTCTCTTATCTCTGTCCTCGCATGGCCCCCCATTGCATTTTTAGGTTAAGACTGGTAGTGCTTGCAGCTGCTGGGATCATAATAGCGCTGGGGAGAAGAAGACAGAAGAATGGCTGTGTGTGGAAGTCTGCCAGCCAGTGAGAGCTGTGAGGGGAGGGAGGTGGTGGGGCCTTCCTGTAGCTAGACACACACTCTAGGAGATTATATCATAGATAAATATAGGGCAAACATGTGACAAAAACACTGAAAAGGTTGTCCAAAGGAGATATATATGCCCAAGCTTCTAGCTTCTGCCTGGTAAACAGAAGCTGATTAGCAGCCATGATTTTCAGACCACCTGTGAGAGGCTGATAAAGGGTGTGTCAGTCTCTGTAGCCAGTCTATCTGCCTGAGAAACAGGCTAGAGACCTGTTGAGAGGCATTGTGATTATTAAATGTAAGTGCTGTGCTAAAGACTTACAGACTCTCCAACATGAACCCTTCCATTATGTACAGAATGCGCTGCTCTTTATGATTGCAGTCACCTGTGCTGAAACACCTTTCTTATCAAATAACTAATTAGACGCAGGTGACAGTAATCATAAATTAATAGGGAAGTCCAGGAGCAGAGCATTTTGTACCTAATGGAAGGGGTCATGTTGGAGGGTCTGGATTTATATTACTTGTACCAATGGTGTACTACTACTTGGCTACTGCATGACAAGTGCAATGGTTTACCAAGAGACGGCACCCTTACCCTGATCTTGCCACACAGGTTTTGTGAAAAAGAATATTTTTTCTATCATTATTTAAATTTCAGATTTTCAATTTAATTTTTACAATATTTTTTTTTAATTTACTTTACATTAGGCTTCATAGGACTTGGTCATGATGTTTGTAAGTGAAAGCAGACGCCATAAACTATTTGATAACATTCATTTTATCTGAGACATATCTTTCCAATGTTTACTAAATAATTCTATTTCTTTCTTTAGTCCTGATTAATTCACCAATTTATCCATTTAAATAGGAGCAATAAATCACCTACTCCATTATGAAACAGATCATCCTTTCCTAAAATTTTTAACTATTTAAATTCTATCAAATATTTCAAATGAATTATTCTAAATATTAACTTTGTCAAAAGTAACATGTTTTAGTATTTAAGGGGGGTATTCATAAAACCTTGGAGAGAGATAAAGTACCAACCAATCAGCTTCTGTCACTTTACGGGCTGTGTTTAAAAAATGGTTGGTTGGCACTTTGGGCTCTGTTTATTAACATTATTTTTGCTAAAATAAAGTGAAAAAGGATGTTTTCACACCCTTTTCACATTATTTTAGTATCACCTATAGTTCTTACAGGGCAATTGGAGTAGAATTCATAAAATTCTACCCCAACCCCTAAGTATCACTTATTTTTAGTAATCAGATTGCATTTCCCATAATTGTAATGGGAAATGTGATCTGTCTGGTAGTTACTACAAATAAGTTGTGAAAAAAATACCTGGGGAGGCCCTGTGATTATTACGCCACCTGGAGGTGGCGTTATACAGGGTCTCCCCCCGGTTACCGGACTCCTACTCTGCTCTAACGGGGAGAGCAGAGCTGGGAGTCGGCCCCAGTGATCAGCTGTGTGGTCTAAACAGACCGCAAGCTGATTCACTGCAAAAAAAAAAAAAAGTAAAAAAAAAAAAAATTAACTTACCTGACTCCATGGACCGGTGATCGGGGCTCCGGGTGATGTCCTCCTTCCAGTCAGCTGGTCTCCCATACTGCACTGCGGCCCGGTCATCAGGTGATCGGGTCCCAGTGCAGTATGGGAGATCACCTGATTGGAGGCATGGAGGACATCACCGGAAGCCCGGATCATGCAGGTAAGTGTAATTAAGAGAGGGGATGTCGTGGGGGGGAGGGGGGTCCGCGATCATGGTGGGCGGGACTTATCACCGAGGGCGGGGCTTAGCGCCGGGGGGAAGGGTAGCAGCAGCGGCTGGTCGGCGCATGTGCGGGCACTTTGTCACAGTTTTTTCCGAAAATACTGAGACTAGTGTGCGCATAGGATTCGCAGGGACAGAGCTTTATCGCAAGCAATGCGAATTCAGGCGTTAATATCACACTACAATCTGCATTCAATATGCGGATTGTAGTAAATAGAGCCCTTTATCTTTAACAATTTTATCTCTCTCCAAGCTTTCATGAATACCTCCCTAAGGGGCCTCTTTATTAACATTATTTTTAATAAAATAAAGTGAAAAAGGTTGTTTTCACACCCTTTTCACATTATTTTAGTTTCACATAAATTTACTATGGAGCAATTGGAGTAGAATTTGTAAAATTCTACTCCAAGTCCTAATGATCACATATTTTTAGAAGCAGATCACATTTCCCATAATTTTTATGGGAAATGTGATCTGGCCAGATTTACTAAATATAAAATGTGACAAAATACTGGGGAAGCCCTGTGATAATAACGCCACCTGGAGATGGCGTTATCCAGGGTTTCCCTCGGTTCCCCAACTCCTGCTCTGCTCTGACAGGCAGAGCAGAGGCGGGTCCCAGTGATTAGCTGTGTGGTCTAAACAGGGAATCGGTATGTAATGTCGGCTGTCGGGATGTCACCTGTCACAATACCGACAGCGGAATCTCGATGGTTGGTATCCCGACAGGGGTCGGGTAAGTATACTTACCTTCTCCCTCTAACCCTCCCTTCTTGTAGTCTAACCCCAACCCCCCCCACCCCGCACCCTAACCCTCCCTGTTAGTGCCTAAACCTAACTCTCCCCAGTGGTGCCTAACCCTCCCCCCTAGGGGTGCCTAACCCTAACATCCACTCCAAAAACCTAACGCTGACCCCACTATGTAACGTAAACCTAACCCTCTCCCCCCCCCCCACGGCTAACACTAAGGACGCCATGGATTTACCTCGTCCTGGCAGACGTCCTTCTGTGTCCCGGCGTCAGGATTAAGATAGGCATCGGTATTTCGACGCCTATCTTAAGTCCCTTGTCAGGCTTCAGCCATCAGGATTTAGACCGGCGGCCGCATAACTACATCCCCTAAACAGACCACAAGCCGATCACTGCTAAAAAAAAAAACCCCACTTACCTGCATCCAGGGTGGTCGTTGTTGTTCTTCGGAGCTCCAGTCAGTTGGTCTCTCGACTCCTGCACTGTGGCCCTGGTCTGCTGCATATAACATCTGACCGGCGTCACAGTGCTGGATGGGAGACCAGCTGACCTGGAGGGAGGACATCACCGGAGCAGCGATCGGTCGCAGAGGGGGCAGCTGTCGCTGGGGTAGTGTTAGGCGAGCCAGTCGACTCATGCGCACCACTTTCTCACTGTATTTTTTATGAAAAATACAGTGACAAGGTTGCAGATGCTATACACAGGGGCAGAGCTTTATTGCAAGCACTGTCCCTACAGGGGATTTTTGGTAACTCTCTGTGATATTGCCTAAATTCGCAATGCAAATTTAGGTGAAAATATCACTCTACAATCAGCATTTCAAATGCGGATTGTAGTAAATAGGGCCTAATTTTTATTTTTTTTCTGTCCTTCCAGTGAAAAGCTGGGTTTGGCGATGACCAGACTGTTGGGTATTTCAAATGAGGATATTAGTAGAAGCCCTTTATTGCACCAAAGCCAAGTCTCGCTAATCATGGTCACCATTTTAAATGCCTCATATACCCCTTTTCCACCAAAAACCCGTGTCTGACCTGGGTTTTTTCGGACATGGTTCCAACCCAGGTCAGACCCCATTTACACTGCACCTTTGATCTGTGTTATTCCCAGGTCAGCCCCCTTCACACCATACTTGCCAACATTTCGGCAGGGGAATCCGGGAGGGGGCTGGCTGGTCCGTCCAGCAGGGAGGATGGAGGCGGGTCAAATAGGCGGAGCGGGGGCATGCCGACGCGATCGCGTCATAGTGGCCCCGCCCCCGCCTTATAATGCCAATATTACTGGCATTATAAGGCAGGGGGCGGGGCTACGATGACGCGATTCAGCGCGAATCGCGTCATCACACCCCCGCACCGCCCAATTTTGCAGCTGGCGCGGGGGTTAGCGGGGCTTTCCGGGGGACTTGCTTAGTCTTGCGGGGTGTCGGGAGCGGCACCCGATTTTCGGGAGGCTCCCGACAGTCCCGGGAGAGTAGGCAAGTATGCTTCACACTGAACCCTAGTCTGCCCTGCTACACTTGTGAGGTTATAAAAAGTGTGAGGTGACTGCTCCACAACCCCCAATTAACTAATTTTAGACATGATCCAGGACGAATAACCCGGGTTGCGCTGTTTACGTGGCACCATCACCTGGGTCCATCCTGAGTCCGGCCCTGGTAGCTACCTGACACAGGTTATTTTTCAGGGACCCTTTTGCACTGAGCCGCGACCCGGGTAGACCCGGCAATAATCTGGGTTATTGCAGTAGTTCCAAACAGGTATATAGTAACATTCAGTTATCATGCTTTACACGGGACAGTAGAAGGGGGAGCATTTAATATGAATTTCACCACTGTGACAGTTTTTTGGCGTAGTTCACCGCTGAACCAGTCAGCTAGTGTATTTCACCAATGAGTTAGCCAGTTTTAAAATGCCCTTAGCTATACTACATTTGGATAAGCATTTTTATATTGTGCCCCTGCACATGCTCATTACATTTCTTCATAGTATATGTCATTGACCATGTAACGTAGCAGTTGTGTTGAAACATGTGTCCCATGTTTGTCAACAGTGCTGTAACAGGGCGGCTCTGCACCCTGGGCATTCCCTGCCCCCTGAGCGCATTACGTCATGATGTTGCAGTGAGGGGTGGGGCTGCCAGCATCAGGAAGTGTGAATGCCCGGGGTATCGGGGTGACATTCCAGGCAACCTGCTAGCCAGATGCAGGGACCGTGGGGCAGCCACGGTGCTGTCCCAACGGCCCTGGGTGACTGCACAGCTCACACAGCCCTAATTACGGCCCTGTTTGTTTTATGTCACAATGTGCTGTGATACATAACCAGACTATGATGCTCCATGGCCTGACCTTAGTTGTATGTTATGTGCATTTGTGGTTATGGAAGCCCTGTCTAATTGCCATGTCCTGATATATCCGGCAAGCTCTAATGATCAATATTTTTAAAACATATGTTAGAAACCACTTTTTAAGAAAAGCTTTTAGCAAACATTGTAGATTTTTTTATGATTAACCCTTACCACACCTCACTACGCTGCTGGTTCACACGCTTCCCTGACTTCTTATCACTTAGCATTAGCAGGAATATGAATGTAGCTTCAGCGATTGACAATATAGGGGCTGATTCACAGTTTGGGTAGATTGAGAGGGGGAGGGGCCAATATGACGCGATTTTCATAGAAACGCATTAATTTGGCCCCGCCCCTTTTCCATTTTCCCAATGATTTGCGCCATTACTCTAAGCAGGGGGCAGGGCTGTAACTAAGGGTGTGCGAGGGATTGTTGGCAGTGCACAATTCCGCCACTACTAATTAGCAGCAGAATTAGTGGTGGTAAGGGTCGCGGGGACGGCTGCTTTTCGGAGTATCCACCACTGCAACTTGCAGCAAGTTGGATACTTAATTACCGGGGGACAATGAATAGTGATTAGGTTTCTTAAGATTGGATTTATGAACATATGTTAACTGCATTTGTGGAAACTGCGCATGTTATGTTCTGCAGTTATCTCTTCGCTGCATATATTCAGGGAAGTAATCAGAAAGATGGAGGACCATTGTCCCTGGCTGTCGGAATATGTGGCCATGGATTGTGCTTAAAAAAATAATAGTTTTAATTTTCCTGTTATTAATCTGTCAGCCGCTGGTGCTGCTGAGAAGTCTATCCCTGCGCATGCGTATATATTCACTGCAAGCGCCGGTCACAGGCGTAATAGAGAGAGAGTACGTTTCGTCAGAGAGGTGAGGTAACACTCTCCCTCTTCAGCAAATGCATTATTAATGCATCCTGGCGTTAATTGGTCCTGCTTCGTCTCAAAGCATTTAAAGATCGTTAAAGACAAGTATAATACATCTGTCCCTTAGTAACGTATCTTTCTCATGCATTTGCTTTGTGATTGATATTTTATAGAATCAAGATGGAGGAAGATTAAGCAGTTATTCTCATTTTAAAAGAAAGATGGCTGCTTGACGTTTTAAAGATACGGATGTTGTTTGTTCCATTTACCCAATTTTGATAACTATTTGCAAAGCCAATGAAACAAGTTTGACATAGAGGAGAGGAGACATTTTTCTGTAGGGTTTACTTTACACTGTTAAACAGTTCAGAGGCGTCACCAGGTGTTCCGCAGCGCCTTACAAAGTACATAAACAAATAGGTGACCAGTGACTTACAGTACAATACAATACAATGCAGGACAAGGGCATAGATAATATACATTGCTACACTAGCGACCATAACACCCACATAAGCAGCAGAGCATAAGCAACTAAAGGTGTCTATCCACTAGGCGACCTGAAAAACTGAACGTCTAGCGTCCAGACCTTCAGGTTACCGAGGTGCGGTACCCGCACTGAACGGTGTTCACTGAACGTCATTCAGTGCAGGAGCCCGACCTCCTATCTCTGAAAATGCCGAACCATGACGAGCGTTGTCAGGTTGACGGGCATGTTCAGTAGATAATCAGGGTCGGCAAGGACCCAGCGTGCACTCACATCACTGGTCCTTGCCCGCTATCCACTACACGACTTTGTGAAAAATGCGACCAAAACCTCCTCTTTAATGGTTGGCCTAGTCCCTTGGTGGTGGCTAACCACATCCTTTATGCTGGGTACACACTTGTCGACATCTATTTGTTCTATCGATGAACAATATATATAACACTAGTGCGTTGGCTGGTGTGTACACCCGATACTTCTGTGATCAACATTGTTTAAAGACATATCGGGTCGGCCGTGCATCACAACCCATGCTGAAATATATCTGAAATATATATCAGTGCATCTGCATGTGTGTACGGGTGACCAGCCGACCACCCGTACACTTGCTGCAGGGACCGCCAACACTGACATCTCAACTGGGCGGGCATTTAAATGCTCGCCCAGTTGTGATGTCAGTCAAGATATATTGAGTGGTTGATTGGTAAGTGTGTATAGCTTACCAGTTGGACGCTTAGAAGGCAGATTGGTCTGCTGACATATCCCTCCTTGTAGTGTGTACCAGCATTAAGCTCGAGCCCCTACCACTTCCCATGTGGGCCCTTCTTGCCCCAGTTCGACACTGTAGGACACTATATTTCTCAGACTAATAATAATTGTGTCTGTAATGAAATCTCTTCTTTAGCTATCACTGGTGTTTGATGGTCTTATCAGTTGTATATACTCTAATAGACATATCACTGTATTTATCTGTCCGGTGTATACATTAGTTTCTCCATTAACATTGCCTGCAATTAAAGACCACCTTTTAGCACTTTCCTGTTATTCTTTTTGAGAGGCTTTAAATAATTAATCCCAAAATAAACACAGTATAATTTGTACAGTTGAACGTCTCCCTGGGATGCATTTCACTTTAAATACGCAGTAACGTATAATTGTCAGTGGCTATAAATAGGTCCCAATTTCCCTTCATATTTTGATTGAACATGAAAGTGTTTTCTAATAGCTAGCATAAAATGCATCAGGAATAAGTGTGGTGCGACTCGGAATAACAGAGGAATCTGCAGTAATTGCTTAAGGTATTTAGATAGTTGTGAAAATAAAAGCTCAAGTTGCTTTAATGATATGCCATAACTCTGGGAAAAGTAATGAGTTTGCGTTTTTACTGCATTTTGCTTATGCCTGGCGTACTGAGCCTTGAGTTTCTCTCTGCCTATGAAAGTACTTCTGTAATTACAATTAATAGCCGTGCCACCCACCAGCAAAAGAGCAGGAGACTGGGATGAATCAGCTAGGCGGGCTAAGCTGTGGCTTGTGAGTGCAAATGACACCTTCCTTTTCATTACAATGGGAGCATTGTCTGTACAAACAATTTGCCACTTAAAGAAAAAAAAAATCACTTCTTTGTAGACATTTTCGGAGAAGTTACTCGTCAGCACTAGTAGGAATTGCTGACATGCTCATAGGTGCCCAGAGGACAAGTGCTCTCTAACAAATGCATTACTAGATGACTTATTACATTGGATAAAGAGGAAATCCATCTCAGCGGGATCCTTAACCCGTCACATGTTCTGAGAGCAGACAGGACATGTTTGGGGATTAAAATCTGAGCTCAGGAACAGCTGCTTCTTCATGTTCCTTTTTTATTTTTTTCCCCTCTTTTCAGACGATAAACTCAGCTTAAGATATATTTTAACAGAGCTGTGGTTAAATATTCCAATGAGGATATTTTTATATTCAAATTCCTTTAAGCCATTGCACTAAGTGGGACTATCTTGTAAATCCTTTAAGACTATAGTGGATCAGCAACAAAACGGAATACACCATGTTTTTATAAGCCCAACTTTCCTTATAAGCATCGTCTTATGTTGACACATCTTAAATTGCTGCAAAGCTGGGAACAATCGGCAGGTGAATAACTAAAATATCCCCTTCTATCCATACCGGATACAGTTAAATGATGACTGCTGAACATGAGCCTTCATTAGCATTGCAGCTGTACTTAAAATATCACTAAAATGGACAGTGTTTGTGGGCGCCTTAGTGGCAGTAGATGTATACCCTAGATTTGGTAGACAAAAGATGACTATCAGCCTTGATTGCCAGACCACTTGTCAGTACATGAGAGAGGGTGTGTCAGTGTATGTAGTCAGCCTCTCACTGCATGGGGAACATGTCAGAGGCCTGTTGAGAGACACTGGGCTCTATTTATTAGCATTATTTTGACTAAAATAAAGGGAAAAAGGGTGTTTTCACACATTATTTTAGTATCACCTATAGTTATTACAAGGCAATTGGAGTAGAATTCGTAAAATTCTTCTCACTTATTTTTAGTAATTAGAACGCATTTCCCATAATTGTAATGGGAAATGTGATCTGGCCAAAGTTACTAAAAATAAATTGTAAAAAAATATTGGGGAATGCCCTGTGATATTAACGCCACCTGGAGGTGGCGTTATCCAGGGTCTCCCCCGGTTACCGGACTCTTGCCCTGCTGTAACGGGAAGAGCAGAGCCGGGAGTCGGTCCCAGTAATCAGCTGTGTGGTCTAAACAGACCACAAGCTGATCACTGCAAAAAAAAAAAAATTGGTAAAAATTGGTAAATTGGTAAAAAAAAAATTTTACTTTCCTGACTCCAGGGACTGGTTATCGGGGCTCCGGTTGATGTCCTCCCTCCGGGCAGCTGGTCTCCCATGCTGCACTGTGGCCCGGTCATCAGGTGATCGGGTCCCAGTGCTGTATGGGAGATCACCTGACCGGAGGCATGGAGAACATCATCAGAGGCCCGGATCATGCAGGTAAGTATAATTAAGGGAGGGGGGGTCGCAGGGGGTACACGATCGCGGGGGGCGGGGTTTAGCGCCGGGGGGTAGCAGCGGCGGCCGGTCGGCGCATGCGCGGGCACTTTGTCACGTTATTTTTTTGCAAAAATCCCGTGATAAGGCTCCGAAGGGGATTTGCAGGGGCAGAGCTTTATCGTACGCTCTTTGCCTGATTCAGAGCCGGACGCAATCAGCCGTTCACTCGTACGCATTCGATTGTTTTAAACCACGCATGCGTCCGGTTCTCATTGCGCATGTGCGGCCGGATCATTTTTCGTTCGCTCGTATACATAGCAAACAGGAAGTGACCTATGTCATTTGATTGACAGAATGTTCCATTTATGGGTAGTAACAGGGGTGGAGATGAGAAAACGCAGGTGTGGCAAGGCATTTTTTGGGCTTACATGTATTATCTTGTGTGAACGTCCAATTTGGACGCTATTTTGGAGACGTCACTGTGTGATCCAGTTTCCATTATGACTGCTCGTTCAGCTTGTGGTAGGGTATTGGATCTCGCAAAGACGATGGTCTCTTTCATAGCTCCCTTAGCGAATCGATGTTTTGCTATTCTCCTTTACAAGGCACAAGACCAATCACCTAATAATTGGATCACTTGCGAGAAGGTGATTTTCAATGGCCATGATTTATTAGCTAAATTTGGAATGCATGTTGTGTTCCTATTTGTTTGTGTTTTGTAATCACAGCAATCACAAAATAAATTTTAAAATCAAGGTAAAAATGGGGTTTTTTTTGGCTCTATTCCGTACGCATGTTGTTGTCAGTTTGTTTGTTTTTTTAAAAAGCCCAACACATTTTTTGGAAAGGTAAAATTTTTGTTTACATTTTGGTGACAATACAGAAAGACAATCAGCTACTAATTGCTTTGCTTGTGTTATTGTTTACCTACCTGTTACATTATGTTTTTTGGATGGAAACATTTTTTTAAGTATCTGACCTCTGTTATGTATTTAAGTATGTTTGTTCCAGTCCCTTTTAGCCATTTGCTAATGATTTTGACACACATTTTTTTTTTAAAGGATTTTTATTTTTCCAAAATTAAATGTTGAAATTTTTTTACAAATGTGGCTTTTTTTTCAGCCAATTTGTTATTTTATTTTACATCCCAAAAATAAATTAATGTAAAAAAAAAAAAAAAGAAAGGAGAGGGATGTTTGGTGTAGCAAAAATATGGGGCAAACACAGAGATGGAATTAGTGGAAATTAGCCAGTGCTGTCAACGCCTTCTCCCCCGCTTGGCTTGATGTTGGAGGGAGCATGATTTTGTCTGGTTGTACGGCGTGCCTGGCCAGAGGTAGCTGGTGTTTCCTCTGGGCTAGGCATAGGGCTAGGCACATTTGGAGGGATGGCCGATGTTGCGCCAGAGGTGGAGGGCCCGGATGTTCCGGCAGGAAGGGAGGCTGGCTCCAACATGCGCAGGCGGACGAGCTGCTCCAGGGCATTAGCTATTCTGACATTGGCCGCAGCGTTTGCCTCCAGGGCGTCCGCCACCCGTAGCAGATTGGCGTCCATCCTCATCAGAATCTCTGTGTTTTTATCCGTTTTATCATTGAGATCTGTGAGAAGGGCCACTGCCTGCGAGGGGGAAGGCCCTGGACTGTCCGCCACAGGGTCCCCAGCCTGAAATACTGCTTCCTCCCCAGCGGAGCCAGCAGATCTACTGCTGCCAAACCTCAGTTCTGGAGCAGACTCGTCCTCTTCTGTGCCTGTGTGAAAAAGAGAGATCATAAAAATATTAGTACATTTGTCTTTGTATTTAAACAAGTTGTTCCAAGATTTTTAACTAAATTACCTGCAGCAACATGTGGAGCCGCAAAGTCTGGCATGTCTGTGTCCATGTTGGACATGCCAAACACCTCCTCTTCCTGCACACACCCCTGTGCCAGTTCCTCCAAATCTGTTAACTCCAATGACACAGGGGTTGGCCCACCACCTGTCCCCCCTGCATTCCTAGCCCTATCAGCCAGGTTTTGTTTGAGCCGATATTTGAAGTCGCTCCATCTGTTGTTTAAAAATGTATGTTTAGTTTTGTAACTAAGTTTTTAGAATTGTGGAAATAGGTTACAGCATTTACGTACCGGCGTTTGACTTCTTTGGTTGAACGGACAAAATCACCAACACCATTGACAACACTGGCTATTTCCTCCCATAGTTTCCATCTTTGGCTTGCACCCATATTTCGGGGTGCCTGTACCAGGTTATCCACGCACTTTTGTACCAAAGCCTCCATCTCCTTTCTTGTGAATTGTGGCTGCCTTTTTCGTTTGGCCCTTGCCTGGGTACTAGGCCCCGCAGCCTCCTCATTGTCAGTCTCAACACCTTACAAAAAATAAAACAATCGTTATTGTATTGGGTTTTTTTTGTGTGGTAACTTTAAATTTGGAGCTACTTACTGTTTGGTCCTGGATTTTGGCTTTGCTGCTGTTCAGTGGACTTGATTAAACCCTTGAATTCAGCAGACCCATTGTGGCCTCTCGTGACGTTTTTATAGATGCGTGTGCATTATACGGGCGCATCTATTGTGCGTCATTGATTTGAGCTGGAAAGTTAGGTCTGTTTAAGGCTTTTTTGTGGCCTTGTTTCGGGGTGGGTTGATTGAAGTGGTTGGAGGTTGTTATAGGTGCAGAATAGTGGTTTGTGAAGTTGTTTGGATTTGGTGCGAGTTGTCGATTGGTCTTTTTTTTTCGCATTTTTGCGTTTTTTTACTAAGCCTTTTTTTTTGGTGTTGAGGTAAGTTTGGTGGTTCGCTTTTTGGGTTGTTTTAAAGTTATTTTGTTTTGTTTTTAAAAAAAAATGTTTAGTTTTTTTTTAGTTTTTTTACATTTTTTTTATCTCCTTTCGTCTTGTGGACTGCGTTTCGATTTTCGGGATCGTCTTTGTACGGTAAGTGTTTATTGACATACATTAGACCCTGTTTATTGTTAACATTTATCATGTTTTTTTAAGGGGCCTCACTATCCATTTTTTTTTTTTCCCAAATGATTATTTGGCCATCAAAAATGCGAAATGTCTTGCGTATATTTTGCACATCTCCTGTCTGTGACGTTAGCGTACCATTTAGCGGTATTTTATATCCTCTATTGCGTATATTTTGCACATCTCCTGTCTGTGGCGTTAGCGTACCATTTAGCGGTATTTTGTATCCTCTATTGCGTATATTTTGCACATCTCCTGTCTGTGGTGTTAGCGTACCATTTAGCGGTATTTAGTATCCGCTATTGCGTATATTTTGCACATCTCCTGTCTGTGGCGTTAGCGTACCATTTAGCGGTATTTTGTATCCTCTATTGCGTATATTTTGCACATCTCCTGTCTGTGGCGTCAGCGTACCATTTAGCGGTATTTTGTATCCTCTATTGCGTATATTTTGCACATCTCCTGTCTGTGGCGTCAGCGTACCATTTAGCGGTATTTTGTATCCTCTATTGCGTATATTTTGCACATCTCCTGTCTGTGGCGTTAGCGTACCATTTAGCGGTATTTAGTATCCGCTATTGCGTATATTTTGCACATCTCCTGTCTGTGGCGTTAGCGTACCATTTAGCGGTATTTTGTATCCTCTATTGCGTATATTTTGCACATCTCCTGTCTGTGGCGTCAGCGTACCATTTAGCGGTATTTTGTATCCTCTATTGCGTATATTTTGCACATCTCCTGTCTGTGGCGTTAGCGTACCATTTAGCGGTATTTTGTATCCTCTATTGCGTATATTTTGCACATCTCCTGTCTGTGGCGTTAGCGTACATTGGATTATTCGAATAAAAACATACACTAACAACATCTGTGTAGTGCATGCATTCTTTATGTTTTTGCCTTAGCCTGTCTTTATTTTGTGGTAATTTTAATTATTTTTTTTATGTTAAACCTAATTCGTAGGTTTACTTCAAGATGTCACTGCCTAACCCTGTAAGATTCTTCTTAATGTGTAAAAAAGATAAGTATATTTTCTTATTATTAAATGTTGTAAAAATAACTACATTGTCTAACATTTCAGATTGATGTTGGGCGAATTATAGTGGCGATGGTCCACGACCCCGACCAACCTGAACATCCTCCTAGGCGTAGGCATCGTAGGCGTGCAAGGCCCCAGATATTTAGAACACGTTTCACCCTTTTTGGAATGCCTAATGATGTGGTTTTACGGCGGTATCGCCTACCACCCCAAATCATCCTAGACACTCTTTCATTAATAGAGAGTGATCTTGAAAGGCAAATTAACAATCCAACAGCAATACCACCACTTACGCAGTTAATGTTGGTGTTACATTTTTGCGCCTCAGGATCCTTCCAGACCACAGTTGGGATCATTGCAGGCATTCCCCAATCCTCCTTTTCAAGGATCCTGAGGGCGGTAATGGATGCACTCTTTAAGCACCTCCATCATATTATTAAAATGCCATTGGATATGGGTTCCCTTAATGTGGTGAAGCAGAAATGTTTTGAAATTGCAGGCTTCCCACACATCATAGGGGTTGTGGACGGCACTCACATACCATTCAGCCTCCAGCAGCGCTGGAGGCCATATTTAGGAGCCGCAAACATTTCCATTCAATGAATGTAATGGTGGTATGTGATGCCTCCCTCCAGATCCTGTCCCTGAATGCCAAATTTCCATGAAGTGCACATGATTCATTTGTCATCCGGCAATCAGGGCTTTGGAACAAATTAAACAACCTACAAGCTGGTGACGCGTGGCTTCTGGGTAAGTGGTACCCCTAATTTTTAAACCAAACACTGTTGACTTAGAAATGGTACAGAATGTTTTTTTATTTTCACAGGAGACAGTGGTTACCCTTGCACGCCCTGGCTGCTCACTCCTTATTTGGTTCCTACACCAGGGCCACAAACTCAATATAATTCCGCACTTACTGCCACCAGGCAGATGGTGGAGCGTTGTATTGGCCTTTTAAAAGGCCGATTTTGATGCCTCCACCGCTCTGGTGGCGACCTCATGTATTTGCCGGCTATGGTTTCCAAAATTGTGGTCCTGTGTGGGATATTTCACAACATTGCCATAAGGAGTGGTGTCCCAATGCAGCCAGAGGATGCCTTGCCTGAGGATGGCCCCCCCGAGGTTGGTCGGAGGAGAGTGTCAGGGGGGGCCATACGTGATGAGGTCGTTTCACGCTTTTTCAGGTATTTGAATTTCCTTGGTTTTACATTTGTTGACATTGTGAAGACTGAAAACTATGTGTGTTTACTATCCTATGTTTCGAATTTTAACCTTTTTTTTTTTGTGCAAAATCCAAACAACAACCTTCTTACTTCCTGAAAATGCTCGCCTGTGAAATTAATGACTCACAAATGACCTTTACACCTGGACAAATGTGTTTCTTACCTGATTTTTGGACAACATGTTGGCATGCACCATCTTCAACCAGTTCTTGATTTTTTTTTCCAATCTTTGTGTGTATTTGGTTTTTATTGTGAGATATTGTATAATAAACAAATTTTCAAATTATTCATTTTTTTGACATGAAAAACCAGCAAATGGACAGTACCTTTTAACTTAATTTACAAGTTTTTTTTTTTTTATTTGAATTTTTTTTTTACAAACAATTTTAAAAGCAACATAACAATTAACAACATGTTTGCATAGTTTGGCCTACCTTTTTTCCTATTTTTTTACCTATTTTGGGAGTTGCATGGATATTTTTGAATAAATTAAATAATTACATAATGGTATTTTAGAAAAACATTATGGAGTTAATGTCAATTGGCCCGATTATTGGAATGTCCAAATATGTCTTTAAAGTCTTGGAAACCACTCTTTATTTTTACAGTTAAAATTTGAAAGAATACTTACTCCAAAAATTTAGTATGCCACATTGTTTGCATTTTCATATGCAACTTCCATAAACCCAAATGTTTACCCAAAAAAAAATAAAATGATTGACCTTGTGAGCTAATTTTGGAGTAAATAAATGAGATTTGTTTAAAGAAACCGCTTTTAGTAACAAAATAAAATAACATAATAAATTAATTTCTCAAAAACACAATTAAATTGTCCATTGCGACCAGCAGCTGGACCAAATGTCCCCTCCTCGCCATTATCTGGCCCAAAATGGCTTGATCCCGCCTCCTTGGGTCTGTAGAAAGACAAATGAGTTTTAATTAAATGTGACTTTTTTAAGAAATACATACAAGAAAAACAGTATAATTTACACTAAAATAAAGTTTACATACCATGCTAATTTTGATGCTAAACTATAGTGGTAACATAAATTTGCCTAAATTACCAATTGGCACCAAGAAAAAACAAAACATGAACATGAGAATAGTGGTTTGAACAATCACTTTGGGATCTTAAATAATCCTTACACCATTTGTATACTGATTTTAGTGTAGAAATGTAAAAAAGCACAATGAAACTTGTATTTGGCTCCGGCATATGTGGTTATTGTAAAGTTTATTTTGTTTTGAAACATGAATAAATTTGGCCAAAATTTAGGAAAACAAACTCCCAAAAACTTTATAAATAAAAAAAAAAACGATTTTAAAAATAAAAATTAAGATTACATTTGGGGCAAAATTTTTTAACAAATCCCACCCTAAAAAAACATTTTAACACAATAATTGCAAACATAAAATACAAAATACCTGCAGGTTCAGGTCCAGATCCTCTTCCTCCGAAGTGGGCCAGTGGATGGGCGAAGAAGGTGGCGAAATGTCCGGGGGGGATAAAGGGGTGGGGTTGGATTCAGGAGTGGGTGCATCAGGGGAGGGTGTGGGAATGTGGATTGGTAGGACAGGGGAGGGAGGGGTTATTTTGATTTGGGGAGCAGGAGAGGGAGGGGAAATAGGGATGACCAGGTCAGGGGAGAGTGGCGAAATTTGGGAGGAGTGGGCAGGGGAGGAGATGGTGGGAGTTGGGGAGAGGGGTCGGGCAGGCCTCCGTCTCTGTCCTCTGCTCTGGATCCGCTCCCGACCTAAATGATGTATAGTTTGTAATATTAGCAAATATCTATACCAAAAAACATTTTAAATGTAAAACATTAACTCAAAAGAAAATCTTAATTTAAAAAAAAAACATTAACAAGGTCTCATTTAGCCCGATAAAAATGCATACTGCACACATGCACACGTATTAATGCAAATTTACATTAGCAAAGACAAAAAGTAACAACAGATTGTCATAGATATATAAACATTCAAATATCCTCTTACGCCGATGGATCCTCATCCGAAGATGCACAAGCAGGTGTGGGGACCGGCGTCGTAAATCCGACCACTGGCATTCTAATTGGCCGATGGTCCTCCGAAATCCCATGGCCCGCAACCTGCGCCGCACCTCCGCGTATGCCCGGCGCTTGTGTTGGTTGGTTACGGGGGGCGGCATGTCCGTTATACGGCGATCAATGATTTCAGTGAGCACCAGCAGCTCACGCCATGTAAAAGCACTGGCTCTCATGATGGCAATGTTTTTTTTTTTACACAAATCAGTTTTATTACAGGGACCCCTAAATTTTGATTGGCTAATGTACTTTCATAAATAACATCAAGAATTCTATTGATTAATGTGTGAGTCATGTGAACAACCCCTAAAAATATATTGTGACTTATGATTGGTTTGCTGCATTTGGATGCGTTAGCAACAAGCTGGAAATAAAACAATTTCAAAATTATAAACCAAAATAAAAGCTATTAAACAAGCAAACAAACTGCCTTTGGATTGAAAAAAAACAAGTTTGCTGTTAAAAGCGGACGGATTCTACGGACCAAAATGAACAGAAAACAAACAATAAAGTTTATTGACATTCAAAAAAGAAACAAGATAACTTTTCGACCAACAATTAAGTCAATTAAGGTAATGATTGCCACCAATCGATTCACGGATGTTTAACGAAGGAGAAACAAGGCAATCGACAAATGACAGGCCTACTTCCGGTCGTACTTGTGCGAGCGAACACTTCATCCAAAAACGAGTAGTGCGCTCGCTATTTCGGACGCTCGGTTACCTAGAGGAGGGGTTGTGGAAATATGGGGAGGAAGACTCGCTACGAGCGACCACCCGTGCGAGCGCTTGGTTTGACATTTGGACGGTCGTACCTACTGCGGGTGAACGGCTGATTGCATCCGGCTCTGAATCAGGCCCTCAGTCGCTGCAAGGATTTGTAGTAAATCCCTGTGATATTGCCTGAATTCGCAATGCGAATTCAGTCGTTAATATCACACTACAATCTGCATTCAATATGCGGATTGTAGTAAATAGAGCCCACTGTGATTACTGAATGTAAGTGCTGTGCTCAAGACCTGTTTTCTGAGAGGGATGTGTTTATATATATATATTTATATATATATATATATATATATATAAATATATATATATATATGTATGTATAATAAATCAGGAATGATTATTGGGAGTAGGGACTAGATAAAATATACATTCTGGTTAGGAGTAATAGCACAAATAATTATTAAATGTATGGTATGTTATTTAATTTGGTTCAACATATTCTTTTGTTTGCCTGCAATGTCGTGTATGTTTTTGCATTGGTGACTTTTAGTTTCCCAACAATACTTACCCTGGACTTTTACCAGGGCCATAACTAACCATGGGCGACCGGTGCCGTACAGAGTGCAGAGTCTCTTTGGACGGCACCTTCGCCCCCCTTCCGCAGCCCTTGCTCCTGGCTAGCAGGTTGCACTGGGGCGGCACCCTGCCACCAGGACTGCTGCTGCAGCACCCATGGAGTGCCCTGTGAATGCTCCAGACGGGTGCCCTGCACAGTAAATACAGCTATATGCCCGGTCAGCGATACACTTACCAGAGCAGCCAGTCACGCCCCCTTCTTTGCAACGTAATGGTGTCACCCGCGCAATGTCATGACCTCGCACGCTCAGTGGGAGGGGCTGGCACATGGCACAAACGAGCTGTGTTGCGGCTCTGACTTTTACTCCTAAATAAGGAAATAACTGTAAATAAATCCACATAGGAATGAATACCTTTATAATATATGACCTTTGTGGACATCTTTGCCCCCACCTCACTCCATACCATAACCTTGTCAGTAAAGTACTGGGAGAAGATCTAGTTAAAGGACAACATCCCAGAGCCTCAATATTAGTGAAGCACTAAGAGGTAGGCTGATATCCAAGCACTGACTACCCGCTTCTAGAGACCCAACTGCATATTGCTATTATTTCTGAACCATGTATCAGGTCTAGGCTTTCATTTGTTTGCAGGAAAGCCGTTTGCAATGTGTAAGGTTGCACAATGCAGCTTGTGGATGTCCCACTTTCCAAAGTAAGGGTGATTATTGCTACTGGAATGCGCCAAAGTCCGCAGAGAAGCATCTCTCCAAGCAGGTCTAAAAATGCTGCCTGGGGCACAGTGCTTTCCTTGCTTCACTCTATATACCTATAATATGTAGGTTGCTTCTATCACTCAGGAGCAAAGTACTAATTACATGGGTGCAGGCTTATTCTTAGTAATTGTCGTGCCCCAGGCTAAAATTCAAAAAAGTGATCCTTAGCTGAAACTACCATTACCAATGAACTGGAACTTTCTCTATATATAATGGTAGTGCGACTGCACACCCAAGAGTGGTATATCTATCTTATAAAATGGCGTCTGTTGTGACAAAATAGTTCTACGTGGAGATGATGTAGGGTGAAACAGTCACTGAATAGAAGGAAAAAATTGTTCACAATAGGCTGTTTAATTTGAATTATTTTATGAATAAACATTTACCTGGTTAACAGTTTAAGTGGATAAAACAGTTGAATTTTTATTTCTGACTGAGGCAGTGATGTGCTGCTTTTCTGTGAGCAGTGTCTCTGTGAGAGATGTTCTGGTTTACACTTATGGAGTAATACAGCTGTGGCTTTGTGATGAAGCTTTGATGATAGTGGGAAGTAGATCAGGCGTGCAGTTACACTGGGAAGTGTGCAGACATTGAGAAATAATGCACAGTGTCATGTGATCTAGTGTGTCCAATCATGTTGATGGAATTAGCTTTTCCCCGGTGCATACGCAGTGCATAAACAGGTGATAGAGAAAAGATTTGATAGTCAGAACTTAAATGAAACTCTGTAGATGCATGAGTCAGCAACGTTTTAATCTATTAGAAGACAGTCCTGATGACAATCTTTTAATAGATTGAAGCGTTGATGAATCCTGCATCTACTGAGTTTCATTTAAGCTCTGAGTGCTGCACCTTTTCTTCATCACACACACACACACACACACACACATACACACACGTGCACAAGGAATAGCAGTATGTAAAGCTAGGTGGTGTCATCGTACTGTGACGTCTTGGATGTGCCCAGAACTGCATCAGTTCGAACAGGGCATGGTATTGGCTGCCTGATGGATGGGACATTCCATTTCAGAATTTGTGTGGACATTCAACATTCCTCGATTTACAGTATCACGTGCGTACCAGGAATACCTCATGGAAGGCATGATCACCCTCCATGGATAGTGTAGTGGCTGACAATAGGAGTTTAATGATTGTGTCCAGTGGCATCTGGCCAGAATTGTCCATGGTAACAGACAAGCGATACTGGCTCAAATCCCATCCACATTCAATGCAGAAGGTACCAGACGCATATCCAGCAGGTCAGTCCCATAATGGTATGGTGTGGGTTCACGTGGCATGGGTTGGGTCCGCTGGTATACCTGAACACTTCATTAACCAATAACCACTATGTTGCATTCTGTGACATATATATATATATATATATATATATCCGCACACAAACCTGGCTCAAATTTTCATTGGGTGCTGAAGTCACATAAGGATTCAATAGACGTAGATATCATATAAAAAATGTAAGATAGAGACCAGCACGCCACCATAAGTTGCTAAACTATATATTTAAATGTCCATAATAAAGTTCATTAGCATATTTAGCCGCAAATGTATACAGAACTTATTAGCAAACTAGCTGGACTACCCGGCGTTGCCCGGGATTTTAAGAATGTTTGTTTACACATCATCCTCCAACAAACCTGTCCTTAGGCAGGCCTCACGAAAAGTGTGACAAACTTCCCCATCAACAGTCCTAAGGTCTTCGAAGGAAGTACGACCTGTAATGGTGCAAAGGAAACTTCGGAGATAGAAGCATTAAAAATTTGTCGGATGTACAGTGTAAACACGGCCAAGAGTTTCTGTTGCTCTCATACCAGGATGACCATCTACAGTGACTCCCTGTTTTCTGCGGATAAAAACTTTTCGAGAAGCATTCCACGTGTAATATTTTGGCAGCTCACAGTACAGCAGGGTCCTTGCAAAGACATAATTTTGACACAGTTTGAAGAAAGAAATCAATGTTCTTAAGTAATTTGGTACAGTCAGAGAGCTGAGAATGCTGGCAAAGCCTGCTAAAGCACTGTTCAATAATAAACATTAAGATCATGACTAAACATGACGCTTGCTCCGAGGCCCTTCCCATATGCTGTGAGGCCCCACAATGAGCGTACAGCAAAAATTGTGTTTTTTAATTAATTAAAAATTAACAGTAATTCATTTAAAATTCAAATTTTTTTTAGTTGCCTCCGCTGTGCTTTAATATACTCGTATGTAAAATTTCACGATCTCGCTTGTAAACTGTGGATTTGTATGGAAAGACAGAAGGACAAATTTTCCCTTTTATACAGTAGAGAAGATAGAAACGAAAGAATAGTAGATCAGCTAAATCCTTTTCTAATTCCGGACCTGACCTGTAGAGGGCGAATGCTATGCAAAAATTTTGGTTTTTAATTTATTCAAAATTAACAGTAATTAATTTTGATTTCCAATGTTTTTAGTTGCCTCCGCCATGTTTTAATACGCTCGTATGTAAAATTTCATGATCTTGGCTTGTAAACTGTGGATTTGTATAGAAAGACAGGACACATTTTTACTTTTATATTAGTTATCGAGCGTATCAAAGCAGCTACATCAGTCAAAGTAGCAAAGTATTTTTTTTGCAACTTATGATGGTGTGCTGGTCTCTATCTAACATTGTTTGTATGATATCTATGTATATATATGTAATCAGCAACCGGCACTCCAAAGCGTTGAAGGGGAATTGCTCCAGGTGACCTCCATGACCGCAGCTCACTGAGGGCCTGATTCAGAGCCGGACGCTATTTGCGGACGGTGGTTCCAAAAAAGGGGCCAGCTATTTAAATTGACGCCTCTATGTCTGAGCGAGCGAACAAAAAATTTGCTCGCTATTTTGTAAAGACGCCCCTTTGCCGTTCGCATCACACGTCATCTCCGGTATTTATTTGATTAATCGGGTAAATCGAAAGGAATCTGAACTGCTCGCAGTGCTTGTGGTAGGTTTTTCCTACCGCAATCACTGCGAGCAGTTCAGGCTAAAAGACAACCAAGTGACGTGGTCGATTACTAATTATGCACTCCCATTAAACGCCCTTTTTACCGTTAGACACACCTGCATTCGGATCTCCACTCCCCCGTTTTCAAGCACCTTCCCCTGTTACCACCCACAAACGGTACATTCTGTCAATCAATTTAGCAGCCCCTCGCTGTTTTGCGAGCACTCGATTTCCGACTGCAATGACTGGTTTGAGCATGCGCATTAAGACCCATACGCATGCGCAGTTGTGCGAACATCGCTCATAGCGAACGAGCGGCACTGAATCAGGCCCTGAGCACAGTGCAAGGCATAGATAAACAGCTCGTATCGCCGCCACTCCAGGGATAAATAGAACACAACACCAAGGGAGTTATTCCAACGTTTCAGAATTTAACAAAAGAACAATTAGACTTTTCTTTACCTTCTTTCTAGCCTTCAAATGTGACCTAAACTACAGTTCCAAAAACCTATTATAAATGTGCAAGAGTCCCCGTGCAACTAAAACACCAGTTTTCGCAGTAATTATATATTAGAATTTCTAGTAATAGGATGGTGGAATATACATGGAGGATTATGCAATCCACCCCACCGCTTTCCTTAGTGGTGTGAAAGACAAATCAGGAGTGGTGTGCGCTTCATTAAGCTGGTGGTGGAATACGTACAGTTCTACCTGGAGCACCAGCAAATGAAAGTCATTTTCCAGCAGAACAGTTTACTCTGCATGTGGCACCAAAGCCTTCCCTACTTTACCATTTATTATCTGGCAACATTTCAACAAATCTCTCTCTCTTGATGTCTGTCTGAAATAAATGTTATAGAGTCCCACCTATGAAATACAAAGCGCAAACATGATTTTAGTAATACGTTGCGCCCTAATTATTTATGCAATTGTGCCTTTGAGTTTGCGGCGTACGATGGTGGCTTTTGTGGAGGAACACAAGCCTGCCCTGGTAATAATAGCCTCTTCTGTGCAAATGCAAGGCATGTAGCAGTACGCAGTCGTATAATAATCAGATACGTGCACTCAGGGGAGGCAGAGCCTTCCCTGTCATACTGCTGAGGTTTGTAATAAAAATTATTAGATTACAAAGTAGATATTTATAACTTCTAAACATCTTCTTTGTTTATTGTAATCTTTTTTTTTTATAGTTGACACTCCTCAGCTTTATGGAGCTCCCTGGGACTGATGGGAGATGAGGCAGCAACAGCTCAGCCTCGCTTCTGTATAGTCAGACACTGCTTGCAGAGCTGGGCGCGGGGCCACACCATACAGAAAGTGAGCTAATAGAGGCATGCCTCTGAGTATGGGGGGTGTGCCTTGAGCGCCTTGCATGTGTCATGTGACCAGGAAGTGCATTGAAGTGTTTAGAGATTGGAGTTGAGTCAGCAGCAGCAAGAGAAGACACAGTCATGCAAGTAGGAGAATCAAAGGATACTGAAGCTTAGTGTAGTGAAAGGAGATTTACAGTGGGTAGGGGGTGACACAGGATCCCAGCACTCAGACCCATCTCCATATGTGTCTCCCCACATAGACCTCATCGCATGTCACTGATAATAATAACTGCTTAATGTGCAAGTCCAGGCTTTCCCGCATCCTTCATCTTTCTCCATGTTTGTCTTACTGAGGGGTCCGTTCATCATCACATGCTGTCTACAAAAGCAAGTGGAACTTACAATTTTCACCTATTTTTGTAGAAATTATGGATTGGGCTATTCATTATAAAGGTAATGCAAAATATATAATTGATATCTCCTGCTTTCCTTTCAGTCCTGATCTGTCCCGCTGTACCCATACACTGCTATGGGAACCTAAATTCATCAGGCTTCGAAAATACAATTTTTTTCAGAGCTTGACTGAAGGAGCATTTGCCCTCTTCATATGGCGTTTACTCCATACTTGCCTACTTTTGAAAAAGCATTTCAGGGAGATTGTGAAAACAGCACCTATGAGCGCGTGTTACAGTGGGCGTGTACTGATAAATCTGAGAGGCGTGTCCTAAACCTGACTTGCATCCAAATGTAAACCAGCCCAAAAGCAGTTAGCAAGATCTGTTTGTTGATGAAAACACTAATACTTTTCAGAAATTCATAAGGATCATTGTTCCTTATAATAACCAATGCAAGGAAATGATACTAATGATGCCATTTGAATGTATATATCTCTGTTTTTTTTATATAACAGCTTCATAATGGGGGTAAGGATGAAATGAGGGAGATTGCTAGACTCTTCAGGGAGACAGGGAGATTGCTACTATTTCAGTGAGTCTCCCTGACAATAAGGGAGAGTTGGCAAGTATGGTTTACTCCCGCACCCCATCTGCTTTCCTATGAGAAGGAGTCCTGGGTTGCGAATAGGGATTTTTTTCGACCCCCCCCTCCGCCCCTGTCTGACTCCTTTTAGCTGGATGGTGGTGCTTTGTGTGCATGCTTGAAGCCCAGTTCATGCAGGCGCACTAGCACTGAGTCAATCTCAGCAGTGCAAAGTTTAATTGCTACGAAAGTAGCAGTGAAGGGGATTGCGGAGACAACAGATTTTCGGAATAGCTGTCTCCACTGTTGAATTGATCTAGTGAATTTGTGTCCATAGCTACTACTCACTGTCCCCTGATAATTAACATAATGATTGGACCCATGACTGTGGTATGTAATTGATGGTGGGCACACAGAAAATGTGATCTAGGGAGGCAAACTAGGATGTATCATACGATATATCGTTCTGACGCAGATTAGAGCGATATATCGTACCCATCGTATAGTGTGTTGCCAGCCAGGGGCTGGCTGGCAACTTTTAGCCTGGGGGGCAAATGCATGCAGGCGGCCCTGGCAGAGGAGTAGCGTGTAGCCAGGATGCCCGAAGAACGTGCATGCTACGGCGCCCCCCCCTCAAATGTTTCAGGGAGGAGGCGGGTCCATATGGGATTAATGTAGGGTAAAAATAAAGATTAGGGGCCTGTCGTAGTGCCCATATGCAGTGCCCCCGTGTGCCACAGGAGAGAACACCCTTATGCAGGCCCCCAGTAGTGATCCCCCCCTATGCCGTGCCCCTTGTGCCCCCAGTAGTAAGCCCCTTTTATAGTGCCCCCAGTAGTGGCCCCCCCTGTGCAGTGCCCCTTGTGCCCCCAGTAGTAAGCCCCTTATATAGTGCCCCCAATAGTGGTACCCCCTATGCAGTGCCCCTTATATAGTTCCCCCAGTAGCAGTCTACCCCCCATGCAGTGCCCCCAATAGTGGTATCCCTTATGCAATGCCCCTTAAATAGTTGCCCCAGTTGTAGTCTCCTCCCTATGCAGTACCCTCAGTATTGCCCTTTATATAGAGCCCCCAGCAGTGGTCCCTCAATGCAGTGCCCCCAGTGGTAGTCCCCTCCCCGTATGTAGTGCCCCTAGTAGTAGTCCCCTCCCCCCTATGCAGTGCCCCTAGTAGTAGTTTCCTCCCCTTGTAGTGCCCCTAGTAGTAGTCCCCCCCCTTGTAGTGCCCCCAGTAGTAGTAGTACCCCCTTGTAGTGCCCCCAGTAGTAGTAGTCCCCCCCTTGTAGTTCCCCCAGTAGTAGTAGTCCCCTTCTTGTAGTGCCCCCATTAGTAGTAGTCCCCCCCCTTGTAGTGCCCCAAGTAGCAATCCACCCCCCTGGTAGTGCCCCCAGTAGTAATCCCCCCCTGGTAGTGCCCCCATAGAAATCCCCCCCTGGTAGTGCCCCCAGTAGTCCCCCCCCACTAGTAGAGAGAGACTTAAAAAAAAATCACTTACCTGAAACTCCCGCTCCTGGTCCCTCCGCTAACAGCTCCTCCGGCCGCTTTGCATGGGAGAGACGTCATTACTCATGACGTCTCTCTCATTACCCACAGCGGGAGCCGGAAGATGGCTCCCGCAGTGGGAGCAGCAGCAGCCGATGAGAGTCTGACAGACTCTCAGCGGCTGCTGATTACAGCAAACACACAGCTGCCGGCTCCGGCGGCTGTGTGTTTGTGCTGTGTAGCGCTGACCGAACCCCGTCCGGTCAGCGCTACACACGCGGTGCAGTCTGTGTCACAGTGACACAGACTGCCCGCGGCCCGTGTGACGCTGCGGCCCGGGGGGCACATGGCACCCTGCCCCCCGGCCCAGCCCGCCACTGCATCTGATGTTCTGCACGGCAAATGGGACAATGCAATGAACAACACAGTGCTGTTACATGCAGCGTGTAACTGTACATTCCGCCATCACACACCGGACCATGTAGCGTGTATGGTACACGCAATGTATCGTTGGTTTGTACCCCGCTTTACCGACATTGAGAATATATTTGCCTTTACTTACTATGACTTTTATTGAATTTAAATATACCACTTAAGACCAAAGGTCAGATATTTGTGTAACAATAACACGTAAGCCAAAAGCATGAGAAATCTGGCATCGTAAGCTTTTTAATTAATTAAGATTGATATTAATTGCAGTAGTTCGATTCATCCCTTGTAAGTCACAAGTATAAAAGGTAGCTTACCCTCACTGTATAAAAGGTAGCGTACATTGACTGCAAGAGGTTAGATTGGGGGTGGGCAATAAACGCCCCCCCCAGCTAGAACTACACATCTCAGCATGCCCTGGCACAGTTTTGCTATTTAGCCATGACAAATCTGTTGCAAGGCATGCTGGGATTTGTAGTATAACAACAGCTGGAGGATCGCTTATTGCCCACTCCTGGGTTAGATGCTGAATTGCTATGGGCTTTGCTTTGGTTTTGTGTGTTTCCACCTGTTACATGTGCAGACAGCAGCGGACAGTAATACTGTACTACAGGTTTGCTGCTGAGCCAAGCACCCCTCATATATTCATTTACCAGGTCTGCTGCTGAGCCAAGCACCCCTCTTATATTCATGTACCAGGTCTGCTGCTGAGCCAAGCACCCCTCTTATATTCATGTATCATGTCTGATGCTGAGCCAAGCACCCCTCTTATATTCATGTATCAGGTCTGCTGCTGAGCCAATCACCCCTCTTATATTCATGTACCAAGTCTGCTGCTGAGCCAAGCACCCCTCTTATAGCCATGTATCAGGCCTGATGCTGAGCCAAGCACCCCTCTTATATTCATGTATCAGGTCTGATGCTGAGCCAATCACCCCTCTTATATTCATGTATCAGGCCTGCTGCTGAGCCAAGCACCCCTCTTATATTCATGTATCAGGTCTGCTGCTGAGCCAAGCACCCCTCTTATATTCATGTATCATGTCTGCTGCTGAGCCAAGCACCCCTCTTATATTCATGCATCAGGTCTGCTGCTGAGCCAAGCACCCCTCTTCTATTCATGTATCAGGTCTGCTGCTGAGCCAAGCACCCCTCTTATATTCATGTATCAGGTCTGCTGGTGAGCCAAGCACCCCTCTTATATTCATGTATCAGGTCTGATGCTGAGCCAAGCACCTCTCTTATATTCATGTATCATGTCTGATGCTGAGCCAAGCACCCCTCTTATATTCATGTATCATGTCTGCTGCTGAGCCAAACACCCCTCTTATATTCATGTATCAGGTCTGCTGCTGAGCCAAGCACCCCTCTTATATTCATGTATCAGGTCTGCTGCTGAGCCAAGCACCCCTCTTATATTCATGTATCAGATTGAAAGCGTTGCCTGTGTGAACTCTGATATATGTGAGGTGCTGAAATGGATTTGCAGAGTGAACATTTTAGGGGGAATACAAGAACATGGATATCTCTGTGACATACAAATGCTTGCCATTGACAGTCCCATAGCTCTTTAGTATTAATGTTTTACATACATGACGCTCTCCACAGCAACACCTCACTCTTCCACATAGCTTTTCACTCTCGCACAACAGCAGATCCTTGGAGCGTTTACCGCCACCGGGGTGCTTTTCTGTTTAGTTACACAGAAGAGATCAGAGGATGTGAAGTAGAAAGGGAGCCCAGCGGCACCAGTGTTCAGAATGACTGATCTTGTACAAAAACATCTTAGATGACAAGAGAGAGCATCAGTTCACTAAAGAGGGGAGCACGGATTAACAGCTGCTGCACCTCATCCTTCATGTAACATTAAGAAAGTGAATTTATTTTGCAGATTGAGAAGAACTCAGACAAGAAAGTGACTTATAAATAATACACAGGCTAGACCTGTTACACTGATGTGCCAATAAGGATAATGTCAGAGCAAGCATCTAGACGCCTCGTCACTCAGGACAAATGTAATCATATTTATTAGGGATTCCATGTTTGTATGCAAAAAGCTGTGACACCTGTGTGAATATAATTCTACTCGGCCAGTCATGGTGAATTTAAAGCCGTGGACAGGCCAAACAAGCAGATGGCAGAGAGGGTGCCACTACTTCCTGGTTGGTCATTGACCCCAAAAACTTTGCTCCTGCCAATTCGGAATCTGCGGCATGACAGATTTGTTTATTTTTAACTATCAGGTCAGATCTGGGTATTCAGAGTGATTATTTGTTGTGCCAAAAATGCATGTTGGACCAGATTGGTTGACCGCAATAAACATTTACACAAGTGTGGACATGGGGCAAATCATACCAAAGATTTACAGTGACAAAATCTTGGGGTACCTATGCCTGATTCACCAGAAATGCTTTATCAAGTTTCCGTCCAACCCAAATCACTGGTTGGGATCTGGGAGGTTTGTCTTCTTTCCCAGTAGTCTGTGAGCAGGGCCTTAACTAGGGGACTGCACCATCGCTGCCCTAGTGGCACTTGGATCGGCTCATGGGGTACCTGGAAAGGCATCCCACTGCTTGGGTAGGCTCCCAGGGCATCCTACGGATGTGCCCAGTGCCTTTGTCCATGATCCATATTCCTCATCATGACGTCACATGGGTGGGGGGAGGCATCAGTCAGCACGGGGTACAGAGGAGCATAGCTACAGCTCCATCTTGGAGAGCCTCCGTCCCGGACATCTCGGGAAAGTAAGCAAGTATGTTTTAAATATTGCTTTATATTGTCACATTTCAGGGGTCATTTAATAGCATTACATTAAGGTGCAAAGTTTGAAACCATTCTTAAAGTACCATTTCCAAGGATCCGGGCTGAAAGTAAATTTTTTTTTATATATATACTTTAACATATACTCGTACAGTAGTTTACGCGAGTGTTTTACTTACAGGGCATGTTTGTGCCCCCTACATGTATGCCATACTGATTTTCTGTATTGCTACAACATATTTCAGCATTAGGTTTTACACATGAGCTAATCTTTTCCGCCCTGTTCTGTTTCAAACTGCCAGATAAGAACAACACACAGACCCTGTTCTATTGTGAAGTTTGAGAAATGCACAATATTAGTAAGAGATTTACCATGAACAGTTTGCCTGGGTTGTACAGTTAGACAACATGGGGGAAGCATCATGAGTTATGTCTGTAACTTCGCTAGTATATAATGGAAGAAATATTTAAAGCAGAAAAATTTGTATTTTGTGTAGACTAAATAATTGAGCATGTTGCTAGAATGATGAGAGAGCATCAAGTTACTGTTAGTAATAATAATAAATATTAATAGGTAAAAAGCAGTATTTGAGTATTATGGCCACTAATGCAGCAATGTTTATAAACCATATCCTTGTACTGCAATGTTTTTTTTTATTGTTGTAAATAACTGTTTTCTAGTTTGCTCACTCTGTTTATGTACTTTGTTTAGCGCTGCGGAACCCTTGTGGCGCCATATAAATAAAGGATAATAATAATAAAATGTTCTACCTATAGCACAGATCAGGTCCTGTATGGCACATAGGGCCAGATTCAGCATGGATCGCAGCTGCGTAATCGCACACAATGAAGCTGCGAAAATGAGCTAATGTTTGCCACCGCTCAACCAGCATAGAGATGCCCACTACTGCCTTCTCATATCTGTAATACCTCACAGTCCTGCGTATACATCGGTAACATCGAAGCACATCGACCCAAAACGCACAATTACAGCAGGTCTACCCTCTCTCACAAATTGCAAGTCTCATCGCATGCAGTGGATAATTTATGTTCCCCCATGCAACATCGTTCAAACAGACAGGCAGGCCTTAGTTTCTGCATCCACTCCCCCGTCACCACCCCCCAAACGCTCACAGCCTGTCACTCACTCTGCAATGGATTCCTGTCTGCGTCCATAATCGCAGTACGCGACAATCGGCCGATCTGCGTACGCAGATGAAATTGTCATCCATGCTGAAGCAGGCCCATAGCCTTCTGTTGCTCAAGGATATCTTTGGAAGGAGAACAATTGAAATAAGCAGGTAATAGAAAAGATCTCATCAGGGTTTCTTCAGGGAAATTGTTCTGGAATGTTGTCCTATGGTGAAAATGATGCTGTGGCCTCTGGCTTACATTTGCTTTGCTCTTTAGGATCTGGCAGGCATTAAGCTTGGAGATGTAAATCGAGGAAAAAATTCCCATAACTTGTTAAACAACTTTGTATAAAAGGTGGATAAAGTTTCAGCATTCCTTCACATGATGTTGTATGTGGACATTATGTTTGACAGGGTACAGTACTCCTCACAAAGGTCCCATAACTGGCATAAATCAGCGGTGTCAAAGCACCTGACAGACAGTTTATATACTATTGCACACACATTTATTTTTTTTTATATAGAAGAATTTAACAGTTCAGCAGTATGTTTAGCGTTTTTTGCTTTTCTCGGCTTCTGCTCATCCCGACCACATTTACTTGAAATGCATGATTGCTTTTTTACTTTATTGTTTTTTTTTTGTTTTTTTTTCAGTATTCATTTGAGATTATTCCCATGTAATCCTTTGTTGACGTTGGAACTAAATGAGTAGATTTTTTTTTAACTAGCTTTTTTTATTGTTTTGTTACTTTTTTTTTTCCAGTTTATCCGGGACAGATGTGTTTGCTAAGTGTCTGTAAGAATGAAAAAAAGGCAGATTTCAGAATGAATACATAAAGAGGCCATAGGGGAAACAGACTGTTACGCTGGTCTCTCTCTCTCTCTCTCTCTCTCTCTCTCTCTCTCTCTCTCTCTCTCCTCCCCTCTCTCTCTCCTCCTCTCTCTCTCTCACTCCCTCACTCACCCTCTCTCTCCCTCTCTCTCTCCCTCTCCCCCTCCCCCCCTCTCTCTCTCCCCCTCTTTCTCTCCCCAGTCTGCCGTGTAACTGGATTTGTTAAAGCTGTGATAATCACCAACTGTTGAGCCAATGTCCCCTCGGTTATTGTCGGACTATGAAGTTTCTACATTCCCAATAAACACACTAATTTTAAGGGCATATTTATTAATTATCAGGAAGTGGTCCCTATCAGTATAATTGCATGCCACTACAATAAAAAAAAATTAAAGGATTGCCTGGATGTACCAGTGATCACATGGGCAGCACAGACGGTGTAATGGTTAGCGTTACTGCCTCACAACAATGAGGTCATGGGTTCAATTCCCACCATGGCCCTAACTGTGTGGAGTTTGTATATTCTCCCTGTGCTTGCGTGGGTTTCCTCCGGGTACTCCGGTTTCCTCCCACACTCCAAAAATATACTGGCAGGTTAATTGGCTCCCTACAAAATTGACCATAGCTCCACTGGGGCAGGGACAGATGTGAATGGGCAAATATTCTCTGTGTAAAGCGCTGCGGAATATGTGTGCGCTATATAAATAACTGGTAATAAATAATAATAAATAATTCAAGGACAGGATGCAGTCAGGAAGCCACGGTCTAAATACCAACCGCCGGCTTCCCGACTGCCTAATCCCGGCATGGTACTAATGGCAGGACAGGCATCGAAATGCCAACGCCTGTCATTAGACTTACGCCGGAAGCCCGACGCCCGGCATACCGAACGAAGGTAAGCCGGGCATGGACAGACAGTTCATTTCTTGTAGAGCTACACATCCCAGCATTTTTTGTCAGCTTGTGCATTATGGGGTTTGTAGTTCTGGTCTCGTGAGTGTCCAGTGAGTGTGTTTTCATTTAGTAGTTTCATTTTTGCAAAAAAAAAAAAATCAGCTCTTTTAGTACCAGGTGCTCACTGCTGACTGAACAGACCACCCTATAACAGGGAAGCTCACACTAACAGCTGCCAGGAGCCATGCGTCCTGCTGGAAATCCCTGTGTAAATAAAATGCTCATTATTTTAGTACATATATATTAAAGTTAGTTCGGACAGCTGACTTGTTTTCCCAGAAAGCCCAGTAACAGTGCTGAGGTGAACAGCTCATTTAACCCAAACACAAATAAATGTTGTTTCAACATTTATACATGGATCAATAGGCAATTAATCAAATGTAAAGCAGCTATTGTAATATACTTGTTTCAAGGCTGCATTTGGATGCATTCTAAATGGCTCACAAACTAACAGTGAAGACTTTTTACTGACAGTTCAAATGTACAGTTACTTGTAGCAACCAGTTGACAATTACTTTAGCTTAGATCAGAGATGGGCAACCCAATATACTTTCAACTTCCAAAAGGGACTCAAGTTACCCTTAATTACAAATATGGAAGAAAAAATCTGTCCTAAAAAAATCCTTGTCAACCATGCATCACTCGTCCCAAAATGCACCAACATGCCGATCACTTGCTCCAAAATTCCACTACATGCTACACAAATGTTTACCTCCTCCAAAATAGCCCCGTGTGCCCTTAGACCCACAAGTTCCACAAAATGCCCCACATGAACTACTAACCTTCCTCACATGTCTTTCAGACCTTCCCACATGTCCCCTCATGCCATTCAGACCTTTCCACATTTCTCTTCATGCCACTCAGACCTTCCCACAGATCTCCTCATGCCACTCAGACCTTCCCACACATCTCCTCATGCCACTCAGACCTTCCCACAGATCTCCTCATGCCACTCAGACCTTCCCACAGATCTCCTCATGCCACTCAGACCTTCCCACATGTCTCGTCATGCCACTCATACCTTCCCACAGATCTCTCACAAGCTCCACACATGCAATTCTGATCACCCCACAAGCCTTTCACGTGGCTCTGCGACATTCCTTCATGTTTCCCCAATGAACTCAAACCTCATCACAGGTCTTCCACATATACCACAGATCTCCCTACAGATCTCTGCACATGCAAGTCTGACCTTCCCACATGTCCCTCACATAGCCCTAAAATTTTCCCTGATGCCTCCCCAATGCACTTAGACCTCCGCACAGGTCTCCCAAATGCCTCTCAACCGTAACCCAAAATCTCTCTCCATACCCTGTCATACAACCCTGACCTTCCACATGCCCCTGGCATAGCCATCAGACCTTCCCACATGTCTCCCCAATACGCAGATTTCCTTAGAGATCTTCCATGTGCCCCTCAGACTTTTCACAGATGTCCCACATGTCACTCAGACCTTCCCACATGCCCCTTACATGCAGCTGTGACCTCCTTACATGCCCCTCACATGTAACTCTGATCTTTCCACCTGCCCCTCACATAGAACTCTGTCTCCCCTCATGCCGTTCACATGCCTTTCAGACTTCCCTTATGCCACACCTCCCCATATGACACTCACACTGATTATTACATCATGATTTGTGTGATATGTATCATCTTTGGACTTTCAGCTTTGTATCAGTTTGCATGTAAGTTGCACTTAATTGTGTTTTTGTTGTTGCCATTATCTTAAATCAAGTATAAAACTGTTTTACAAAGTCAAATTGGGCGTAAGGGGGGTTGGAGAACTGGGCAGCAACCTCTACAGACATGGATAGATTTGTTGATACCCTTACTGCTTATTGAAACAACGCTACATTTCTCCTGAAAAGTGATGACATTAGAAGCTATTATTTTATGCACCTGCATGCATTTGCTAGGTCGTATAAAAAAGCAAATACACTGTGAAAAGAGATAATTATTAATTATTACTTATTCTCCAAAGATATTCTAATATGGCCTGGCCAGATTTGTTGGTACCCCTTAGAAAAGATAATAAATAATTGGATTGCAATGATATTTCAAACTAATTGCTTTCTTGAATTAGCCTCACACATTTCTTCAATCTTCTAATCAGTCATTCAGCCTAATTAAATGGAAAAATAGTATTCACTCTGTTGTTTGGTACACTGAACATGGACCATAGAAAGCAAATAAGAGAGTTGTCTGAGAAGATCAGAAACAGAATTATAGACAAGAATGTTAAAGGCATCGGTTGTAGGACCATCTCCAAGCAGCTTTATGTTTCTGTGACAACAGTTGCAAATGTAATTAAGAGTTTAAAGTTCACGGGACTGTAGGCAACATCCCTGTATGCGGCTGCAAGAGGGAAACTTCCAAAGATATACAAACTGAACTCCACGGTCAATGTAGTCAGTGTCTGATTGCACCATCCAACGCTTTTTGTGCAACAGTAGGTCCATGTAAGATGACCCTAGAGGACTGCACTTACAAAATAAAATAAAAACATAGATTTTGCTAAAATGCATGTTGCCAAGCCACAATGCAGCTGGGAGAATGTCAGTTGGACAGATGAGTCAAAACTAGAGCTTTTTGGCAAGTCACGTCAGCCCTATGTTCACAGACCAAAATACGTGGTGGCTGCAGCTGCAAGGGGAGTTTCGGACTCACAGCTCCTTGTCCTACCCTGGCAATAACGCTGAGTGCTGCAGGCTTAGCTAGCTGTGGGGCGAGTGACAGGCTGCATGGCTGCAGAAGGGGGCGGGGCTCACAGCCAAATTGCTGTACCAGTGGGCTGGACTAGGAGATGAATGGTATCAACCAAGAGAGGCTGTGAGTAGGTGATCAGTAAGGGGTGGGCTGGGATGACCCGAGAAGCACAACCATTGGTGGTTGATCCCTGGGGAGGGGTCAGCAATCATCAACAAAACAATGTCAGATTCAGCCACAGATCCAGGGCCAGCTCCCAATCTGCTGGCCAAGTCACATATTTTTTATTTTTTTTTAATTGTTTATTGATTTCAGGGGCCTCAAAAAGGTCCAGCCCATCGGGGAAACTTCCAGTGAGGTCTACCTCCAATCCTCCCCTAGCTATCGGTAGCAAAGGAGTGGGAAGAGAGCAGGCAGTTACAGGTAGGGAGCAGAGGGCAGGCATTGACGGGTAGGGGACAGAGGGCTGGCTGTTACAGGTAGGGGGCAGGGTGCATAGCTAGCTGTGACAGGTAGGGTGCAGACTGCTGACTGTAATAGGTACAGTGCAGAGAGCAGGCTGTGACGGATAGAGGTCAGAGGGCAGGCTACAACAGGTAGGGTCAGAGGGCAGGCTGCAACTGGTAGAGGTCAGAGGGCAGGCTACAACAGGTGGGGGTCAAAGGGTAGGCTATGACCAATAGGGGTCAGAGGGCTGGCTGTGACAGGTAAGGGTCAGAGGGCTGACTGTGATAGGCAGAGGGCAAGCCGCTCTGAGCCTCCCAATAGCCGGCCAACAGCACAGCGGCCTCAATGGCAGTGTATAGGGGGCTGTATTCTTAGGCTCCATGGTCTCTGGTGTCCCGCATTCAGTTAGGGTATCGTATCACGATACACCCTGGCTGGGAGCCCCCGTGTCCTTGATGGTCTTCCCTACACACATGACAGAGGGGTGCCACACATGCGCAAAAGGAGAGTCGCTGGATCCAATTGTGCCAATAACAGAGGCAATGCAGTATGAGCCTCGAACAGGGGCCACATCTCAAAATTGACAGGTGGCACAACAGGTATGTCGCCCCACTGGAAATCTTCCTGGTGAGGCCTATGGCCAATCCGCCCCCGCCCACCTTCCCAATCAAAGTAACATGTGTTATATCCATTTTGCACCATTGGTTGGTACACAGGGGCCATTACAAACTTTTGCTTTGGGGCCTACAAATATCTAGTTACGCCCCTGGCTGGCTGGATGCATTCAATAAAACTTGTCTAGTTCTGCAATGCGACAGCTAAGAACAGTTCCTTTAAGCTCTTATTACAGTAAATTTAATTGTAACGAAGAAATTCCACAACAAAATGTTCATATCTTAATAGGCAAGCAATACAGTTTGAGTCTCCCATATCCAAAATGTTTGGGACCAAGGGTATTTTGGATATCGGAATATTCCGTATTTTGGAATATTTGCATACCATATTGAAATGTCTTATGCTGAGCATACACTACCAGATAAAATGCCTGTCAGACCGACAGACATTTTATCTGGCAGCCTGCCAGCCGCAGAAGTCGCCGGCATACACTGTAAGAGAAATCTCACAGTGTATAGCCCGACATCCGCGCTCCGCCCCCGCGGGCGGAGACATTTCCCTGTTCCTTCCGTAGGAAGGAACACAGGAAATGTCTGTCTGTCGGCTGCGCTGGGCATACACTGCCCGATGCGGCCGACAGTTTACCCGCTAAATATCGCATCGGACGGGCATGCTGGACAATCCAGCATGCCCGACCGAGCAATATTTAACCCTCGGTCGCCCCCCACACACACTACAATTATCGCGGCGATCAACCGATATCGGGCGGATCGTCCCGATAATTGTATCGTGTATGGCCAGCATTAGGAATAGTGCCCAAATCTAAACACAAAAGGTATTTATGATTCATATACACCTTATACACACAGCCTGAAAGTAATTTTATACAATAGTTTCAATCATTTTGTGGTTCAATCAAAGTTTGTGTACATACATGAAATTCATTTATGTTTCATATACACAAAGCCTATAGGTCATTTTATACTTTATTTTTAATAATTTTGTGCCTTAAACAAAGTTTGTGTACATTGAACCATCAAAAAGCAAAAGGTTCACTATCTCAGTCATGCTGAAAATATTCCTTATTTCGGAATATTCCGTATTTCGGAATATTTGGATATTGGAGACTCAACCTGTATAACCTTTAAAGTTTATGGGTAGCTAAATTGCAAATAATGTACTGTATATACATTATTTTGTGTGTGTACGTGTTTACAGCTTGGAAAAGCTTATTTTGTACGGATAAACCCTGTAAGTAATCCTCATTTTCAGTTGTAGATGATAATTCATGCAAATCCTTGTTCACATGATTGAAAGAGACACAACAATCAGTCTTGTAAGCTGGCTGTACTTATGGGAAAACTACTTCACAATAACCTTGGTTTTTCATTCCTCATAAAATTCTGCATATATTCGTTGTGTCCATCTCTCTAGATAGAGGGTGCTCTCAATAGTCTTTCCTATAAACATGCTCTGTGTGTGCTTAATTTAAAGACACAAGGGGCTCTATTTATTAACATTATTTTTACTAAAATAAAGTGAAAAAGGGTGTTTTCACACCCTTTTCACATTATTTTAGTATCACCTGTAGTTATTACAGGGCAATTGGAGTAGAATTAGTAAAATTCTACTCCAACCCCTAGGTATCACTTATTTTTAGTAAAGCAGATCGCATTTCCCATAATTGTAATGGGAAATGTGATCCGACCAGAGTTACTAAAAATAAATTGTAAAAAAATACTGGGGAAAGCCCTGTGATAATAACACCACCTGGAGGTGGCGTTATCCAGGGTCTCTCCCGGTTACCGGGCTCCCACTCTGCTCTAACGGGGAGAGCAGAGCCGGGAGTCGGCCCCAGTAATCAGCTGTGTGGTCTAAACAGACTGCAAGCTGATTGCTGTAACAAAAATAAAAAATAAATTGAAAAATTTTTTTTTTACTTACCTGACTCCAGGGACCGGTGATCGGGCCTCCGGTGATGGCTCCTCTCCGGTCAGCTGATCTCCTATAGTGCCCTGCTGCCCGGTCATCAGGTGATCGGGCCCCAGTGCAGTATGGGAGATCACCTGATCGGGAAGCCCGGAGAAGATCACCGGAGGCCAGGAGGATGCAGGTAAGTGTAATAAAGGGAGGGGAGGGAGGGGGCTTAGCGTCGGTGGGGGGTAGCAGCGACGGTGGGTCGGTGCATGCGCGGGCTCTTAGTCGCGGTATTTTTTCCGAAAATACCGCGACTAGAGTGCGGATGGGATCCGCAGGGACAGTGCTTTATCGCAAGCTCTGTCCTGCAAGGGATTAATAGTAAATCTCTGTGATATTGCAATGCGAATTCACTCGGTAATATCACACTACAATCCGCATTCAATATGCGGATTGTAGTAAATAGAGCCCAAGATCTTGTCCCAAAACTGTTTGTATAGGAATGCCAGGTTTAAATGATCAATACTTAGATTTAGATAATCCGTGCAAATTAGGGGACAGAGCAACAGACCAGGGACAGAGCGGTGAGTAATTGGCCATGAAGGGGGGCAATTGGCATCAGTCCGGCGGCCAATGCTGGGGAGGACCAGTCTAGGTGTTAGTCACAAGGGGGGAGTGAGAAGGCTCATATTTGGAGGGACACGATCTGGTGCCTCACCCAAACAGCAGCAGCTTTTCCACATGTGTAACCTGTACATGACAGCTGCAAACCAGTTAATCTGGAACACAGCAGCCAGGGTAGGGGAGGAAGATGAGGACACACAGCCCCACATCCAACATACCATTACCCGACCACCGCTTCCCGCCTCCCTCCCCACCTGCAGCCTGCCAGAGAGAAGCACCTCTGATTGGCCGGTGACATTGAAGGGGGGCGGAGAGAACAGGGAGAAGGCAGGAAGACAGCAGTCTGGAGGCTCATTACGCCATCCTGAGACTGCAAAAAAAGAAAATGTGAGAAGCGAAACAGAAAGCAGAGTTTTCTGTGCTTCTCTGAATACTTCTTATACTAGGGTATGGGGAAGCGATATGTACACCAATCAGGGGCACCGCTGGAGAAATCTCAGATGTCCCTATGGTAACCCCTTCTCTGAATGGGGCGAGGCTGTAACAAGCCCAGTTATCATTGATAAAGGGCTTTTCACTTCTACATAAATGAATCCCTAAGGGTCTGATTCTGCTCATTCTGAGTCGCTGCAAGACATTTGCAAACTGCTCAGAATCGGGCCGTAAAATGAATCCCTTTAGATTCTCTGAGTCGGTTTATATGTTTTTTTCTTTACCAACATGGGTGGGATAGAGGGACTGGCGCCCAAGAGTTTACAGATACACTAAGATGACGACAATATCTCTGCAGGTAAGATGCAATAAGAGATTTTGGCCCTCATTCAGAGCCACTCGCTAGCGGCAGTACGCTCGTTCTGAGCGATGTTCGCACATCTGCGCATGCGTACGGATCGTTATACGCATGCACGAACCAGTCAGTGCGGCCGAAATTCATGTGCTCGCAATATAGCGAATGCCTGCTATTTTGAGTGACAGAATGAGGCGTATGTGGGTGGTAACAGGGGAAGGTGCTTGAAAACGGGGAGTGGAGATCCGAACGCAGGCGTGCTTAAAGGTCAAAACGGGCGTTTTATGGGTGTGCATATTTAAAACAGCAGTGTCATTGACCACGTCACTGGGTTTTTTTTAAGCCAGAACTGTTCGCAAAATTGTGGTAGCAAAAGCCAACCACAAGAATAGCGAGCAGTTCATACGCTGGTCGGTGTACTCGATTAATCTAATAAATAGCGGACATGACGTATGGTGCGAGCGGCCAGGGGGCGTTTTTAACAAATAAACGAGCGTATGTTTTGCTCGCTCGTTCAGACTTAGAGGTGTGAACAGACTGCAATTTGCGAACGGATCATTTGAATAGCCACCCCTTGTTTTTGAACGAACGACCGCAAATAGCGTACAGCTCTGAATCAGGCCCTTTGATCTATGGTTCTGAATGTATATCTGGAATTAAGCAGCAAAAACCTCTCATACCTTTCCAGCTTTACAGTTTTGTTCTGCCACCAAACCGGTTATAGTTTGAGAAAGCATGTCTGAGCACCTCCTGATATTAGTTGAACCTATGATTTTTCTCACCAACAATCCTATACCTATCAACACTTGAACTACACCTAACTAATCTATATAGATCTAGCACACAGGTTCTCAAGCTCGGTCCTCAGGATCCCAAACAGTGCATGTTTTCCAGGTCTCCTCAAATAATCACAAGTGAAATAAGTAGTTCCATCGGTGGTTCTTTTAAAATGTGTCAGTGAGTAATGATTACACCTGTGCACCTGCTGGGTGACCTGGAAAACGTGACCTGTGTGGGGTCCTGAGGGCCGAGTTTGAGAACCACTGATCTAGCATATTCAATGCATCCAGTACCCTTTTATATTGGCACTCTCACGAGCAGGGACCTCTTCCCTCATGTGCTTCTCTTTACATTTTCTTCTACTCATTACTCCCCACAAGAGCACCTGACACTTGACTGCTAATGGTGCATACACACAGTCAGATTTTTCTTCAGATCTGAACGATAACGATTTAAAAAATTGTTCAATCATTCATATCTAAAGGAAAATCTGACATGTCTGAACGATGAACGATCCCGATGATCAGATAACTAGTTACTAGTTTTTTGTTCACTTATTCACTTATGTACTCTGTAAGGCGCTGCGGAACACTTGTGGCGCCATTTAAATATAGGATAATAATAATAATGTAGGCACAATAAAATTGGCTTTGTGACAGACTGGTGAGAGCTATCTATACTGCACGTTACGTAATGTTTTTGGAGCAAAACCCTGTGGGGGCAATTTAATTACATGCAATGTACGATGGCTTGTTACGGTGCCAGGTATAGGCAGTGTGCACATCTCCCGTACATACGGTTATCTAACATCACGACTTAAAATGCACAGTTTAGGGGCGAAGTGTAGGTCCAGACGGCATCCTTACAGCACATCGCCATTATATAGAATTTATATGCCTGGGCACCCTGCACAAATAACCTGACTCGGATACCGGACCATTTTACCTCCTTTATAGAAAATAGCAAAAGAAAGCCTGGGTTTAAATTTCATATATACACAATAAAGGGGAGAGTAAAGTATGCAGGGAAAGGTTAGAGCCATGTAATCAGATGTCTAACCTGAAGGAAATATGCAGCCTTTAGAGAACTATTCTTTCTATAAAATGTCTTCCACCCTCACCTCTGAAAAGGTATTCACATAACTATACAAGCACAGTTAAAAGCCAGCATTCTAAAGTAACAGATTCCTCAGTAATTCTCCTCTGTAACCACTTGAGATTTATATCTTGTGTTGACTTTAGGTAACCTGATAGTTGAATGTAATTGCCTTTAAATGGTAGAGATTTTTGCAATGCCTTTCAAACGGATTACAATTCACATAAATTAATTTAATAATCTAGTTTCCTCATGCGCTACACTTCCTTGTGACATACTTATGAAAATGTTTGTGAAGTAATACTGTACCTACATGCACTGTAATCTATGAATGATATTTCAAGAGAACCGTGGATAAAGCAATGCCGTAAACTGGGGGAAGCCATTACGCTATGATTTAAAAAACAGATGGAGAGAAAATGGTCAGTAAAAAAACTATTATTCGGTAATGGCTATTGCTATGAAAAATTGGCATTTGTTTTGCTTTTAACTGACACATAGGGGTAAATGTAAGGGCTGTGAGTTGGGGGCAATCGCAAGATTTTGGCGATTCAACCACTAGATTTAAAGCGATGCTTTTTCCGTTAAAATGATTGGTGCATTAATTCTAGCTGCTGAATCTCCGAAATCTCACGACTACTTGCAGCTCGCAGGTTATTACATGTTACAAACTTTTCATCTTAATTTACATGGGATATCACTATAACGACATCGCTTCGCCAGGAGAGCATCTTAGCGCTGTCCCGGCAAAAGACTCTTGGCAAACTGCACCGATCTAGCATCTCTAATCACCATGAATAGCCCCACAGTCTTATCGTGTGCAGGTGACATGCAGACGTCTTTTTGACTACAGTAAAAATTACAGGGATAATCCATTCAACGTTGGCATAGTCAGTGGGTTTTACAATTGCCAAGAACCAACCTTGTTGAAGGTCTTGTAAGTGTCTCCCCAGTTTATAAAGTAGCTGGAACTGAGGTGTCTGATAAACCATTCAGGGACTCACTATTCACATCACCCACTGATTCATTGGGCAATATTTACTAAGCGGCAGGTTCTAAACCCCGGCTGTTTTGTGGCAGGTTCCAAACCTCGACGGTTTGGCAGCGATTTCTAAGTGACACCAAAACAGCTGCCTAGTAATTGTAGCCCTGTTCTGTTCTATTCTAAAATGTGTTTTGCCCAGTGGATCTGTGAGACCAACAGTCAGAATGGTAGAGAGTCTCCAGGCTGCCTAAAGAGATCTTGATGCTGGCAGTTGGTGAGAAAGTCGCCCTCCTCCCATGGTTGGTATCACATGTGCAACCTGGAACAGCATGGTTCCATATCTAGTTCTAAAAAGCAAAAATTATATATATATATATATATATATATATATATATATATACACTGTATATATACGCATACACACAGACACACACATATATATATTTATTTGCATATATACATACAGTTTATAGCAATACTACCCCAGTATAGTTTTTGTGCTGTGTATATTTCACCATGTTATGCTATGGTTGACTGCACTTAGGGCACAAAATTAGCTCTCAGTGTCACTTACTAGCTTGGCATTGTTGATGGCCAGAAGTGATTACTCTTGAAAGCATAAGTTCTCCTGCAGCATTATGGTGGCAGGTCTTCCATCAAAACTGTTCTTCTTAAATGCCTGTTTCTACGGCATTTAGAAATGGTGATTTATGTTGATGAATTTTTATTCTAATTTCTTGTTATTTATCTGCAGATTTTAGTAACCAATTAGCAAGCCTACATGGTTTTAAATGATTGAAGACATTACATGATGTTGTTGCGAAGAATGTAGTGTGTGTTATTGCTGCATTCACAGAAGAGATCTTAGGTCATGCAACAGTTTAGCATTGTAGATGGTATGTTTAAAGATGAAGGAACAAAAAGGCTGTTCAATCCCTCAATTATAAATTATAATATAATTTACATGGGGGAATTCATTAGCCACAAAATGTGTAGGGACAGTAAAGGTAAAGCATTCAAATAAGTTACAGGAAGAAATGGATATACAGCTCCCACAATTATACATTTCCCTTTGAAATTTTAATTACATGATTTATTGGAATCATTAAAAAACTTATACATAGAAATCTCATCATTAAAAATTATATTTTTAAAAAAAATATTATCTAATATTAATACCAGCAACACAGTAAATGCACAATCAAAATCATTATGGGAATATCAAATAAATATAGAATAATTATATTTAAGGACATAATCAGAATACATCATACAAGTGCGTCAGTAAATACAATGCAAAGCCATGATGATACAACGTAAAACAAAATATCTTATCAAGTCATCAAAGTAATCTGATAACATTCCATACTGCTTGTTGCTTAAAAATGAGTGGCAGCTGGAATGTACATACAGTTGGAGTATATTCCATTTATGACACCGCAGCACCACCTTGCCACACACTAATCACCAGACCTTTCTCACCACCTGTACAAGCACCGGGACCAGGAGAACCAGCAGGATCTGCACACTGCATGGGGTAAGTAACAGTTTTCCTTACCTACCTGCAACATAGTGTTCGCCAAGTCCCTGATACTGTGCCCATGTGTTGTATTTGAGTTGGAGAGGAGAGCAAGGAGGTGCGTCTTACGGTCAAGTAATGCCATAAAGAACACCCATCCTACAGACAATACGGGGTTAACCCATTAAGACTAATAAAACCCTCGGGACCATCAACATGACTCTTTACATACAAGATATTAATGAGACTGTGGACATTGGACATTTAAGAACACCCAACCTACAGATTCAAAGTCGGGACATTTTTTTTTCCAATTGGCACATTAGGAACATAGAGGTTTTTCATAAATATATGGTCGCATTCCTTGTTCAGCACACATTAAGGTTGCCCCAAAGCGCACCACTACTATCTCTACTCATTGGAATGTACATAGGACCTGAGTTAGCCGTTGGGATGCTGGCGGTCAAAATCCCGATGCCGGCATCACAACCGGGCTGGGTAACCAACACCACCTGGCGTTAGGTATTTTAACCCTACCCCTCTCCCTACCTTAACCCTAACCCTCCCTCCCAGTTCCCTAAACCCAACCACCACCTCCCTGCACCCTAAACCTGACCCTCCCCCCTTAGTGCCTAACCCTCCTCCCAACCCCGCTACTTACTTTCGGGATGCCGGCGGTCAGGATGTCGGCTCTGGGATTCCGACAGGTGTCGGGATTCTGGCACCGGTATTCTAAGCATCGGCATCCCCTGTGTCGGGATACTGAATGTATCCCCTTCAAAGCTTTATATTTATATTTTTATTTTCTTCATGGACATTATATGCAGGAGTGGGTCAGCCAGAGACACAGCCACGCCCACTTCAGCTTTGCAGCACCATAGTACCTCCATGGGTACCAGATATGTATGATGGGTTGTGTCCACACACCCCAATTGCCCCCCTTAAAGTAATGGGACTCGAAACTGTGTGCTGTTTAGCCTATATTTCTTTTTATATATGGACATGTTTACCAACTAATACCCCATTCACACTGAAAATGAAAATCCCGGGTAATTCACTTTTACCCGGTAATTTGCTAAATAACCCCGGTTTTTTCCCTGTGTGAAAGGGTCATCCCGGGACTAAATTCCCGGATCTCCGACCCTGGATTTTTGCAGGGTCGTAGACCCAGGAATTAAGTCGTGGGTTGTCCCTTTCACACAGGGAAAAAAATCGGGTTGTTTAGCAAATTACCGGGTAAAAGGGCATTACCCGGGATTTTCATTTTCCTGTGTGAAAGGGGTATCAGACAGAAAATGGCGAAACACCTGGCACGCAAAATGCAGGGAAAAAGCCGGGTTTTTTGCCATTTTCTGTCTGAAAGTGGTATAATTGGATGATGTAGCTCTATTCACCACTCCTGTAACAAAGCGCCCACGGTGTGAGCCCTCATCTTGCTGTACAACATCATTGATTGCTATGTCTGCAGTCCGGCCAAGTCAATATTTATCCAAATTTATTTTACTACTTAACATTCCAATTGGGGGAGGGCGGCTGGCATACTTACTGGATGGATAATCCATCTGTGCTATCATATATGAAGACGTTGATGGCCTGCATTCACCATAAATATTTATAATGCTCTTATTACTACAGTACTAGATATTATATGAAAAATGCATGTTTATTTTCCATAGTTTTAATATAGTATTCTATAGTATTCAGAAGCTCTCCATCCACATGACTGGTGCATGACTTGAACCTTATAATCTTTGATAACATCAGACTGTAGATGGGTATGGCTGATTTTGTAAAAATGCTTCGTACCCAATATTAAGTAGTGATGTTACCTACAACTTTCTATTTAACAGACCCTGTATAATATGCCAGCCCCCCAGTGGTTTAGGAACTGTGGAGTTGTGTTCGAGGACTCCCATAGTTTTGTTACTAGGTGAATGAGGTACTACAAATGGTACTACAAAATAATATTCATTGTTTTGTGGTGTTATGTTTGACTTAATTGACATAATAAATCCATTTTCTTTTTGTAAGTACATCAAAGGGATTTTCCACCTTTTCCCTATTGTAGAACTTCCAAATGTTCTGTTTCGGTATGCCCGTCCAGTCAGCAGATGAATAGAGCAATTAGGGAATCTCATCCAAGAAAGCCCCCCTGGGGTACTGGTATATACTGGCATATGGAGGATAGGGATTTAAAATGAATGCTCCTTAAGGTCTTGCACTTCTTGAATTTTTATTACTGATTATGTTTTAACCATGTAGGAGCTTTGGGGTCAGCTGTGTGAGATAACAGGTCTCTCTAAAGTAATATCATACCTCTCAAGTTTCAAATAGGATGTAGGGGGAATATCACAATGGGGTGTGAGTGTGACTGGCTCATCTGAATTGCTAGGCTGCCCTTTACGCGTCCACCTCCTCAAATCTCATATGCAGAACTACGTGTACCAGCGGCAAATTGTGAGCTGCAGTGATCTGGTTATACTGCTGAACATTCTGGCCGCCAGGATGGATCCCTCCTAATAGGGAATGCAGTAACATGGAGAGGGGGGGTGGGAAATGATTTACTGGGCATATGTAAAGCCTTGTGGTTCAGTCTCACTGTCCCAAACAGCTAGGACTTTATCCTGGCTACGGGGACATGTTTGTCTCATGTTTTGCAGCTCTGCAGTGCACATAGTAAATACATACTTGCCTACTCTCCCGGGACTGCCGCTCCCGACACCCCGCAAGACTAGGCAAGTTCCCCAGAATGGATGCCGGCACCCCGCTAACCCCCGCGCCAGCCGAAAAAGTGGGCGGTGCGGGGTGTGATGACGCAATTCGCGCTAAATCGCGTCATCGTAGCCCCGCCCCCTGCCTTACAATGCCAGTAATATTGGCGTTATAAAGCGGGGCCACTATGACGCAATCGCGACGGCACGCCCCCGCTCAGCCTTTTTGACCCGCCCCCATCCTCCCTGCTGGACGGACCTGCCAGACCCCTCCCGGATTCCCCTGCCGAAATGTCAGCAAGTAAGAGTAAATAGTGGTGCACACAGCGCTACATGGGATAATGTAATGGTGCCCTATAATGAATAAGTATTTTTTTGTATATATACCTAATACCAACTGTTAAGGGTGGGTCACTGCTCATGGGCCACCTTTAGGTGCTTGCCCTAGGTTGCAAGCCAGCACCTGCTCCATCCAGTGCCATTTAAAAGCAGCAGCCAATCAGACAATTGATTTCTTTACTTAACTACAGAAAAGACAATTGTCATGCAGGCACTACGTTACTTATTATTAATAACAATTGTTCTTTATTAGTAAATATTCACTATTTTTTCCTATGTTGATTTATATTTATGGTGAACTTGGTATGTAAATAACTTCCTCTATAAGTGATGGATGCCCTTTTTCAGAGCAAATCTAAAGTTTCCACTATTTAGTTTTAGATTCTCCATTCTGCCTATTCATTTTGTTTGCAGCGGTAGGAAGAGGCTTAGCATGGGGCAGGAAATACCGCTCCCATTAGTTTACTGGAGAATAGTGTTGTAACGTTTGCTTTGTGCGTTCATGGCTGGAGCAGACATATGCTTGTAATTTAGAGCATGATAGATAAGATGCACGTGAGACTTCCGCCAACAATAACAAAAGCGAAACCTTTTTACGTGATAAATGTTGTTTGGGATAAAACTGTTCTAACAGAACTGATGGGCTTACAAAGATCTGCACTCACTGTGATATAGAATGTATTTATAATGCAAAGTACACAGTGGGATCCCATTTATCAGATTGTGTCAGGATCATAGCTTCATGCCGAGGAAATTGAGAATGGAAATATACCCAAGCAACATAACAACAAGTTGGCTGTCTAAAATCGTTATACATGTCCATCATTCACCCTTTATGAAGCAGAGTTCATACATATGCCAGGCTCCATTTTAAATAGATTTCCGAAAAAAGATTTGAAAGCGCTTGTAGAAAATCCATGTGCCTTTTTCCTTATTCCCCCCCCCCGTCCCTAACCCTCCCTTAGTGGTGCCTAACCCTAACCTCACTGGGGGTGCCTAACCCCCCCTTCCCGTACCCTAAACTTAACTCTTCGGGTGGGGTGCCTAACCCTAACCTCCCCCCGTAGTGCCTAACCCTAACCCCCCTTCCCCGTAGCTTAACCCTAATTTTCCCCCGGGGGTCCCTAAACCTAACCTCCCCCAACCCCGGGCTAAGTCTAATACTTTCGATCAGGTATCCGGCGGTTGGAATGCCAATGCCGGTATCCTGATCCCCTTCGGGATAGTGGCGTTGGCATTTTGACGGGTGGCAGGATTCCGCCGTCGGTATATTGACATCCGGCATCCCGTCCGCCGGCATATTGACTACATCCCCTTTTTAAAGTACTTCTCAAGACTCCATTGATTTTAAAGAAGCTCTGCTGAAAGATTAGAGGTTATATATCCATGCAACCCCTTCCCTCCCCCCCCAAAAAAAAAGGTTTTATTGGAATTTATGATCATAAATAAGTAGCCATTCACTTACCATGTCTGCTCCATTCCCAGATCCTCCAGGGTTACATATAGAATTAACAATACCATTCCGCTCCTCACTTACCTCACTTTAATATAAGCTGAACAGGTGGCGTTCGCTGTATGTGGAGTGTGGTGTGGGAGTGTTAGACTCATTTGGGTAAATGAGGCACAATAGGTTAGCATTATAATTTTCCCAATGAGCAGCCAAAAATATTATCGTTTTAGCTGCGGGATGAGTTATCCTTTAAAAAAAATAAAAACACAACCCTGTGCATGCACTACTCAAAAGAGGAAAGACACTTACATTATTAAATAGGTAGATTTTTACAATGATGTGGATAGCCTAATGCAACATGTCTAAAACAAATAAATATGAAATAAAATAAGACAGGATTTGACTACAAACTGGGTGCCATAGGTTGGTAGTCCATGACTAAATCAAATTATTTATGGTCCATGCGATAGGCAAAACCGGTGCTGGCAACTGCCAATCATAAAATATGTGAACAAACCGACATCGCTTTAAAGGGGCTTTTCTGTGCCCTGTCCCGGCCACGCCCCCTGAGTGCATGACATCATGCGGAGGGGGCTGGGCCGGCAATGCCAGGTTTTGCAACTCTGACCGGAGCATCCTCAGGGCTCTGGGAGGCTGGAACAGCTGCAGTATACTTGCCTGGAACATCCTCAGGCCCTACAGCAACGATTGGCCATTCAAGGCGCCCTGTTAGCTAAATGTAGGGGTCGTGGGTGAGCGGTGGTGCCGCCCACAGGGCTCTGCGCCGTGTGTGGCAGCACCGCTCGCTCACCACTAGTTACGTCCCTGCAAACAGAAGCACAAGCCTGTCCACTACCACATATAAGGATCACAGTTAAGCACAATTTACTTGATTTAATAATTTCTCAATAAGAAACATTTGGCCTAGGGGTGCCGTGAATAAAAATCGAGGATACTCTAGAGTGCTGTGATTCAAGAAAGTTTGGGAACCACTGACTAAACAAATTCCATGGTGGGCTGACTGATATTAACATGTACTATGTAAGTTCTAGCATAGAGAACTGATAAAGGGCTCTTTCATAGCTTTCCTTTTTTTTTTATCCATTTTAACGCATTTTGAAGACCAAGCTAATTTGTATATACGGCATTAGTGCCACCTTCATATATGGCGCTCCTCTCCAGGTCATAGTTCAGGATTTCTTTGTATGTCTGTTCTATCTACATTCCCCAATGAATTTAAGTAAATAGAGTCCAATGTGGTTGCGTAAATTAAAATATCTAAAAATGTGTGATTTTGTTTCATGGGAATTTTTACTCCATTGTAAAATAATATATAAACTACTGTACATCAGAGAAGTGCGGGTAACCACATTGCAATATAATGCATTTACCAGGCAGCACTAACACAGCTGAATTCCATCTGTATTTTGCTGAAATCATGGCTGACCAGAAGGATGTACCCTCTGACCCCAGAAGAAGAAACAAAACAGGAAGCGGCACAAGTGATTGGGAAACACAGGAAGCACGTAGCATTATGTACACGTGTTATATTCCTGTAACAAATGCAGGTTACAACAAATCTTACACCAGTACCGAAACCCATCTTCTCGCTTTCACAGATGACATGTACAATGTAAACTGCCCTTTAACTGCAGGATCATGAGAAAATTAAATTGCATCAAAATTGTTAAACTCCGGTTCCATCAGCACAAAGTGATACAGTACCTGTGAATAGGACTTTGTCAAGAGAGGGCGGGACATTTATAAAGAGCTGTATATCATATGTGAACTGTGATTTATATACAGGCACATGTGTTACTACTATTCTTGTAACTATTGCAGTTGGAAGTTGGATCTGCTAACTTATGTTGTGAACATCTTGTGAACTGCCCATTGGTCTACCCAAACTAAGGACCTATTTATTAAAGAGCTGGCAAAATAATTTTCAGAACAATTTATAAATACTGACTGGCAGCAGTAAGCAATGACTTATATTACACTGACGGTCGTTCGGGGTCCATTCTGAGCATGCCTGACCCAACATTGCCAGGTCACACATGTGCACTGCACCTGGAGCCCGGTCTCTGGTTTCCAGGTGCAGATTCATTAAATAAATAAATCAGAAAGTAAAAATATACCTTATTATAGTTAAAAAAAAAAAAAAAGCTTATTTATTGGAATACTAAAGTATTTAGTCAGGAGGACCATTTTGCATGATGAAACTGTTGCATGAGAGCCCCTACAGGGATTGATAAATATGAAGAATTCCGAAGTCCAGTGAAAATAACTTTGACAGATTTATGGCTCTTCTGCCTTTGATAAATAGTCCCATAAATTACATGGTAAACAGCTTAACATTAATTTAAATGTGGTTCATTGTTATCTGTTGCTTATTATTATTATTATTACTACTGATTTTTCCCTCTATAAGGTTCAAATGAATTTTATGTGGTGTTCCTAGCCACTTAACTCTGCTCCGGTTGGACCTACTAGGGACACACAAAAAGCAAATGTGCTTGCAGCCTGAATTTCCAAATGACTTTGGAGGGGGGCAATTTATCATTGGGATGTCGCAATAAAATAAAATATGTTAAATGACCCGAAGATGTTTTCATGCTTCATTAAAGAAAAAACGTTTTTGAAAAAATCAACCACCAACCTTTGTTATGGTGCGTACACACGGTAAAATTAAAATGAACGATATGAACGATAACGATATCGTTCATATCGTGCATTTTTCGGTGCCCAACAACTTGCGATGCGCGGGCACGTATGGTCTATATAGATATCTACCATGTCCCGTGCATGCAGGCCCACCTGGTCGATATCGACCAGGTTACTATAGGGACCCGCGATCGTTGATTACTGATCACTATAGTCGGTGAGTAGGTGGTGTGCTGGATGATCGATATCGATCGTCCAGCACACCCGGGAGATCGAACAATGATATCGTTGTCAATCGTCCCGTTTGTACGCACCATTAGGATACCGATGGATTGGTCGACATGTACATTAGGTCGATCATCATTTTGTAGACATGTCTTTAGGATGACCGTGTTAAATGGTTGACACAGTCAAAAGGTCGACATTTCACATGTCTACACTAAAATGCTTTCTTACCTTAGTAAGCAGTGATGACATCATGTCGGAACATAGAGAATTGAACTGCCCCCTAATACTCAATTCCTTTACTGATATCTACGTGAACAACTTAGGCCCTCATTCAGACCCACTCGCAAGCGGGCGCACGTACGTTAGGCGTACGTACAAAATTATTTAAATTCAATGGCTCGCTCGTATTTTCGTTCGCATCTAAAATTCCTCCCTAAACTCAGGCGACCCCTCCTCTAACTAACGAGCTTGCGAAATAGCGAGCGTACATCCCCGAAATGGCTTGAAGGGAACGCACGCACAAGTAAAAACTGGAAGTGGCCTTGTCAGATGTCGATTACCTGCTCCTTTATTCTGCCTACCTCCATCAATCGTATCATGCCAATCAATGTATCAATTAGCTTAATTGTTTTTTTTTTTCAACACAATGCAAGAAACTTTACTCTTGTCCGTGTTTGTGTTTACCCGCAGAATACGTACGGGTGGAACATTCGCTTTTATTGTTCAAAAAACATGTGAGCCACAATTAAACAATTGTTCTATTGCTGTGGATCCCCGCATATTTCCCGGGGTTCATTTCTTTATTTAAATTTGCAAACGCATGTCACTGCATCAAGCCTATCATAACTCTCCAGAGATTTCTGGCCCTGTTGAACACATGACTCATACACTAACCAATAAAATTGCTCCTGTTAATTTCCAAAATACATTAGCCAATCAGAAATTTTTTGCACACTTTATCAAAAATGTTTTGTATGAAAAACACCATTGCCATCATGAGAGCCTCCGCATTCACCAGGCGCGAGCTGCTGGTGCTTACTGAGGTGATGGATCGCCGTATCACCAGCCAGCCTCCACCCATCACCAACCGGCAGAAGCGCTCCACGTATGCGGAGGCACGGTCCCGCCTGCGTTCCTTCGGTTCATGCCGCAACATCGGGCAGCTGGAGCGCAGGTGGTCAGACCTGCAACGGCGAACGCCCCGCTTGCTGGCATGCTTTCGCATGCAGATACTGGAAAGTAAGTGTTATGTATTGTGGTTTTCATGTTTGTGTTTGTGGGGCAAACTGCGTGTGCATGTTTTCCTGTCTGTCCTATTTATTATTTGTCCTCATATCTGCGTGTGCATGTTTTCCTGTCTGTCCTATTTATTATTTGTCCTCATATCTGCGTGTGCATGTTTTCCTGTCTGTCCTATTTATTATTTGTCCTCATATCTGCGTGTGCATGTTTTCCTGTCTGTCCTATTTATTATTTGTCCTCATATCTGCGTGTGCATGTTTTCCTGTGTGTCCTATTTATTATTTGTCCTCATATCTGCGTGTGCATGTTTTCCCTCTATTTCTGATTTTTTCATTCTACTCCTATTTGCATGTTTTTTGTTGGTGGTTTTTTGTTTTTTATTTGGGCCCCGGATTTGGCCAGAAACTAACCTCAATTTGTTTGACATATTTTAGGTGGACAGCCAAGACTACGCCGTCACCGTCCGGCCAGACGGCGTTCCCGGCCACTATCCCCAACCCCCAGCCAACACTCCACCCCAAATATTTCCCCTATATCCCACTCCTCCCCAGCCTTCCAAGACTCTCTCCCGGAACTGTCGGGCCTCCTTCCCCTCCGTCCCACTTCCCCCTCTCCTCCACCCACCCCTCTTCCAATTACCCCCTCCCCAGAGTCCGTCATTACCCCTCCCCGTTCTTTGGGGAATGAAGGCTCCTCCGAGGAAGAACATGGAGGGACTTCCGGAGCTCCCGTTTTGGCTCCCGGTATGTTTTTCTTTCGCATTTTTTTTAAGCACAAACTATTTGTATGTAATCATGTGTCGTGCCTTTATTCATGATTTTTGGGTTTACTTTTGGTGATTTAGCAGTTTGCCTTTACCTCTTCCTGCTGGTTTCAACATACACATATCACACCTGTGGGAATTTGTACATAGGCCTTGTATTTTTGGCAGCACCCCCTTTTTGTTTTGTTTTTGTTTTTTTAGGTTTAGGAGTGATTTCGTTGTGTTTTTGTTTTTTTAATGTGGATTCCCTATTGTTTTATTAATCCAGACACTTTTCTCACCCACAGAGGAACAGAGGCGTCGGCAAGAGGTGGACGAATGTGTTGGCCAGATGCGCCAACATGTCATTGGCGTTCTTGTGGGCCTTGACCGGCTGTCTGGCATCCTTCGCCAGTAGTTTTTTTTTTTTTTTTTCGTTTTCTAAATAAATTTTTAATTTCGAATATACGTTCTGGCTCATTCTTTTTTTCCAAAACAAAAATAGTTTTCCCTGACATAAGTTGACTGTTCCTTCAAGGATTTCCCTTTTTTAAAAGTTAGATTGTGTTTTGTATTTGTATGTAAAACAGCCACAAGAAACACAGAACAGTAACAATGTCATTTCCCTTTTTGGGTGTAGTGTCAATTAGATATTTCTACATTTTACAGGTTCCTAGTTGGTGTGCAAGCTGCTTAGGCCAATCTTCCAAATCCAAAGGTTTGGACAGGCTTCCTTTTGGTGTGGGTTGGGAACCTGAAAACATATTTCAGTTTACATCAACTGGTGTCAGTACTGGATTACCCCTTAGTCAAATGTAAGGTGTGTTAACCTGGTTACACTTGCTGTTAACGTCCAAAAAAAGGAAGACCATTTCACTCTCCAAACATTTATTCACAACATAAAAGAGAAATCAAAGTGTTCACTCCCTCAAAAAAAAACACAGTGATAAACTCAAATACAACACATACAAATAAAATATTTAAATTAAAAAAACAATCAAGAACTGGTTGACGAAGGACCATGCCAACATGATTCCACAAACATGGCGTTGCGATATGGGTTCCAGAATATATGCCCCAAATCACCAGATCCAGGGTTGGTAAGGGTAGCAGGAAGTAGTGAGTGTTGGAGAGCCAAAGATTATGTGAACAAACAGAAGATGGTGAAAAAAAATAAATAAATTAGATGTTCGCAAACAAACACAAACACATTAGGTATAAACACTGTAGTTTTGGTCAAACTTACCTAAAAAATCTGGCCACCACATCATCGCGTATGGCCCCCCCACATACTGACCTCCGACCAACCTCGGGGGGGCCATCCTCAGGTAAGGCATCCTCTGGCTGCATTGGGACACCACTCCTTATGGCGATGTTGTGAAATATCCCACACAGGACCACAATTTTCGACACCATATCCGGCAAATACATGAGCTCGCCACCAGAGCGGTGGAGGCATCTGAATCGGCCTTTTAAAAGGCCGATACAGCGCTCCACCACTTGCCTGGTGGCTGTAAGTGCGGAATTATACTCACTTTGTGGGCCTGGTGTGGGAGCCAAATAAGGAGTGAGCAGCCAGGACATGCAAGGGTATCCACTGTCTCCTGTGAAAAATAAGAGACAACATCAGGAACACTGTGTATCAAGCTTAACATTGTTATGTACTAAAGGTCTCCACTTACCCAGAAGCCACGCATCACCAGCTTGTAGGTTGGTTAATTTCTGCCATATGCCTGATTGCCGGATGACGAAGGAGTCATGTGCACTTCCTGGTAATTTAGCATTCAGGGACAGGATCTGGAGGGAGGCATCACCTACCACCATTACATTCAGGGAGTGATAGTGTTTCCTGTTTCTAAATATTGCCTCCAGCCGTTCTGGAGGCTGAAGTGGTATGTGAGTACCATCCACAACCCCTATGATGTGTGGGAGGCCAGCTATTTGGTAAAAATTGGCCTTGGCCACACTAAGGGCACCCATATCCAAAGGCATTTGAATAAAATGATGGAGGTGCTTGAAAAGTGCCTCCATCACTGCCCTCAGGATCCTGGAAAAGGAGGATTGGGAGATGCCCGCCACTATTCCCACCGTTGTTTGAAACGATCCTGAGGCACAGAAATGTAACACCGCCATAAATTGCGTCAGTGGTGGTATTGCTGTTGGACTGTCAATTTGCCGCTCAAGATCACTTTCTATTAATGAGAGAGTGTCTATGATGATTTTGGGAGGTAGACGGTAGCGTCTTAAAACCTCATCATCGGGCATTCCAAAAAGGGTGACACGTGTTCGAAATATCTGGGGCCTTGCATGCCTACGATGCCTACGCCTGGGATGAGATTGAGGTTGGTCGGCTTCCGGGAGCATGGTCAGAACAATCCGCCCCAGATCATCCTGAAATTCAAAGATTTCAAAGTAAGGCTTTTGACCCACCCCAAAACTATATTAAAACAACTTAGCTTGATGATACCATCCATTGCTGCTTACATGCCGGGGTATTGTCATGATGCGTCCAAACTGAAAATAAACACCAAAATTACTTGACACATTTCACTCTGTGCATTTTTGTTTATAAATTTTGTGCTAGACCAAAGTTAAAATATGCCAAACACCCATTTAGCAAAACAGCAAAGCGACATTTAACACAGTACATCAAAACGGGTCGAAATGTTGGCACAAAAAGCGAAAGATAAACCACCAAAAAGTTAGAATGATTATTAAGCTGTTAAAAATGCGCTAATTAGTTCGCTAATACAAGTCACAAGAGTAACTACTAAAAATGCGCTAATTAGTTCGCTAATACAAGTCACAAGAGTAACTACTAAAAATGCGCTAATTAGTTCGCTAATACAAGTCACAAGAGTAACTACTAAAAATGCGCTAATTAGTTCGCTAATACAAGTCACAAGAGTAACTACTAAAAATGCGCTAATTAGTTTGCAAATACAAGATAAAAAATGGACTTACCAAGAGCAAATATCTAAGATTCAAAATCAAAAGGTCTTTGGGGTCGAAAATAAACAAAATCTAAAATTGAAGAAATTATGGATACGAAACACAATGAAACAACAATTGAACAAAAGTTAGACTTCACAAAACTTACCAAATCAAGAAACGAGGTCCCAAAAATATAAACCAACAAAGATAACGGAAAAAAAAACCGCAAATCTAACCAACAAACGAATCTCCAACCGCCAACTCCTTTCTACGCAATCAATAAACTCCAGCCAAGATAACCTCCAACAATCCAAAAACGCCACCTCGACTTGAGACACACCAAGCCATAAATAGTGTTTCGTTTCCCGCACAAATTAAGGAGGGATCATAGGGCCGCACAATCAATGATGCGGCCGCAAAATAAGGACGCATGTATAAATATGTCACGAAAACACATTCTAATTCTGGTGTATTTCTTGTTTGGACCTCAGACATGGCGACAGACCAGGGAAAAAATGGCCAAGAGTCAGGCGGTAAGTCTTTCATGCATTTTGTATCAATGATTAATTTGAAACATAAGATTAGGCAAGTTGTGATTTTGTGAATTCTGTAAATTTACGCAAATAGGTGAGGAGGATGACATGGAAGAGGCTGCTGGGCCCAGTATTCTGGCCAAAGCGGCCAAAAAAAAAAGGCAGCCACATTTCACAAGAAAGGAGATGGAGGTTTTGATACAGAAGTGTGTGGACATCCTGCCACAGGCAGACAGGAATATGAGTCTAAGCCAGAAGTGGAGAATGTGGGAAGAGGTAGCCGTTGCTGTCAATAGGGTGGGTGATTATGTCCGTCTAGCCCGGGATGTCAAACGGCGGAAAGTAAACCCTTGCCCCCCCTAAAAACAAACCCCATTTTAAACCAAAGGATAATGCCTTCCATTTTTCCCCACATATGGGGCGACTTCAAATATCGCCTAAAGCAAAAACTCGCGGATAGGGCTAGGCATGCAAGGGGGACAGGTGGGGGTCCCACCCCTGTGTCATTGGAGTTGACGGATTTAGAAGAGCTGGCACAGGGGTGTGTGCAGCCTGTGGAGGTGTTTGGCGTGTCCAACATGGATACGGACATGCCAGACTTTGCGGCTCCTCATGTTGGCCCAGGTAAGTATTGTGATGTCACCAACTCTGAAATGCTATTGTGCCAATATGTAGATTCTAATGTGACTCTTTTCTCATTTTTCCAACAGAGACACAGGCGGATGAGTCTGCTCCAGAGGGAAGCCTTGGCCGCAGAATTTCTGCTGGTTCTGCAGGGGAGGAACCAGTACATCCGGCTGAGGACCCTGCAGAAGCCAGTCCAGGGCGTGCCCCCTCGCAGGCAGTGGGCCTCCTCACAGAACTCAATTTAAAATCGGATTTCCATACGGAGATTCTGCAGAGGATGGACGCCAGTCTGATACGGGTGGCTGAGGCCCTGGAGCAAAATGCTGCAGCCAACGTGACCATTGGTCAGGCCCTGGCGGAAAATACCAGGGCCAACATCCGCATCGCCGATGCCCTGGAGCAGCTCGTTCGCCAGCACATGGTGGAGCCGACCTCCCTTCCTGCCGGAACATCAGGATCCTCCACCTCTGGCACAACATCAGCCAATCCTCCAAATGTGCCTAGCCCTGTGCCTAGTCCAGAGGCCACAACATCTGCCTCTGGACAGGCCAGCCCGATGGCATCCCGGACCCGGGCTGGCGCCCACCCTCCCCCATCCAAATGGGCGAAAAAACGGTGACAGCAATGGCGACTTTTCCCACACTCCTTCTGTGCTTGGCTCATATTCCTTTCTGGTCAAAACTTCCCTCTCCTTTCTTGTGAAATGTTTTTAATTTATTTTTGTATGTTTATGTTAGCAGTTATTGATTATTTATTTTTGTTAAAAAGTATCTTTGCCAGAAAAAAAGTAAACAAAATATTATGCCAATTGGTTTGTGTTTAAACAATAAATTTATGATAAAAATCGGACATTGTATTGTGACATTATTGTACAAATGGGTTACATTTAATCCTGGCCCTAAAGGCAAAAACTGACACAAAAAACCATTTAATTTTTTTAAAAAAAAGGCCTCTTGAAGGAACGTTTAAAAAATCACATAACGATGCAAATTCCACAGTAAAAAAAAAAAGGGGAGCTAATTAAAACATGATGACATTATTGTCACAATAGGCCATAAACAACAAATTGAGGCCAAAAAAAAACCCAAAAAATGTACGCCAATTGATTGTGTAATCCTGACATTAGCAGGTATGATTTCCACCTGCGTACGGTTTTGTGCTATCCCAATAAACTGCTTTCAAAACACATACCAAGCCGGTTTTCAATACAACACTAATTGCTTTTGTGACCACCCGCGATTAATCGCTGCAACATCGTGGAGTCCCGGGACGGAGGAGAAGGCCATCGCCAATGTGGTCGAGTAATCCAGACCCTAAACTGTGCGAGCATTTTGAAGGGAAAGAGGATGTTCCAGTGACGTATGAGACGGTCCGAACACATTTGACGTTCGCATCTGCTAATGTATGTACGCCCCAAAAACGCCTCGCCACGCCTGTGTTTTTCCATCTCCACCCCTGTCAACACCCAAAAACGCCCTGTTCTGTCAATCACATTTGACATGTCACTTCCTGTACGCTATTTTAGGAACGAGAGAAAAAAAACTCGCAATCTGCCGTACGCACATGCGCAGTGTAACACCGGCGCATGCGCGGTTAGTCAACATCGGAACGCAACGAGCGTACTGTTGGTAACGTGCGGCTCTGAATGAGGGCCTTAGTGCTCTAATTGGTTTCGGTTGGTCTAGACCTATGAATATTCTAATGCCCTGTTTGACTATGCCGGGTCTAGCCCCCAGAACATTCTGATGCTCTAATTGCCTTTGACTGGTCTAGCCCTATGAATGTTTTAATGCTGGGCACAGTTTGTTACTGTCTAGCCTTACCCATGTCAAGTTACAAACACTGTTAAAAAAAAAACCAGATTGCCTGGTGAAAATGTTGCCCTACTTCAATGGTTATCTTGCCTCTAATAAAAATGTACTACAGTAAGTACATATAATACCTGGCCAAGGCTATAACATTTTGGTGTTCATTGACATGGAAGTTTTTTTTAAAGGGGCGAGTCATGGGTGTAGCTTTTTTTATTTAAGGTGTCTTTCCCCCCAATAGTATTGTAGCTGGGATGTCTATGCTCTGGTTTTGGAAGATGATGCCCATATTTAAGGTTAGGAACCTCATTCACCCAGGTTTTCATTGGCTAATTAATTTATCACGGTAATCAATTTATAAACACTGACACCTGCCAGGATTCTTGGCTAAAGGTGAACCCATAAAATAGTTTACATAAGTGCCTCTCTGATATTGTGTGCTTATATAACGTGTTACATATATTTTTTATAGTCCCTGCTATAAAATTGCTGTAGAGAACTATTCTCATTGTGGTAATTCACATGCATTAGAAGCTTGTAAAATACAGATTAGCAGTTGCAATGACCAGCACTGTATTAGTGTCAGGTACACACAGGGTCCCCGTTGTAAAACATCCAGTTATAAAGATCACATCATCTAATTACATTTGTTTTCCTTGACATGTGTCTAAACCACACAACCAATAAACCTAATGAGTGTGCAGCCTCGTACAGATGTGTGCAAACTACGCCGCCTTAACGATTCATCGTACAGCTCCAATATGTTGTCAAGAGCCTGTTGCACTAATTGCTGTTGCTTTAGAAGACTTTTACAGTCCTGTTCCCCGAACGGAACACTGCCTCCTAATATATCCATTTATGTTACAAATTACAATACTTGGCGGTTTATAATCTGTCTTTATCTTTCTTTCTGTTGAGATTGACAAACCATTTTTCTTAAATACAATTAGTTGAATCAGCAACGTAGCACCAGGTCCCATTTAAAGCAGAGGGAGCCCTGTTATCTGCACAAATCCAAACCTATATGTAAAAGGTAATTGGCGTCATGCTCGAGTGTGCGCAGTTCACATGGAAAATGGCACACCAGCCATTTTCCCGCTGATTTCCTGCTGTGCATGCGCAAAATGCTGGGAAAATGGTCACAGCGGCCATTTTCTAGGCGTTTTCTGTAGCGCTACTCCGCTGGACATCGGAGAGGTAATTATGAAAAAAAAAAAGTATGGGTGAAGGGTGTGTGGTGCGGGCCCCCGCTGGACCCAGGGCCCCGTACACCCTGCACCCATTATAAATACGCCTCTGGTTACTAGTGGCGCCTATCACATACAGTGATGGATAATAAATTGTGGCAATGAAATTTGGCACCATTCTTTATAGGAGGACACACAGAATATTTGGAGTGTATGGCAGTAAAGTTGTTATAGTGAATGATACACACTACACATCCTTTGTCTGTACTAATGAAAATAAACCAATTATATGTAATTGTCATCTCTTATCCTCTGCTCTTGCTGTGTGGAGATCCCCTATCTTTGTTTCTAGCTCCTATTTTTGGGTCCGGTGATTTCTCTCTATAGAATCCCCGACACCTCTGTCTAGATCCCTTTGTTCTGGGTTTTCTCTCACTTTTTTATTTCCTGGCTGAAATAGCCTCTGTGGGATTAATCCTATTGTGTATACTCCTTCCCTGTTACTCTTTTTTGTTTGTACTTCTTCAGTAGTTTTTCCACCATAATCTCTTGTGATGGGCACTCGATGTTATTGCATCTCAGCAAATTGACCTTATATTATTGGCTTTCTAGCTGCTTGTACTTACAGGGTGAATTTACTTTCTTTTCGACCATAGGATTGAAGATGAACAAGTAAAAAAAAATACTGAGTTGCTAGTGAATAAGACCGGCAAATGTATTTGTTGTCCTCTTGGCCGCAATACCACATAAGCTACTTTATGTGCATTGGGTGCAGTTGTGTCACCACAGGTCTATGTTGATGCATATTAGGACAATAAAGTAACCAGGCCTGTCTAGGCAAATAAATTATGTAAAATTGGAGATCCCCTATGTATTTCAGATATGTTTTGCCAATGCAAGAAGCAACTCTCTTTACTGTCCATTTGATGTGACTTTCTACTGTACACTTTACACATCCATGACCTGGCCCACTTGTCACCATACTTACTAACACCCTGATTGTCAGGGAGACTCTCTGAAATAATAGCAATCTCCCTGGAGCCTGACAATCTCTCTGATTGCACCCTACCCCTATTATATTGCTTACATATATATATATATATATATATATATATATATATACAGGTTAAGTAATATATATATATATATATATATATATATATATATATATATATATATATATACAGGTTAAGTCTCCCATATCCAAATATATCGAAACACGGAATAATTTTGGCATGACTGAGATGATGAAAACTTTGATTTTTGATGGTTCAATGTACAAAAACTTTGTCTAAGGCACAAATTATTAAAAATACCTTCAAGCTGTGTGTGTATAAGTTGTATATGAAACATAAATGAATTTCATTTCTGTACACAAACTTTGCTTGAGCCACAAAATTATTGAAATTATTGTATAAAATTACTTGTAGGCTGTGTGTATAAGGTGTATATATAACATAACTGCATTCTGTATGTATATTGGGGTCCCATTCCCAAGATATTTCATTATAATTTGCAAATATTCCAAAATATGGAATATTCTGTTATCCGAAATACCCCATTTCCCAAGCATTTTGGATATGGGAGACTCAACCTGTATTTATTTTAAAAAAACATAGAGCTATACATTTAAATGAGATCATTAGTATTATTACCGTACATTGGTTATAAGGCACAATGATCCCTATGGACTACATGCAATTTCTGAAAAGTATCAGTGTGTTTTCATGTAGAACTTACTATCAGCATTTGGGCTCATTTACATTTGGAAGTCAATTTTATGACACGCCTCTCAGATGTAGCAGGACACGCCCTCTTTACCGCCACGCTCAGAGATGCTCCTTTTACAAACTCCCTGAAATGCTTTTTCAAAAGTAGGCAAGTATGCTTGTCACATGACTCAAGTGTCCCATAATGCACTAGCACAGGGGCTCTTCCAGCAGCTGCTGTGCAGTTTTGCTGTTGGGGCATTTTAACACTGTCAGGACATGCTGGGATGTATAGTGCCACAGCAGCTGGACTGCCCATATACTTGTCTGGCAGTGCCATCTTTCTAGTGATATATCCGGAAAGATGGGAAAGATGGCTCAGACAGGAGCTAGCGAAGACTCTGACATGTGCCACAGCCTTGTCTCTCTTCTCTGCATACTTCTCTAATATATCACTGGAATGATGGCTCCACCGAGACCAGGTGTAGGGAGGGAGGGGATGGGTGGTACTCCATGGTTAAGGAGCGGGGCTGCAAACAGGCCCCCAAGCTTTTAACATACCCCTACCTATGATGACAATCCACAGCAAGGTGTTAGGACTACCTCACACCAGCATCTTATGTTTCTATATCATTGTATTCATGTGGCCTGCAAGCTTAAATAACAGCAAATAAGTATCCTAACACTTTTATCCATTTTTTAATGTATTTTTTAGCTGCCGGTCTGTAAAACCATCAAGAACATTGTTTCTCTTATTTTCCATACCTGTAAAACAAATACAAGACATGCATAAATGGTTTTTTTTCTGAACTGGCTCAATCAGTATGTTTCCCGCTGTGTGATCACACTGACAGTCACTCACAGTGATCACAGTAATCGTTATTGTTACATAGTTCTGTAGCCAGGCCTCTCCCCCTCTCTCAGCTACTTTGTTCATGAGAGAGAGAGCTATAGTATTGCTGTGTATAAAATAAATGTATTACAGGTTGAGTCTCCCATATCCAAATGCTTGGGACCAGGGGTATTTTGGATATCGGAATATTCCGTATTTTGGAATAATTGCATATTATAATGAAATGTCTTGGAAATGGGACCCAAATATACACACAGAATGCATTTATTTGTTATATACACCTTATACACACAGCCTGCAGGTCATTTTAGACAATATTTTTTTATAATTTTGTGCATCAAAAAAAGTTTGTGTACATACATGAAATTCATTTATGTTTCATATACACCTTATACGCACAGCCTGAAGGTTATTTTATACAATCTTTTTAATAATTTGTGCCTTAGACAAAGTTTATGTACATTAAACCATCAAAAATCAAAGGTTTCATTATCTCAGTCATGCTGAAAATATTTCGTATTTCGGAATATTCCGTATTTCGGAATATTTGGATATGGGAGACTCAACCTGTATATCCTATGCTCTGCCTATTAAACTTGTTGTACCCGACCTCCTCAAATATAATATTTATTTATTTATTAGTATTCCGTGGGGTGTTGTTTGTATTAGGGTAGAGAGAAGGTTTATAATTTTACAAGTGTGCTATTAGGCATTAATATGTAGGTCGTTTTATTGTGTTAGTGCTGACCTGACTCAAGTCTCCCAGTGGAGACCACATTACTGGATGACTGCTGGAATGGAACTAATATCATTTGCTGTATTACTTGCTTTTAGTGTACATCAGATGCATAGAGGCTTGTTCTCATGAGCAGACTATGTTATATTGTGTTACAGGCAGAACTGGATGCAAGTACACCCCAGGATACTTCAGTACTTGTGTACTTTACGGACTCATTGCAGAGAGAACCCAATGAATGTTTTAAATGGTACTTGAGTACTTTACGTACACAAGCAACGAAAGTTGTCCCCACCTAAAGAAGAAAGTTGTGCGCTCGCCACAAGGTTATATTCCCCCTCTATGCCCACTTGGATGGTAGGGAATGACGCTGGACACTGGGATTGACGCTGGACACTGGCTGATGACATCAGGGCCCTCTCCGTGAAGGGGACTTAGACATTACCATGATGGATAATAATAATGAGTGTAGGACACTTGGGTTCTCTCTGCAATCAGTCTGTAACGTACACAAGTATGGATACTTCATATACCACAGGCTAGGGCTCCCTTACACATGGATAGTTTGAAATAGGTGGCACACAAGTGACCAGAAGAAAATGAGCTTTGATGCCACTATACATTCAATTCCCTAGGATGTAAGCTTTTGTTTTGTGAAGACCCTCTCTCCCTCTGTGTCTCTATGTACCTAGGTAACTTGTGGATAATAATAATATAATAGATATTTGTAAAGTTGTGAACTTGTCTGTAATTGTCCTGTTTAATCATCCTTTTACTGAGTCATTTGCTGTATGTACAACTCACTATGTACAACACTACAGAACCCTTGTGGCACCATATAAATAACCGATCATTTAAAGTATTGTTGATATAGTAAATGGAGGGGGAAAAAAGTATTTTATTTTATATATTGTGCTGTTAGGATGCTTTTTCTCTACAGTAATTTGGTAAGTCTGTTACCCAGCAGGTTGTCATTGGTGAACTTGACGTCAACTCTCTACAGAAGTAAGATATACAGTGTATATATACACACACACACATTAGTGTATATAATGCACTTTAGTAAATATGTATGAATATTCCTATTCAGTCACTGCTCATTTCAGTGATGCGGGCTGGAAACAGTAAAGCAAGGATGTATCGCATTGCGGGCCTCGACAGTTGGTGTCCTTTCTGCACATGTGTGACCTCATTTCCCACTAATGTGCACTACATATGGAAGCCAGGCTTTAGGCTACCAGGTGGAAAAAAAACCTATGAATAAATACATTTGTTTATTTATTTTTTAAAGATGTTAATTTGATGTACTTTAATTACAAAAACAAAAATGTTTGCTGAAGCAATCGCTTGAGAACCCCAGCGATGGCAACTGTCGGCCAGAGTGCTTAATAAATAGGGAGAAGCCTTAAATATGGAGTAAACGGTCAACCTCTCCTATTGATTAATAGGGATCTATTTACTACCAGCCAATCAGCTCCTAACTGCCATGTCACAGGCTGTGTTTGAAAAATGACAGTTAGTAGCTGATTGGCTGGTACCTTATGACCGTTCATTTAATCTCCGTCCAAGGCTTAGTAAATAGACCCCATAATCCCTTGTGTTCAACATATATACTTTAATAGTTTTTTTGAGTTTTGATGATCAGTTTGCAGATATCATACAGTTATCTTTTCTGCCAGTCCCCCACAAACAAATGAACACAAAATACATAGACCCCATGCAATACAGTTTAATATTGGAGCGGCTGTGATTACATAATAAATAAGCTTTGGAAAAGGGGAACAGTTGGAAAAGTTTTCTATTCTTTCCCTACAAAATGCTGGTTAAATCCTATTGTTATGTTGGCATAACTAGACCGGGATAGATCTTTCTGTCAGGGAAAGGGTGATAGTAACATCATTACTTAGCTAAATACCAGTGTGTATTGTGATGATATTGATTTGTATAAGAGCCTGGATATGCATTAACCTTGAGAACAAAGTTGCCGTTCTGTAATAATTGGAATATATAAGCTCTTCTCCCCACCTCACTCTGTTCTGTAATGAGATTTTGTCTTTCTGTACATCTGTCATTATTAAAAAAAATTGTATTAGAAAGGGAAATGTAATGTTGTTAACAGAGAAAGTTTCTATCCGTAAATTATGCAATAATGGGTCAGGAAGGTTTGTGTAACCTTAAGGAAGGCGCAATCTTCCAGCTGGAAATAGGATACTAGATTACGGTATATGGGCTATTAGGTACTAAGCCGCTCCACGTGTAGACCTGGCAACATTTTATCTGAGACCCTATATGTTATGTGAGGTCACATATAGAGGACATAATTGTATTTTCTATTAAGTCCATTATTGTTATAGCGGAGTCTCAATTTCAATATTAGCATTATTCTTTATTTTATCTATATCACATCAAAGAGCTCTACATTCACTGACAACAAGCCAGGAACATACAGTGAGTAGAGTGAGGAAATATACATTGGTTTACCTTCATTGTAAATGGTCTATTTATTAAAAGCAATAAGCCCTAAACTTTGCCAAAACGGGATACAGTGCTTATTGCCTATATACCAAAACCCCTTCCTGTTGCTGGCAGTAGTATTCACCGGGGTCCTCCTGCGATCCGTCTCAGTGCAAAGTGTGGGGAGACGTACTGTACCTATTGCCATCGATATCTCAGGTTGATGTTAGTCAGGATCAGCTACAGGAAATAATGCTGTATTATTATTTTTTTCCTTTTTTGGGGGAAAGAGGGTGAGGAAAGTGTGTTTGTGTGTTTTTTATTTTCTTATGTTTTTCTGTGGAATCTGGAGCTGGATGCCCACATCTGAGCTTCCTATTCCAGTGCGCATGCACTGATAGACTACTGACTGGCCTGGCGAGCAGTAAGATTACTATGATCACTGCCGGACAGTTTTGCTGGGGGAAGGTGAGCGGCAGTTAAAGACTTTTCTTTGATAAATTGCACAAAAAAAAATAATTTTGTGTTAAAAATCTACATTTCAGAGGTGCAGATATGTCTTTGCTCATCTAGTCTTAATATGCCATGCAGTGCGATATGCCTGGCGTGAGTGATCGTCAGGTCCTGTGCAACTCTTAACGTTGTGAGTCTTTTTTTTTTTTCCCCCGAAAATGCAACTAAATCGCAGTGCGATGCAACTAGGACGCACCGGGAGATGGTGCTGATTAGTTTGATATGAGACAGTTGTATATCTGTGTGCACCTGAGTCTGTAAATGGAACATGGTGTGGAAAAAAGCTGCGGCCACTGCATCGTAGTACATCACATGGTGATTGAAAGACTCAGTCGCACGCACACATAAACAAGTGTCACAGATCAGATTAATCAGCACAGTCTCTTGGTGCATCCTAGTTACATTGCATTCCTAGACGCATTTTCTGCAAAAAAAAGACGCCAAAGAGCTGTTTGGCGTGACTGCAGCAAACACGAGTGAAGACACATCTGTATCTTAATAAATAGACCTCTGGGGCCTATTTATTAATGAGAAAAGATCCCTAAATCCACACGCATGCATGTTGGATATGAGACAAACCTTACAGAATTATTATATAGATAAAGCAAATTTTCCTATTTAAAATATTTTAAATAGGCTTGGAAAGTCCAATGTTTCTACCACTGCTTATTGCCTATTTAACAAAAAAACAACAACTACCATTTTGGTGCTAGCAGAGTGATCCTCAGCTCCCAGTGATACTGGCTGTCAGTGCTAAGCAGGAACATCGCTGGCCAGTCTGGGTCCCTTCAGCACATTGCATACTGCTCCGGACACTCTGACAGATTCCATGAGGTTTCATAAATAGCCACCTAAAGCTTCCCCATACATTTCCACATATATTCTCTCAAAAACACGTCACTGGTCGTTGTACAGCTTGGCCAAACACGGTGATCACATTGAACATATCTGAGTCTATGAGGCATAGGGCCCGGTCAGGGCTTTTCCCTGGCTTTTCACGCTGATTGATCTCTGCCATTTGTTGTTGGGATACTCACTTAGTCCCTCCCACACATGTGAATTGAAGAATTGCGTTTGTTCTGTGGGATCACTGTTGACCATCTATGCACCTAATAGGGCTTCACATTGTTCATCTTACTTGGGCTGACCTTTTGATTTGGTCTGTGGCCCATGGGAGGGCTCATGTTATATGATGGGTCAGCTCCTCTAATTATGAAGAATATATCTGTGTTTGACTGTATATACAGTACATTACAAAAAGGTGTGTTATAATGACAGAATTAATATATATACACATATACACTTGTATACCACCTCTCTGAGCCAGCTTTCCCAATAACTCAGCCAATTATTTGCTCCCAGACCTTTAGCTGAACACCACCTCTCTGGCCAGTTCAGTTTTGTCTAGTCCCTCTCACCACCCGGAAGAGTGGGTCTATGTGCTGCATCCCGTGCACTTCATATATTTAAGAAAACAGAGCGCCTCCTAGTGTGCAAGCAGGTGTGTTGGGTGATTAAAGTCACACTAAAAAGGTGCAGACTAAACAAAAGGATCGTGGGACAAACAACGTATCTCATTCAACATGTCTTCAGTCTCATGAGCAATAGTAATGGAGATATGTAAATACAAAACAAATAAAATAAAATAGTGTGTGCCATTTAGACCATAAATGTTGCATATATAGTACTGTGATCACATAATTGCGAACTAGTTAGTCCCAGATAGAGATCCTACACCAGGAACAGGCAACCTCGGTCCTCGAGAGCTACTAACAGTTCACATTTTCCAGACCACCTAGCTGGTGCACATGTGTATTCATTACTCACTAACACATTTGAAAAGATCCACAGGTGGAGCTAATTATTTCACCGGTGAGGAGACCTGGAAAACATGCACTGTTGGTAGCTCTCAAGGACCAGGGTTGGCTACCCCTGTCCTACACGGACAATTATTGATGGTTAAAAAGACAGTATTTAATAACAGGTAAAAAAACCCAGCAGGTAACACACTTACAAGATATAAACTCAATAAAGCTTATCTGTCCATTGGGGGAATCAGGAATGTGCAGTCCGTTCCAGACCAAACGCGTTTCGTCCTGTTTTGGACTTCATCAATGGGATACATGAGGGGGTATCTGGCAGGCTTTTTATAGCAATAGAATCAGGAAGGAATCATTTCACATGACATCACTTTCTGTCTAGCTTCAATTTGTAAAATCAATAGTTTGCCAAATACTATATATACAGGAATACATATAACAATTCAAATACATGATATGATACCAAAAAGTGAGGAAAAACGTTTTTAAAACAATAAAAAAAAAAAAAAAAAGTAGAAAACCGGGAAAGACGTTGGTGGAAAGCACCACATCATTTCCATTATATATAATACAAGCACTCGCACACATATATATGAATTTGCACATACACGCAGCCTTTACATGTGTACATACACACTACTATGAAGAGTGGGATATATCCATACAGGGCTACATATTAGACCAAGAAGAATATTTATCATACATACACACTCCTGCACCTCACTCCTTTGTTTAGCATACTCCCTTTACAAGCACTGACCTGGAAGTATAGTTGTGTGATTGAGATTTTTGTTTCCGTGGGTCAGTAGATCTGTAGATGGAGGTGAAGAAGTTGCCCGGTTTCTCATGCTGATTACTGTTGGACAATGACCTCCCCCTAGTTAGTAAACAGGTTGGGTCTGGGTCACAATGGCTAAACACTACCAGTTTATCCTGTAAAATCATTACTCATTCCTCAGATAAAGGTTGACTGCTGTAGGTAAGCTGGCTGAAACCACTGCCCTCAATTTATATCTCCATTATGTCAAGTCGTTTTAGCCACATCATTTTCCACCTGTTTATAATGCTCTAGGAAAATGGGACGTCCTCAAACGTATGTAAAGTGTGCCATTCACATCACACAGTTATTAATGGAAATCACTATTCATTGTATCAGATTGCTGGAAATGTGACATGACGGAGGCATGAGGCAGTTGTCACAGCAATGTCACAGACTTCTAGAAAGGCTGCACTATATTGATATAAAACGCATCCCTCTATTATTAGGCAGCAGGTACGCTTACGATTTGTCAATGAAAAAAAATAATGCGCATCTATTAGTAGTATCAAGAACACTGGGGGACAATGAACTGTCTAAGAAATTGCAAGTCTCGTTGCACGCAGTGAGTACTGAAGCTGCGTATGCCGTCGCAGTGGCTAATTTATGCACGCCCATGCAATGGCGTTCAAACGGACAGACGCGCTGGTGTTTCTCCGACCACTCCCTCGTCACCACCCCCAAATGCTGATGTCCCGTCACTCACTCTGCTATGGCTTTCTCTCTGCGTGCGTGATCGTAGTGCGATCGCAATGCTGTCCTGCGCACTGTGGTGCATACGCATGCGCAGTGCGCACCATCGGCCGATCTGCGTACACAGTTGCAATTGTGATCCATGCTGAACCAGCCCCTTAGAGCCAAAGGAATATTGTAAAGACCTGCTAGAAAAATAAAATACCTATCGGAATGCCCTTAATGCGATGCTTGATTGATTAAACGTATACTATAATTTAAGTGACCACAATTTGTAATGATGCTTAATCATATCACTATTATTTTAGCAACCATTCATTGTCTTTGCCTGTGTGACATCACCACAACCAATCCACAACTAAAGAGCCAGTGTTTGTGTTTATTATTATATCACTAGGCACTTGCTTTGTACTGTTTTATGTTTCTTTTGTTTGTTTTGTGTACTGAAAAACTTTCAATAAAAGACTTCATTTAAAGAGCCAGTGTTTGCTTTGGCACACCAGGTAAAGGTGTAACCTGAAATCCTGCCTGCAGATTAGAGAAGAGTTATTAAATCTGATCCAAACACCTTTAATCAAGGTCATATTAATTCCCCAGGTCTTCCCCTTCTTTTTCTAAACCCACCTTACAGAAGAATTTTAAGGGGTTAATTCACCAAAATAATATATGCACCAAAAAGCTAACATTCTTATTCTCGGCGAGATAGGAACGGGTTTTGGAGTCATTTACCAATTCCCCAAGACTGCTGCTCCATTAAGCGGCTGTCCTGCTGAACCTGAACACTAAAGCTGCATACACACACAACGATTTTGTAAGTGAACGATTTTATTAAACTATTTTCGTTAATTTTTTTCAAGGGAAAATTGAACGAAAAAAGTTTACTAAAATCGTTCATTTACTAAATGTAATGAACGATTTTTTTGAACTACAAACCATTTTTGCATATTCCCTTAATGAGAATCGTTCAATTGGTCAGTCAGAATGAACTACAAACGTGAACGTTCATCGTTTTAACTCAGAAAGCGAACGATTTTTACAACTATTGAACGATAAACGATATTATCGATAATCGTTCAAAAAATCGTGTGTATATGCACACACAGCAATTTTGTTACCAACGTTTTTATGAACGATATTCTGTCAGATTATCTGTCAGATTTTTTTAAAGTGTAATGAATGATTTTTTTGAACTACAAACGATTTTTGCATATTCCCTTAATGAAAATCATTCAGTTGGTCAGTCTGACTGAACTACAAACTACAAACGTGAACACGCATGAATGATAATCGTTCATCGTTTTAACTCAGAAAGCGATAATCGTTCAAAAAATCATTGTGTGTGTATGCACCTTCACACTTTCACAGCTAGTAGTAGCGGCAAAGGTTTACACTGACTGGTTCCGTACCAAAAGTGTTATTGCACAGGCGCAACAGAACCTGCGCAATGTGAGGGCAAAAGGAGGTGCACCCCGAATCCTCTTCCCATAGGTAAGAAGTAAGAACATCCTAACTCCATCCGAAGATGGCATTAGTTCTCGCAGTCAACAAAAATTTTGGAGCTTGGTAAATAGCACAAACTCAAACATCCCCCTCATACATTGTATGGGGACTGCAGTGAGATACCTGCTGTAGTTCCTGAATTTGGAAGCTTCATAAATAGCCTTGGCAGTGCCGTAACTTCATCCCAGGTGCCCGGAGGCAAGATAAATGTTGGTGCCCCCCCCCCAAATTAAAATGTACCACCCCCCAGCACCTATGACAGCCCCAGCCGCCGCCCCCTATGCAGTTCCCCCAGTAGTGGTCCCCATGTGCAGTGCCCTCTGTAGAGGTCCCCCTATGTAGTTCTCCCCAGTAGTGGTCCCCCTTTGCAGTGCCCCAGTAGTAAGGGCCCCTGTAGTGCTCCCAGTAGTAAGCCCCCAGTAATGCCCCATGTAGTAAACCCCCGTAATGCCCCCTGTAGTAAGCCCCCGTAATTCCCCCTGTAGTAAGCCCCCAGTAATGCTCCCTGTAGTGAGCCCCCAGTAATGCCCCCTGTAGTGAGCCACCAATAATGCCCCCTGTAGTGAGCCACCAATAATGCCCGCTGTAGTGAGCCCCCCCCCCCGCGAGCGCACCCACATATGAAAAACAAAAACAATAGTTACCTGAAACCCCGCTCCAGTGCTGCAGCCTTCCGTCATGACGTCACTCCCATAGTGCATTGCGGGACCCGGAAGCGGAGCTCAGGAGCGAGCTCCGTTCCTCCGGCTATCGCCTGGGGCAAAGAACGAGCCAGAGGCCCGGCAAATAGGGGTGTGTGACCGCACTCCCCGTAGTGATGGCGCTGGGGGTGGAGTGCCGATCAGCGACACTCCATCTCCATAGCAGTGCCCGGAACGGCCCGGGAGACAATGGAGCCAGGTGCCCCCTTAAGGGCTGGAGTCAGGCGGCAAATGACTCCATTGTCTCTGGGACTTCCGCCACTGAGCCTTGGTACTTAATTTACTAGTAATCATGTGGAAACAGCAGATAGGGTTGACAAATAGGTCCCATAATTCCTGCAGTAAGATAGGATACATAGTGCTTTAAAGTTACATACAGGTAATTACGAGTAAGTATCTGCATGGATCTAGGATTAGTAGTGTCTGCGGATTACTACAATAAATATAAAACAAACAAACGCATTTCCAAGATAACAAGCAACTTTTCTTGGGAAACAGTCACTTTGCTTTCACAATCATTTCCACTCTATCAAACTTCAAAAAGAAAGCAATAGCAGAAATGGCTCCTTTAGCAAGCTCCGGGGTAGATGCAGTGTCTAAACTGGATTACAATAGAATCTTCAAGCCTCCCTGGCCTCTGATAAGCTTAGCTCAGAGCATGACAAGATAAATTTAGCAAACAATCAAACCAGATGTCTCCCGCAGGGCAGATTCTGACAGATAGCCGTATATCCCGTTTTCATATATTTTTCCAAATTCATTCTTTCTTCTCTCGGTACAGTTTTTCTTCCTAGTGGAACACCAGCAGGCCTACAGATTTCTTACAGATTCCGAGAACTTCTTGAGAATGTGCCACAGCCTCAAGCTGTCACTGTATCTGTTTTGTGATATTGAATGATTTGAGTGAGAGCTCCAGAAAAAGGAAGTTACAATATGTGATATATAGATCTTTCACAGAGTGACATGTTAGGGGACGGAGATAATTTGCTATAGAAATGAGCATGGTGACCAGCCCCAAAATCGGTGGAAATAACTTATAGAGCCACATTTTTCAATTCTATTTTGGGGAATATACTCCCAAAACAGATTTTTTTTTTTTTTTGGGGGGGGGATATACACAAAATGAAGCATCCCCAAAATATAAAAAGGGGAGACCTCAGCAAATATCTCCGATATCTGCTGTCGTCCCTCAGTTTTCATTTGCAAAAGCAGCTGCCGTAGGAATCTATGGGGGCTGCTTAATTGGCAAATTTACCAAGCTACATTTAGGCTTACTTGCCTGTTTTTGAAAAAGCTTTTCAGGGAAATTGTGAAAGCAGCACCTATGAACGGTGACGTTAAAATGGACGCGTAGTTTTCCCGCTGAGAGGCGTGTCATAAAGTTGGCTCATACCCAAATGTAAACGAGACCCATAGAAGCAGTTATTGCTCATTAAGATCTTCTTGTTAATGAAAACACACTGATACATCATTGTGTCTTATAACCAATGCAGGGAACTTACACTGATGATCCCATTTGAATGTATATATATCTTATTTATTTTTTTCCAAGTATATAATGAGGGTAAGGTACAATCAGGGAGATTGCTAGACTCTTTAGGGAGTCATCTTATTTATTTTTTTCCAAGTATATAATGAGGGTAAGGTACTATCAGGGAGATTGCTAGACTCTTTAGGGAGTCAGGGAGATTGATACTATATCAGGGAGTCTGCCTGACATTCAGGGAGAGTTGGAAAATATGCATTTAGGAGAACAACGATTCCTTATTGACACAAATTGTATTGCTAAATAATCTTTATTAATGGGGCCAGACCACAACTAATAATAAATATCCCCCATAGACTCAGTGCTAAGGCAACAGAATTTGAGGGGGTGCCCGCATCAGTACTTTTCACTGTGCTAGGAGGAGGCTTATCTGCCTCAAAGTAATTTCCGTCATTCCAAAAAGGATACATACAAAGTATTGTGTTGCCACATCTCTTCAACTGGGAAGCCCAGCAGAAATCTAGTTTGTTGCCATAGTAATAAGTGAAGGGATGATCGATAGAAACAATAGTACTACTCAGAAAATTAGTATGGTGGTATATGCATGATATTTCTGTATGGTATATGATTGTGCATACAGGATCAACGAATGCCATGATATCTATCTCAGGCTCTGAAAGTTGTCATGAACCTACTACACTGGATTCTATTGGACTTCGCGAGGGACCCTGCAAGGAAGCAGTAGACTTTGTGGCAAGTCACCAACATATTGCGGCCCCCAGGATTTACCGTCTAGGTCAGGGAGGGGGAACCTAAGGCTTGGGGGCCTTATAAGGCCCCCGGAATCATTTGGTCTGGCCCTTTGAGCTCTTTTATGCTTGCCTCATCTGGCTAACAGGGTGCCTAGAATGATACCCAACAGCCAGAATCTATGCAGCAGTTTTGCCTGGAGCGTCCTTAGGACGCTTCAGATGGTCACACCGCTGCCCTTACAGCTCCCCGGATCATCCTCAGGATGCTCCTGGTATTGCTGTAATCACCGGCGATTGTGGCCCTGCCCCCATGTGATATCACACAGAGGGAGCATGGCCTGCACTGTGCCCGAAAATAATAATATATATATCAAAATGGCCCTCGGCAGAACAAAGGTTCCTCACCCCTGCTCTAGGTAGTAGCCGACTGCTCACAGTAGTAATACAATGAGACACAGACATGGTTAAGGTCAGTCCGAAACTCGGGGTCAGATGAGAGATAACCTAGGTCACCATAACAGGAGGTTGGATGCTAGGTGAGGCGAGTTGTTGTCTGTAAACGGTAATGAAAATTCAGACAAAATGTAGTTTTGGTCACACTGTGCAGTAGTTGTGATACGGGGTGGAGTTCCTTTGTCATGCATGCACACTCAAGGAGGTGCATAATGGTGGGTTTTGTTCCGATCGAAATGAAATAGTACACGTGACCAATATGAGTGAGTACAAATGAACTGAGCCCATCGTTTCACAACGCCCAGGTTATTCAATTTACATTGGCAGCATCCTACTGCAGTCTCCGATCTACCACGAGCTAATGGGTCCTTTGTGTACCTCTGGTTTATATACCCTAAAATGGGGTGTTGGCTTTCCGGATATTAAGCCCATATCAATTACATACAGTACTAGGTATCAAGCACTCATTGGTCCAGCATAGCATTGACCAAACTTATCTCTCTTGCACATGCTCCATAAGCACTAAGATATTACCAGACAAAGACATACATTAATGACGTATCCTAATGTCTGGAGATGAACTCTATTTCAAGGCTCTTTTGTGTAGAGTCTGGACATCACTGCTAGTTACCCATAATGCTTAGCATCTCCACATCTTACGATGGAATGTAGCTAACTGATAAGAACATGTAGGCTATGAATGGCTCATTATACTTCTAGTAGTAGAAATGGCAGGTAGAAGCTTGGCCTCAATATTTGTCTTCTTTGACCCCAAAAGGTCATTTGACCTTTCTATGGAAAAACAGCAACTGTATTAAGACAATCTAATTTCAAACCTCAAGAGGCCTAGCAAGGGGTATATGTGTGTGTAACTTATATGCCTATGTAGAAATTAACTATTTAACTACAGAGGTGAACACCTCAGTGCAAGGCCTCTATATTAAACAAGCACCACTTACATTGTACTTATTTATTAATAAAATACCTAGGCGGCTGTACCGTAAGCAATAACTGTTGTATTTATGAGCAAATCAAAGGGAGTATCTATAGCAGCAAATAGCAGAACCACACTGAGCAATGATATAGTAGAGATGGCAGTAGCATAGAGGTCACTCTTCTTTCATGCGCCTCCTATACATGTTGCCCACAAAATAGCCACCAGGGCCACATTTCCCCAATGTGAGTAGGCACAGATCCAGCTCTGCAGAGACTTGGAGTACGCCGTGTGGAAACCCACTCGATCATATCCAAGCTAGCCGACCAATGGTCGAATCTGTTCACATCATTGATCACATTTAGATCCCATTCAATAAACCAGTTTGAGCATTTCTATTCAGAACCCTAAGGGGCACTCATTCATCATGCTTAGCAGTGTTATACTTATTTGATAGATGGACCTCAATGCTCCTAAAATAATAATGTCATTTTTCTCACTGTTTATTGAGGATATCACTTTTTTAATTTTATTTTTCCTTTTTTACCACACCAAGTTGTTCACCTTCTACTGCATGGGATTATAGAACATTCTTTATTGGCACCTTACATTCATATATTCAAAAAGTTTTGCTAAGCACCTGCAGATGGACTACATGTCCAAGCAGGGTATGCAGTTGGGAAGCCGGCGGACCTAATCCCGATAGCTGGCTTCCTGATTGCTTAATCCATGACAGGCATCTAAATCTAGACGCCTGTCATTTTACCGATGCCGGGAGACCGGCGCCCGGCATCCCGATTGAAGGGACGCCGAGCTCAGACAGCCGTGGGGGGGAGGGTTAGGTTTAGGGTTCCCGGGGTGACTTAGGGTTAGGAACCCCCCAGGGAGGTTAGGGTTAGGCTAGGGGGAGGGAGGGTTAGGGTTAGGCGGCAGGGAAGGGGGGGTTTAGGTTTAGGCACTTAGAGGGGGGATTAGGGTTAGGCACTGGGGGGAAGGTTAGGGTTAGGCACCCCTAAGGGAGTGTTAGGGGAGGGAATTAGGTTAGTCAGTACTTACCTTAGGGACGATCAGGATTTTCACCCATGTCGGGCAGCCGCTGTCGGAATTCCAACCGCCGGGAAGGCGTCCGGCGGTAAATCATACCGATTCCCCCAGCAGGATACATGTAGTTCAACAGCAACAGAAATGCCACAGCTTGCCTGCATGATAATTTGCCCAGGAGAAAGAACACGTTGTTATAGGTGACCTCCTGTTAGTTCGTTAAAACCAGCCCTCGGTAAAAGTAATTTCTGTTCCGGATATGTGTGTGACTTGCATTCCTGGTGATAGGGTTCTCTCTCTTCCTGGTGGTTCTGTTATTCTGCTGCTCCTCCAAACCAGCGCAGGAACCATCGCATATCAAGCCCATAGCTCTCAGGAAAGTGACAGCTTTTTGTTTTCAAGTCCTTTGAACACTTCTAAAGATTTTTGAAGCAGCAGACATGAAAGATGCAGCATTTGATGTATGGAATAGTTTATGTATTTTCTGTTCTTTGCTACTATTGTACGGTTTATTTTATGTATTTTTTTTATGTGTCTTCGTTTTCAGTGACTTGTTGGCACGCTGGTGTGAACAATGAGCTGGCGTGACTTACTGCGCCTTTATGCAAAGCTTCAAAATATTTTAGAAGATGCCACTGATGAGTCACTAAGGACACTACAGGTTCCCCGTCTTCAAACATTTCAGTAAAGTTTTGTAGTTGTGCTTATTAACTTTTCAGCTTTTACTAAGTAATTGGATTTGGCTCTACCATACAAGCAAGTTATGTACCCACATAGGTCTCTACTCTACATAGTGTCCCTGATTTCTCGGTCATGATCTTAAACCTTGCATTCTGTTTTCTGCACATAAGGACCTGGAAAGAGGTTATGGACTGTATTAAAGAGGTATTATACGTTTGTAGATTGTATGCAGCCTAGTTGGTGTAGTGGTTAGCATTACTACGTCACAGCTGTGAGGTCATGAGTGCAATTTCTGACCAAGGGGCATGATTGTCTGTGATAAATTCATCCCAATATCGCTATGCGATATTTGAATACATCACAAGGATGGAATCAGTATGAATGATCGCCGGACTTTTGCCCGGCGGTTCAAATCCCGACACCAGAAGACCGGCAGGAGTGAAAATCCCGATCGGTAAGTATATTGACTAACCTAACTCTCCCCCCCCCCTAACCCTAACCCTCCCCCCTAACCCTCCCATAGGGGTGCCTAACTCTAACCTCCCCCCCTAGTGCCTAATTCTAACCTCCCCCTAGTGCCTAAACCTAACCCCCCCCCGCAAGTGCCTAAAACTAACACCCCCATCCCCGCAGCCTAAACTTAACCCTCCCGGGGGGTGTCTAATCCTAACTTCCCCCCGGTGGTGCCTACCCCTAACCCACCCTTATCCTAGCCTAACCCTAACCCTCCCGGGGGGGTGCCTAACCCTAAGTTCCCCCCAGGAGCCCCTAACCTAACCCAGCACGCAGCTGTCTGCGCCATCGTTTGGTATGCTGGGTGTCGAGCTCCCGGAGTAGGGATAATGATAGGCGTCGAGATTTCAACGCCTATCATTAGTCCCCTGTCCGGATTACACAGTCGGGAAGCCGGCGGTCAGCATTTCGACCGTCGGCTTCCTGACTGCATCCCCACAAGGATGTATATAAAATCGCATGCAGGGACAGACAATGAGATAGAGCTCTGTCCCTGCGAATCTACTTCAGGGGCGTATCTACCCATTGGCCAGGATGGTGTCGCCAGGGGCGCAAGCCAAAGGGGGCACCATCTTGTAGTGCCACCTGCAGCCAAGGGGTTTAATCAGGCCAGGACTAGCGACGGTGCAGCTGGTGCCTTGCACCGCACACACCGCTAGTCCCCCGGGCCCCACAAGTGTAGGGCAGACTGCAGTGAGAGCAGTCTGCCCTACACAGTAGCAAACACACAGCCGCCAGAGGCAGCTGTGTGTTTGTTATAGGAGCCAGCCAATGAGAGTCAGATAGACTCTAATTGCCTGCTGCGTCCACGGAGGGAGCTGGCTGGAGCTCGCTCATGAGCTCCGTCTTCCAGCTCCCCCCGCATCGGGTGATGGGAGAGACATCATGACGTCTCTCCCATCCCATAGTGCAGAGCGAGAGCGGGCCCGAAGGAGTGGACAGCAGTGGTCGGCAGGAGGGTGGATTCAGGTAAATAGTTTTTTCTGTGTGTAAGCCTGGCACAGGCGGGGGGAGCACTGTATAGGGGGTGGCTGCTACTGAGGGCACTGTATAGGGGGGGCCACTACTGGGGCCACTTTATGGGGAGGGTGGGTGGCCGATACTGGGGGCACTGCAGCATAGGGGAGATTACTACTGAAGGCACTGTATAGGGGGGACTACTACTGGGGGCAATGCAGCATAGGGGAGATTACTACTGGGGGCAATGCATAGAGGGGATTACTACTGGGGGAACTGCATAGGGGGATTACTACAGGGGGCACTGTATGAGGGGGTGGCCGCTACTGGGGGCACTGTATAGGGGGAACTACTACTGGAAGCACTACATAGGGGGTACTACTACTGGGGGCACTACATAGGAGGTACTACTACTATATAGTAACAAAAAAATCTATCAAAGTGTCTTTTATATTTTTCTGTGTGTGCGTGCGCAGTACCGCACAAGATCCACCCAGCAACACAAGTTGCAACCTAGTTCTGCCCGACTCCAGTCGTGATCAATATGTACTCTGGGCCCAAGTTCTGGAGCTGAAAAAAAAATTAAAATCAGTTGTCATTTTTTTGATCTTTTACTGTCTGTGTGTGTGTGCGTGAGTGTTAGGCTTAACTGCACAAGATCCAGCCAGCAACGCAAGTTGCAACCTAGTGCTGCCCCACTCCAGCCGTGATCAATCACTGCTCTGGGCCCAAGTTCTTGAGCATAAAATTTTTTAAATCAGTTGTCTTTTTTTGTCTAATATTTTTTTGTGTGAATTTTGTAACCGCACCTTGGCTACATTATTGGAGCTTGCAACACTGCTTCAAGACCGCAGAAAATATGGAGGGCTGTCACATGACAGGAGATCAAGGCCAAGAACCACATGTTGTAGCTGCCGCCAGCAGTGCAAGGCCGTCAACTTCCTCGTCCTCTATGAAGGCCCATGCCCCAGGGCTTAAGTCATGCCATCGATATGGTAAAGCTACTACTGAAGTTAAGAAAATATTTTTTTAAAGGAAATTTGCCTTTAGATAAACCAAAAATTGGAAATATGCCATTCACTACACAAAGTGGCAAGGAAAGGATAAGGCCTTGGCCTTTCTATAGGAAGACTTTTTATTCTGATAGTCCTTCGGAAAAAAGAATTGTGTGCCCTGAGAAATTGAAATCACAAATCCCCGAGGACAGTGCAAGTGTGTCCGCGGTTGCCATGTGTGTGCCAGACCTAAATACTAGTGTACTGGAGGATTCTCCAAATTCCAACATTTGTGTGCCCTCTGTAAATGTGGGGAAGGGCAGTCAACATCTTGCAGACGTAGTCATCGAGGAAGCTTCTGTGGAATTGCACATGGAGGAGGAGGATATTTTGGTAGTTGAAGGTGCTAAGGATGATGAGGATGTTGATGATTAAGATGTTGGTGATTCGGATGTTGATGATGAAGATGTCCTTTGTGTAAGTAAGGCAACAGCTGTTGCCCATGGATTGAAAAAGCCAAACCCATTGTTGTCATGCTGGGACAAAAGACAAAAAAATCCACTTCTCACGTGTGGAATTATTTCCACCTTGATCCGGACAACAGTTGTCAAGCCATATGTGCCCGTTGCCAAGCAAGAGTGAGTAGAGGGAGGGACCTAAACCACTGAGGAACCTCCTCTTTGTTACATCACTTGGAGCACATTCATCAAATATCAAAGTGTTTTGCCCATGTTCCAAGTAACAAGTCCTGTATCACCTATCTGCTCGCTCTCTGTGAGATCCGAGCGCCTTCGATCTCCAACACCAACACCTACATCATCAAATTCCTCATTCGTCATCGGGAGTAGTCCTGCTGCATCCAGTGTTGGTATTCAAAGCATGATTGACTCCTCTCCTATCCGTGATTCCTCAGAAGGATCCTTGTTGACTACGCCTGTTGCTGCTGCTGTTTCTGTGACTGGATCTTCATCCCTGAAGGGGAACAGGAGGAAGACTACTTGTAGCGTATCCTCCAAAAATCAATAAACTGTCAAACAATCGTTTGCAAGGTCAAACAAGTTTGACAGCAACCACCCAGTTGCACAGCAGATTACTGACGCCATAACAACTATGCTGGTATTAGATGTGCGTCAAGTATCCGCCATTACTGCAGTGGGGTTTCAATAGTTAATCAAGGTCCTGTGTACTCGCTACCAGATCCCTTCTAGATTCCACTTCGCTAGAACAGCAATTCCAAGTCTGTACAAGGACATTAAAAAAAACCTTACTAATGTCCTCAGAAATGCCGTTGTACCCACTGTCCACTTAACCACTGATATGTGGACAAGTGGGACAGGGCAAATTAAGGATTACATGACTGTGACAGCCCACTGGGTAGGTGTATTGCCTACAACAGCAGCAGCAGCAGCAACATCTCCCAAAAGACAGCTAATACAGAGGCAGGCTACTCTGTGCATCACCGGTTTCACTAAGAGGCATACCGCTGAGAACCTCTTTGAAAAACTCGGGGAAAGCATTGCTAAATGGCTTACCCCACTTGGACTGTCCTCGGGATTTGTGATTTCGGACAATTCCAGCAATATTGTGAGAGCATTACATGTGGGCCAATTCGAGCACATCCCATGATTTGCATACACAATGAATTTGGTGGTGCAACAGTTTTTTTAAATCTGACATGCTCGTGCAGGCGATGCAAAATATCCGAACAGCTGGCAAACTTGTCAGTGATCGGCGTAGGAGGTTACTTCCTCAAAATGTGGAAAAGATGATGTTCATTAGAATTAATTACAAATTCCACGAGGAAGACCTCGACCAACAATTACATCCAAAAATTACAGAGGCGGTGGATTCCAGTGGGGACGAATTTATATTGTGTGAAGAAGAGGATGTACACACTGATGGGGATGACGAGGACAAGGACGACAATGACATCTGATGTTGTAATGTAAAGCCAGTTTGTGTATGGGATCATTTCCATGTCCAATGCACATTGGCAGCTTGTTTTAAGGGGGTCCAAACAAACCAATAATTTTTGCCACAATTGGCAGTCCTTGTCGCTTAAATGATTGGTTTGTTAAACTGTGAATGTCTTGTTTCTTATACAACATAAGGGTGGGTGGGAGGGCCCAAGGACTATTCCATCTTGCACCTTTTTCCTTTCCATTATTAATATTATGGTTGTTTTAGGAAGCAATGGTTTGTTTTTAAATTAATTTATTATCAATTTTACAGCCAGGGTCTGCACCAATGAATTTCTTTTTATTAATTTATTATCAATTTTACAGCCAGGGGCTGCACCAACTATCAACTATCAATTCTTCAATCCTCAAGGGTATCCCAACTATCATCTTTGCACAGTCCTCAACTCTATTCATAATTATATCAATCAGTTTTCAGCCAGCAAGCTGCTTGCAACCTTTTGGCCCTTTAACTAGATGAAAAAAATCAATATTGTGACCTGTGAGGTAGTCAAAATTGACTGGAAACGAGTGAAAATAATTGTTATTGAGGTTATTAATACTGTAGGAACAAAAAAAAGGCCCATCTTATGTGTTTTTAGCTGTTTTTTTTTATTTTTTAAGAAAAAATCCAGATCCAAAACCAAAACACGAAAACAAAACACGGAGGTGAGATTTTGGCAAAACCAATCCAGATCCAAAACCAGGGGAGATCCAAAACCAAAACATCTCTAGTAACCGGGGGAAAGCCCTGAAAATGCCATCATTATTATTTTCCTAGTATTATTTCACAATGTATTTTTAGTAAATCTGAGCAGATCACATTTCCCATTACAAATATGGGAAATGCAATCTGCTTACTAAAAATAAGTGAAATGAGGGTCTTGGAGCAGTTTTTCAAGAAAATAATTTGAAAAGCCACCCTTTTTCAAATTTTTTGTAAAAATAATATTGCTAAATAGGCCCCCAAGTCACTATCGGTGTGGAGTTTGTATGTTCTCCATGTTCTCCCTGTATTTGCGTGGCTTTCCACCGAGGCTCTAGTTTTCTACCACATTGTAAAAATATACTGATAGGTTAATTGGTGTCTGACAAAAATGAACCCTATTGTGTATGTATGTTTCGAGATAGGGAATGTAGGTGTGAATCTTTTAAATATTATCTGTAAAGTGCTGTGGAATATTTGTGAGCTATATAAATAAATATGTTTTACAGACTCCAATCTGAGATAGAGTTGATTTATTTATCTGGGGGATTCTTTGGATACTATGAGGTCTATTTAATATGTTAATTATCGGGTCTGATAATTAACATTTCTTCTCACCGCAAGCGCCAGAGCAATTCGTCATTGCTTCGGCACAGAGACAGCTGATCCGAAAATCAGACAGGGGCGGAGGGATCCAAAAGGGATCCCTTTTCGCAACCCGAGGAATGGGTTGCTCGCAGCGAGCTGGAGCAAACGCCATCTGAAGATGGTGAATGCTCTCGCAGTCGAGATCTGAAAATATTATATTATTTAAGCTTGATGAATTCTGTCCCCATACTAGCATATGGGGACAGTGGGCCATTGCTCCAGAGGATGGTAAGCAGGAGATATCTGTGATAGCTCCTCCCTCTGGTAAGCAGGAGATATCTGTGATAGCTCCTGCTTTTACCTTCGTGATGAATGGCCCGATAACTTAATTTCTACAACTACAGGTGAAAATGTTAATTTGATGAATAGGCCCCTAAGTGAGGGGATTTTGTTTGGTTATAAGAAAGAGCAATAGCAGTAGCCATTTTCCTGTTGGTTCTCTACTGCAGTTGTTCTCAAACTCTGCCCTCAGGACCCCAAACAGTGCATGTTTTCCATATCTCCTCACAGAATCGCAAGCAAAATAATTAGCTTCTACTGTGGATCTTTTAAAATGTGTGATTGAGTAATGTATACACCTGTGCTCCTGCTGGGTGACTTGGAAAATGTGACCTGTGTGGGGTCCTGAGGGCTGAGTTTGAGAACCACTGCTCTACTGCATATGTGTGAATCACTCAGGAAAATGGGCCACACACCATTTTCCTAAAGATATCAGCAGCTTTGGCGGACTCGACAGAGTGTCAGTCGGACTGGGGTTCACAAAGAGCCCACTGGGTGAATGCAGCGTTAAGGCCCCATGCCAGGCACCAGTCTATGGTCTTGTTCCACCAAGTAACTGACCCTCCAATAGAATAACAATGTATTATTCCAGTGCACGGTCTGGAACCTGAGCAATAAGGGGGGAGAAAGGGCCCCCAGGCACTGGATTTCCCCTGTTGCCCTGTGGGTGTTAGGGTGTTCAGTGCCCTCTATAAACTATAAATTTGCACCCTCCCATATACTTATAAAGGAACAGTGCACACCAAAAAATGGGCGTGATCTCACACAAAAGGGGTGTGGCCACACAATAGTACTCCCACTTTAAATTATGCTACACAGAAGCACAATTTTATTCGCATTACACCGCACATAGGGCCTGACTCAGAGCCGGACGCAATTATCGCTCGCTTGTCCAGAAAATAGGGGTGGCTATTCAAATGAACCGTTCGCTCTTTGCGGTCTGAACGAGCGAACAAAACTTGATGTCGTTTTTTGGAAAAATACGCCCCCTGGCCACTCGCATCCTACGTCATGTCCGCTATTTATTAGATTAATCGAGTACATCGACCAGCGTATGAACTGCTCGCTATTCTTGTGGTTGGTTTTTGCTACCACAATATTGCGAGCAGTTCTGGCTATAAAATAGCCCAGTGACGTGGTCAATGACGCTCCTGTATTATTTATGCACACCCTTAAAACGCCCGTTTTGACCTTTAAGCACGTCTGCGTTCGGATCTCCACTCCCAGTTTTCAAGCACCTTCCCCTGTTACCACCCACATACGCCTCCTCCTGTCACTCAAAATAGCAGGCATTCGCTGTTTAGCGAACAAACGAATTTCAGCAGCACTGACTGGTTCGCGCATGCGTATAACGATCCGTACGCATACGCAGTTGGGCAAACATCGCTCGGAGCGAACGAGCTGCCGCTTACGAGCGTCTCTGAATCAGGCCCATAGTGCTCCTTATTCACATTACACCACATAGTAATGTCTCTTATTCCCGTCATGACACACAGTAGTGTCCCTTATACGCAATGCCCACAGTAGTGCCCCTTATACACAATGCCCACAGTACTGCCCCTTATACACATAATGCCAACAGTACTGTCCCTTATACACATAATGCCAACAGTACTGCCCCTTATACACATAATGCCCATAGTAGTAGTCCCCCTTACACGCAATGCCCACAGTAGTAGTGCCCCTTACACATAATTCCCACAGTAGTAGTGCCCCTTACACATAATGCCCACAGTAGTGCCCCTTACACATAATGCCCACAGTAGTGCCCCTATAAAATGCCACAGTAGTAGTGCCCCTTATGCAATTCCCACAGCAGTAGTGCCCCTTACACATAATGCCCACAGTAGTAGTGCCCCTTTTGCAGTGCCTACATTGTAGTGCCCCTTATACAATGCCCACAGTAGCAGTTCCCCTTATACAAAGCCCACAGTAGTAGTGTCCCTTACACGCAATGCCAACAGTAGTAGTGCCCCTTAGACATAATGCCCACAGTAGTAGTGTCCCTTATGCAGTACCCACAGTTGTATTGCCCCTTATACAATGCCAACAGTAGTAGTGCCCCTTACACATAATGCCCATAGTAGTGCCCCTTACACATAATATCCATAGTTGGGCCCCCTATGCAATTCCCACAGTAGTAGGGCCTCTTACACATAATGCCCACAGTAGTAGTGGCCCTTATATCGGCTGCAGGGAGGGTGCCGCCAGGCGCCCGCTGTTAACAAAATCTCAGCAGGTGCTGAGAAAGCAGTGGAGCCTCTCCAACCCGGCACCTCCCTGCTGTGCAGAGCTGGCTGAACGTTTCACGCTGGCCCTGGCTTTATAGATATACCCATGCCAGTCACATAAGTTGGTGCCAGTGGAGACTAGAGTCTGCAGTTCTTTACCACACAAACATACTAGAAGACTTTCAGCTTACTTACTGTACTGTATGTGTTTTTGAAGTGTGGGAAAAATACACACAAATGGGGGGAGAGCATGTAAGATGGACACAAATAGTGCCCTGGTTGGAATAGAACCCCATTGCTATGAGGCAGTAATCAAGTTGTTACCTCGAGCTGGGCATACTCCTGGGGACCAACAGTCATTTTGTTATCTAACCATGCCACAATATTTAGCCAATTATTACATCTAAAATCACAAAATTGAGTCACAATAGTATAGGCTTCTTTTAGATTCTTATTTGGCCAGTAGCTGCCCCCAGCCCTCCCCTCTGCTGAGCTAATTACTCACATTTTTCAAAGCATAACTAACACAATTTTGAGCCTCCCAAATCATGCAGCTGCTGGAATATTTTATTCAATATGGCACCAGCATAAAATATCTCTTATTACTATTAAGCTTTAATTACAGTACGCAGAAGCATTTTGTGACCCTGAAAATTGGATGTGTTGTCAGTTACTATACAAAGCAAACAGTTCTTTAGTTATTGTTTAGCCAAAAAGTACATCTGTTTGAATTCTACATTAAGACAAATGGATCTCCAGACTATCAGCAACATATTCCTGCACGGCTCGTTTTTAAGGTCATTATACATATTTTACATTTTGTGCATTCTGCTAGATTTAGTGTTAAATCATCTGTGCGTCTCTCTAGATGTAAATGACAAGTCCCAGGATCTCCTTATATACATCTGTAACATTATTATCCTCAGGCAGGTAATTGCTTTGCTTAATGGTACAGGCAGCTGGCGTACCTGTCAATTAACTACTGAGTTTTAAAGAAATGTTGATACAATTCAAGTTTGAAATTCAAATTTCCCATTAGGATAATTCATTTTCTCTTCTAATCATGAGCTAGATATTATAGGCTGTAGAGAGGTGTCTGGGGACACACCGGGCTGCGGAGAGACACGTGATGAGAGGAAATGTGGAATGGGATGGGTGCAAATAACTGTAGACAAGATGAATGTCAACATGGTTACCGTCAACATGCAAAGCATGTCGACAGTCTCTTGTTGTCATGAGAACTGTCGACCTAACGTACCGCACCCATAATAATGTAATTAGAGATTTTTATTAAAGGAAATACGGCCAATACAGACAATTTCTATTTCTCTAGAAAGCAAAAAAAATGGATGAAATGATGTAGGACAGGATTGGGTATAATTTGAAAACATTCACACATGGAGCAAATGTTAGAATGTCGACAAAACATTCCTTGTTGTGCAGCGGTGACTAACCTTCCACAGTTTCAGCAGGGTCTTCTGGGTCTGATGGTCAGCTTACAGAGAGTTCCGGCTGATCTTGCGGCGGTCTCAGAGGTGCCTTCAGCTAACCCTCCCCCTACAGCCTAAGCCTAACTATTGGCATTCTGAGAATGTAGGCATTTCAAATGTCGACATTGTGAACACATCGACATTCTGCAAATGTCACCAAAGTCAACATCATAGCTGTCAACATTGTCTTGGCATTATGATCGTCAACATTTACAATGTCGGCCATAAAACTGCTTCCCGCGGGACATGTATGCTGCGGTTTATTGATGGGACTGGGGTTGATAAACGGGATGTAGTTGAAATCCCGGCTGTCGGCGCTAAGAATGGCGGCATCGGATTCCCGACACCAGTCAGAACCCCGGCGCTGGCATCCCGACAGTAAAAAGTGTGGTTAGGGGGGAGGCTTAGGCACTAGGAGGGGAGGCTAGGTTTATAGTGCGGGGAAGGAGGGTTCGGTTTAGGATTAGGATACCAACAAGTGTCTGTATCTCTGTATCCTAATCCTGTTGTGATGACGGCGTCAGGATTCTGACCGCTGGAATCCCCAGGGCCTGCATCCCGTACACAACCCTTTTACACATCCACATGGAACTCACAAGTGTTTTTTTTGCCAATATCTTACTTATAAAATCAAAAAACAGTAGAGGCATTTTAATGTACTCCAAAATACTCTAGACATTTAAATTTGCTAAAATACACTGGCTGGCTATCGTTTTTTCCATCATTTATAAAAGTTGCAATAACCAACTATTCATTGCCTCCTAAACATTGCTTATTGTCACTATCAGCCTGCTATACTGCCCTGCCATCCTATTCACCGCTCTGTTGGGGTTCAGCAGGATTTCCCCTTTTTCATGTTCTTCACGTAGGTCGTGCACTGCAGAGTTGCCACCATGCCGTTTGTAATAGAATTGCGCAGGTACCTGGAGTGTGCTTGATAAAAATATCATACAAAGTACGTGTTCATTTTACAAGCGACTTAACACTCCGAAATTCGCAGGTAACTGAATTTGGGCGTTTAGTATTACTCCAAAAAAAGCAGCTGATGGCATTTAAAAATACAAAAAACAAAGGCTGAAGTGCTTGTGCGCAACATTTTCCATATAGATTGACGATAGCTATTTTGTGTGCCTACACGTTGCATTGAAAACGTGGAGTGAAGAACTCCAGCGTGATACCGCCCTCGGGCGGTTTGGGGTGAACGTAGTACATTTAGGTCATTGCAGTGATAACTGCTATTTAGCACATTGTGCTTCAGGCTTTTTGTCTCTTTGAAAAATGGGCTTCTCAGGTTTGTAACATACTAATAATGATATATGACTGTCAACTGCAGGCTGCACAGGAAAAATACTTTGATAATGTTATGGAATACTTTTTAGTTTCAAGGTTATATAGCACGCCATGACATTACGCTCTCTTTAGAAATCTGCATTTTGAGTGTCATGTGAATGATTATACATGCTCTGCAAAGCGCTGAGCAATATGTGATGCTGTATAAATAAAGGTTAATAATAAATAATAGCTGTGACAGGGTATTCAGTGATGTAATGTAATTATAGTCTACTTAACCCATTGAGTGCTGATAGATGTGGACTGGTAGTTGTTAATAAATGGGCCCCTCAGTATTAGAGAGATGACAGCCATTTATGCCTGTTCCATGGTGTCAACTGGTCCTAGAAACCTCTTAAATTTCATTTTGCATCTCCACTATATGCCCGGCAGAATGGTTTCGAAATCCTGGCAGTCGGGATGCCTGCTGTCAATATACTGACAGCGACATCCTGATGCTCAGGATCCCGACAAGGGTCCGGTAAGTATATTAACGTTCCCTCCTCCTACCTCTAACCCTCTGTCCCTACATCCTAACCCTCCTCCCACCCCATCCTACCCCTAACCATCCCCCCTTGGTGCCTAAACCTAACCCTCCCCCTTAGTGCCTAACCCTAACTGCCCCCAGGGGTGCCTACCCTAACCCACCGCCGGGGTACCTGACCCTAACCTCCCCTAGTTTAACCCTAGCCCCCCCCCCCGCAGCTAAATCCTAACCAGCCCCGCTATACTTACGTTCAGCATCCCAGCTTCTGGGATTCCGGCGTCGACATGTCACCTACTGTCGATATTCCGGGTGTAGGTATAACGGGTGTAGGTATATTAACTACATACCATGCCCAGCATACCCCTTTGTTCATATAAGATTGTGTGCAATCTATGTAGCTTTCCTTACTACTGCTGCTGATCTCTTAAGCTATATGAAATCATTACTCAGGCTTTCATTGTAGCAGAACACACATTGATGTTTTATACCCCAGCAACGTCACTGTAACAGCGAGCAAGCTTCAATGTTTTCACTCTGTCTGCATGTGTTACACCTTAGGGTACAGCAAGTGCAGCAGAAAAGTAATGTATTGATCAGTGTAACTGCTGGTGTCTTGCTGACCTGTTGATTTAAAGGTGGTTGGGAGCGTCTCAGGGGCACAAACGGCCCTACAGCACAGAGCTCTAAAACACAATCCAATACCACAGACTCAGCACAGGACACAAGAATAAGTATACAAATGAAAATAGATTACATCCAAAAGCAAACAAAAGTTTTGAGGGTTCTTTGTATTTCTCAGTCATAACTGTGTAAATGTTCTTGTCTTCATTGGAACCAAAAGATCAAATTTGGATCTTGGTTCAACTGATAAAAAAAAATAAAAATAAAATAAAAAAAGTAATTAAAAATTTCTTAAAAACAATAATAAATATGTTCAGAAATTAATATTGTTAATACTTTTGATAATTGAAAATATGGCTTCATTCAAATAATCATTTTTAATTATTTTTTTTTTTTCCATTATCACTATCCTGAGATGATAATGGAAAAGAGAGCAAAGATTGCGGCAGTATACGTATGCCACTATCGACCGTGAAACCCAATAGATCTTATTGCCAGCAGAGATTACCCCAAGGATAGCAGTACTATCACCTTGCTAGATAGAGATTTGTGGCTGAATTTACCCCAAGGATAACAGTACTCAGTGGCGGGCTGGGCCAGGGGGCAGGGTGCCATGTGCCCCCCAGTTTGTGTCTCTGTGACACAAACTGCACCGCGTGTGACCGGACGCTACACAAGTGACAAACACACAGCCGCCGGCTCTGTCAGACTCTCATTAGCTGCTGCTGCGCCCACTGCAGGAGCCGCTCCATCTTCCGGCTCCCGCAGTGGGCAATGGGAGAGGCGTCATGACATCATATGACGTCTCTCCTATAATGCCCGGGAAGGACAGACGGAGGAGCAGATGGCGACGGCGGGAGCGGGGATTCAGGTAAGTGTTTTTTTTTTACTACGTGTGTCTACTGGGGGGGAGGCTGGCACTACAAGGGGGAGACCACTACTGGGGGAACCACAAGGGGGGAACCACTACTGGAGGCACTGCAAGGGGGGGAACTACTACTAATGGGGGAAATACAAGGGGGGGACTACTACTACTGGGGGCACTACAAGGGGGGGGGACTGCTGGTGGCACTACAAAGGGGGAACCACTACTGGACTGGGGGCACTACAAGAGGGAGGGACTACTACTGGGGGCACTACAAGAGGGAGACCACTACTGGGGGTACTACAAGGGGGAGATCACTACTGGGGGCACTACAGAGGGGGGACCACAACTGGGGATTATAACTGGGGGCACTTCAAGGGGGGGACTACAACTGGGGGGACTACTACTGGGGGCACTACAAGGGGGGGACTACTACTACTAGGGGCACTACTACTACTAGGGGCACTACAAGGGGAGGGGACAGCTACTAGGGGTACTGCATGGGGGGAGGGGACTACTACTAGGGGCACTACACAGGGGGGAGGGGACTACCCCTGGGGGCACTGCATCGAGGGACCACTGCTGGGGGCTCTATAAAAAGGGCAATACTGGGGGTACTGCATAGGGGGGAGACTACAACTGGGGCCACTATTTAAGGGGCACTGCATAAGAGTTACCACTATTGGGGGCACTGCATGGGGTGTGGACTGCTACTGGGGGCACTATATAAGGAGCACTGCATAGGGGGTACCACTAATGGGGGCACTATATAAGGGGCTTACTACTGGGGGCACAAGGGACACTGCACAGGGGGGACCACTACTGGGGGCACTGTATAAGGGGCACTGCATAGGGGGATCACTACTGGGGGCACTACTGGAGGCCTGCATAAGGGCATCCTCTCCTGGGGCACAGGGGGGCACTGCATATGGGCACCACGTCGGGGCTGTTCCTAATCTTTATTTTTACTTTACATTAATCCCATATGGACCCGCCTCCTCCCTGGAACACTTGAGGGGGGGGCGCCGTAGCACGCATTTTCTTCGGGCACCCTGGCTATACGCTACCCCTCTGCCAGGGCCGCCTGCATGCATTTGCCCCCCAGGCTAAAGTTGCCAGCCAGCCCCTGACAGTACTATCACCTTGCTAGATAGAGATTTGTGGCTGAATTTACCCCAAGGATAACAGTACTATCACCTTGCTAGATAGAGATTTGTGGCTGAATTTACCCCAAGGATAACAGTACTATCACCTTGCTAGATAGAGATTTGTGGCTGAATTTAAAAGGGCAATAGTAGCACATGCAAAATCTGGTTTGTTTTAAATTGGCAGCTTTGAAAAACCGATCTTTAGTAAGTATACTGTTAGTAGTGGAGTGTGCTACTACACATTCTCCAATAAATAGCTGATACTTCATTTACTGACCAAGATGGCACATTTCCAGCGGCATTTTGCTACTGTGTATGAGCGAACTGGTGGAGGACGGACATCCTCTTAGCTCGTAGTCCTGAACAGCTACCCATACTGAGAGGACAGTCCCCACCTGGTGATCTGTCAGCACCTATGTTCTGCTACAGGCTCCACTCCATTCAGAACCAGATATCTGTAACAGTGAGTACGACTGCACAGCCAGTACTACAAGATAATCTACAGAGCCTGGTTAAGATGCATGGGCGTAACCACCATAGGTGCAAGGGGTGCAGCTGCTATGGGGCCCATAGCTGAGGGGGGGGGGGCATCTTCCTTGTCAAAGTTACATGTGCTCTATACATTTTTCACCATTGGGTTATACATAGGGGCCCTTACAGACATTTGCTGTGGGGCCTTCAAATACCTACTTACTCCCCTGTTAAGCTACTTGAGTGGTTATTGCCTAAAATTTAACCACTGGCACGTACAGTACTCTGCTCACCATCAAGGCTGCACATACATATCCCAACATTATACCACTGTGTGTCTCAAAATTAAAACTATTACTCTTATTTAATTACATAGTGTTATAGACTAAAGAGTGGGTGTATATCCCGCATCCCTCCCACTTCCTAGTGATGTGGACAGGAGATGGAGATAATACTGGCAATCGCAGGTCCATAGAGAAGGGACAGGGCCATTATAAAGTAATTTGCATCCTATTAGCCCCTCCCCACAGACCCGCGATTTGCATCAATTTGCCGCGACAGGGGCAGGGCCTAATAACGTGAAGAGCCACCCTTGGAATGGTCATCTACTCGCAGAGGAGAAATTAAAAGTCAGCAAGTATGGCTGAACATGATCTAAAGGTCCTATGGTAGAAGCGGAGGAGCTATGGCGAGTGCTGACTTTTAGAATGTTACTCACCAAGAGGAAGGAATTGTGTGTCTTGGTCGCTATTATAGATCTAGTTGGTCCAGCACACCTTGACCATCTCTGGCCTGTGGTTCTCTGGGACTTGAAGTTCCATTAGCCCAGGTGGGCTGTCTTTGCTATACAGCATATACTATTTCATGCCAGTCACCGCTCAACACGCTTCAACGTATGCATCACTTGTTTTTTTGTAGAAAGTGATAATAATATATGATTACATTTCTGCGTTATGATCCTCTCAGGCCCCCGGGTACAGCAATCCTTATTGATTCTGCGCTGCAACTTGATATTCCTCGCTTTCTGCAAGGAAACTATGTATCAATAATGTATTTCTAGAGGAATGTGGTTATTGTGGCATTGGATGATTGCTCTATTATACATAAAATATAATTATGTTCAAATGAGCGAACGCCAGAGGAAGATCACCCTCCTGCTTACAAGCAGAGCCGCTCAGAATGCTGCCTAGCAATGTGTCTTGCTGTTCCCATTTTCTCCTCAGCAGCCAGATCAAACAAAATGTAGTGACACGTAAGGAAGTCTCTCCAAGCATGTATGAGGCCACTATAAATCACACAGCTCACGCATGCCGCCCCTCCACTCCCATGTTTTATTGATGAACTAAAATCTGTCTATACTATTGGCAAATGTCTCTTCTTCAATTTTACTGCTGTGACATGGATTAGTCTATCTTATGAATCATTTCCTCCATTAAAATGTTTATTACTGTGTTTTCTGACACGATTGTAGTGTAAGGAGGAGGTGTGTGTGTTTAGTAGTCAGAACACATTGGGTGCTGAGTGTATTACAGAACAGATTCTAGAACATTAACCGGTTAAACATTCTGAGGACATACGTTCTATTTAATCGCACTAATACCTAACAATTATCCAATTTGTCATCTGAATTATAGGTGCAGATGGGACCAGCCAGGGCCGTAACTAGGGTTGCGTGAGCACCTGCATGTGGCTTTCAGGATGCCTAGAACGGTACCCTGCACGGTACAGTAAAGCTGCAGCTCCTGGCATGCACCCTTCACAGTGCCAGATAAAATTCCACATGGGCCAGTGCTACGAGGATGTGACTAGTGATGTGGGAGTAGGGGCTCCGAAAGGGGGGGGGGCAGGTCCGACACCAGGCTTGCTGCAGGGGCCCCGGGTCCGGCACCACTTCACCTCCCTCTTAAGTCACAAGAGCCCAGCACGCTGCTGTGTGGCGGGCTGCACTGGGAGACTGCTCGTGGCTACTAAAACAGCAGCCAGAGCAGTCTCCTATGCTTATAGGGGGGAGCGATCACGCTGATCGCGCCCTCCATTGGCTGTGCGCCGGGCTGAGGGGCACACAGCACCCCCCTCCGGTGCGCAACGCCGCTTCGCGGCGCTGTAATAATCAGTTTCTTTTTGTACGGGGGCATGGCCACGCCACCCACGTTTAGGCCTCGCCCCCGTCACATGGGCCCGGCGCGGCTCTCATCGGCCCTGTGTGGGAGGAGTGACCAGTGTTGTGGGGGTATGGTCTGCACAGGGGATAAATTAATAGTGTAATGTGAGAGTCTGAACAAAGTGAAATGACACTTGATAGCTTGACCAGAATATGACAAAAAAAAAGAAAAAAGCACTTAGTGATGATGAAAATGTGAAACCCCTTTACTAAAGAACATAGGGGTCACTTAGTGATGTCATGAATGGTATCTCTCTATGTAAAATATATACTTTACCTTGTTCATAGCTAGAGAAGATATTGGACCTAGACTCTCTCTCTCTCTCTCTATATATAATACTAGCGACCTTTGCACGGGAGCAATTTAATCTCGCCAAAGCCCCCTGCATCTCATAACAACCTACGCCATGTCACCACAGTCCCCTGCATCTCACTACAGCCCCCTGCTTCTCACCCCTGCATCTCATAACAACCTACGCCATGTCACCACAGTCCCCTGCATCTCACTACAGCCCCCTGCTTCTCACCCCTGCCCCCTGCATCTCATAGCAACCTACGCCATGTCACCACAGTCCCCTGCATCTCACTACAGCCCCCTGCTTCTCACCCCTGCCCCCTGCATCTCATAGCAACCTACGCCATGTCACCACAGTCCT